>SPJY01015775.1:3088512-3135858 GCA_005191435.1 Raddia distichophylla
CGGAAGTGTCTTCGGGAATTCGGGTAATAGCTCTTGTACCCTTTCCTAATTGTTCCCATTAGTGAGATTGCTTCATTCATTGTTTATGTGTTGAACTTTATTTGAGCTGAGTATATCTACATAAATGAGTTGTGTAGATTTGCCTTACCGGTAGCTTGTATTCGTCTGGAATCAGTTTAGGTTCTCACTCATATACTGTAAGAGCCAGGCATTGAACCTAAATCAACTTCTTTTTGGTACTGAGGAAGATTGATTAGAAATAGTAGCAGACGTGGTGTCTGAGACTAGGGCTAATTCGGTTTACACCTGGGCCCATGTATATGTGGTAGGCGGTGGGTGGTGACAGCTCTATCCATCCCTAGATATTAAGTATCTCGTGCGTAACCCACAGCGTCCGGCTTTGGATCAGTAGAGCCCTATCGGAATGATCATAACCATTCGGGATTCCAATTCAGGATAGCGGGTGGTAGTGAATGTCCGAGCTCCGACGACGAATACCAAGTGAACCACTGTTTGATTACCAAAGCTCACTCAATAAACTGAATCACACAATTTTGTGAACTTATTAAATTTGTCTCGTTGTCCTCCCAACTGTCTATCTAGCTAGAGTAGCTTTCTCTTTATTTGTGTGTGAATATTTATCTTGTGTGTGTCACCGGTCCTTCTTATTTATCCTAACCCCCATTACCTAGACTGGCTGGTATTTTAAATAATTAAGATATAGAGGATTGTCTCTTTAACCCTCGTTCCCTGTGAATTCGATAACTCTAGGAATACTCCTGGTGAAAACTACAAGCGATATCCGTCCGCTTGTGGATTAATTTCTTTGATCATAACTATCGCCAACACTGGTATTTTAAATAATTAAGATATAGAGGATTGTCTCTTTAACCCTCGTTCCCTGTGGATTCGATAACTCTTGGAATACTCTTGGTGAAAATTACAAGCGATATCCGCCCACTTGCGGATTAATTTGTTTGAGCGTAACTATCGCCAACACCTAGTTAAATGTTTGGTAATTTCTGCGCTACCGTTTCATGCTTTCCTTTTCGATGCTTGTCGAGGTATATACTTGCCTGGGCCCAACAAAGTTATAATTTAGATCTAATCATCCACTTTAATAAGTACATTTTTTAGTAGTAATTAGTACAAAAAAATCAATCTAAATTCTTAGGATATATTACGAGTTAGAACCCGTTTCCTTAATGACCATACTGACTAGATTAGTCTGAGATTAATCCTAACACATTTACCTAGGGGATCAAGAGTTGTATTGACTTAAAGTTTGAATTTGTGCTGAAATCATTGTTCATCTTCCATGCAGCAGAATTAGTATGATTTTATTTTTTTCTCGAGTGCCCAATCGAGGTGGTTCTTATTGCATTGGCTCCCTAACTCCCTTAGGTAGTCACCGTAAAAAATTCAGAACCATCCAAATGAGCATACTTCTGCTAGCATTTTACAAATAAAGTTTGCACATATTTCAGTCGCGATGTGTAGAAAGAGCCGAAATCAATTCGGTTCCTGTTCACCTCGATCCTTCTTTAATTAATTCAGTGTATTACTCATATAATTAATTCAGGGTATTACTCATGAATCGAAATGTTACGGTGAGGATGTGAATAGGGTCGGTGCACGTGAAGCAATCAGCTCTCCCGTGGAGAGGGGCATGCTTCGTGCCTTCTTCCCGGCAAGTAACGGTTCGCTTCAGGTTTTTTTTCCCATCCACCCTTTTTTTTTGTGCTGGTTTGCCTTTTCGTCTAAGGTCGCCGCCCTAGCAATGTGGCTTAAAAAATGGAAACTTTTCCTTTTAACAAGAGAAAAAAGGGGAAACTGAAGGCGCGAACTATTGCGGCAGAATCCAGAACAACACATGCATGCTTCGTGCTGCTTGTTTTGGCATTCCCGGTTGCCGAGACGGTCAAAGAAACTTTTATATAAGACACCAGCCCGGAGACCCGCTGAACTCATCCAGTCAAGCACCAGAAACGGAGTGACAAACCCAAATCAGACACTGCTACTAAGCTCGCTAGTAGTACTAGCCAAGCCAATTCAGTTCAGTAGCTCACCCATCAACCATGGCGAGCAATGCCCACAGCAACGGGCACGGCGGCGCCAGTGACAAGGGGGACGGCGTCCTTGCGGCGGGTTCGAGGATCGCGCGAGCAAGGGAGGTCGCACCGGCGTCGGCAGCTACGGGTAGATGAGCATCCGGGTGGTGCGGTACATGATCAGCACGAGCGTGGACGAGCACGGGACGCGGCCCGTGCTGCCGCTGGAGCACGGCGACACGTCCGTCTTCCCGGCGTTCCACACCGCCGCCGAGGCCGAGGATGCCGTCGCGGCCGTGCTGCGCTCTGGCGAGTTCAACTCCTACCCTGTCGTTGTCGGCCTCCCCGCCGCACGACGGTACGTATGCATAACACATCTGTTATTATTGCTCGTGCGTGCTAGGCGCTCTCTCGAGTCGCTCTCAATTCACCCCACCGATACGTTTAATTAGTACCGTATATCGATCTTGTCCATGAGCCACCAGGGCAGCACGTACCTAGCTAAATGTTTGGTAATTTCTGGACTACAGTTTCATGCTTTCCTTTTCAATGCTTGTCAAGGTATATACTTGCTTGGGCCCATCAAAGTTATAATTTCGATCTAATCATCCACTCTACTAAGTATTTTCTTTAGTAGTAAATTAGTACAGAAAAATCAATCTAAATTGTTAGGTTATAATACGAGTTAGAACCTGTTTCCTTAATGACCGTATGGACTAGATTAGTCTGAGATTAATCCTAACATATTTACCTAGCGGATGAAGAGTTGTATTGACATAAAGTTTGAATTTGTGCTGAAATCATCTTTCATCTTCCGTGCAGCAGAATTAGTATGAATTTTATTTTTTTGGTCGGGTGCCCAATCGAGGTGGTTCTTATTGCATTGGCTCCGTAACTCCCTTAGGTAGTCACCGTAAAAAATTCAGAACCATCCAAACGAGTATAATTCTGCTAGCGTTTTACAAACAAAGTTTGCACAGATTTCAGTCGCGCTGTGTAGAAAGAGCCGAAATCAATTCGGTTCCTGTTCACCCCGATCCTTCTTTAATTAATTCAGTGTATTACTCATATAATTAATTCAGTGTATTACTCATGAATCGAAATGTTTCAGTGAGGATGTGAGTAGGGTCGGTGCACGTGAAGCAATCGGCTCTCCTGTGGAAAGGGGCATGCTTCGTGCCTTCCTCCTGGCAAGTAACGGTTCGCTTCGGTTTTTTTTCCCATCCACCCTTCTTTTCTGTGCTGGTTTCTGTTTTCGTCTATGGTCGCCGCCCTAGCAACATGGCATAAAAAATGGAAACTTTTCCTTTTAACAAGAGAAAAAAGGGGAAACTGAAGGCGCGAACTATTGCGGCAGAATCCAGAACAACGCATGCATGCTTCGTGCTGCTTCTTCCAGCATTCCCGGTTCCCGAGACGGTCAAAGAAACTTCTATATAAGACACCAGCCCGGAGACCAGCTGATCACATCCAGTCAAGCACCAGAAATGGAGTGACAAACCCAAATCAGACACTGCTGCTAAGCTTGCTAGTAGTACTAGCCAAGCCAGTTCAGTTCAGTAGCTCACCCATCACCCATGGCGAGCAACGGCCACAACAACGGGCACGGCGGCGCCGGCGACAAGGGGGAAGGCGGCCGTGCGGCGGGTCGTTGGTTCACGCGAGCGAGGGAGGTCACGCCGGCACTGGCGCCGGCAGCGGGGATGAAGATGAGCATCCGGGCAGCGCGGTACATGATCAGCGCGAGCGTGGACGAGCCCGGTACGCGGCCTGTGCTGCCACTGGCGCACGGCTACCCGTCCGTCTTCCTGGCGTTCCACACCGCTGCCGGTGTTGACAGTCAGTTCCGATAACTTTTAATATGATTCCGACCGTCAACATTTGGTGAAATGAATGGAACATGAACTAAAAGTTTGCAAATTTACAAAGTTCCACATGTTTTGATGAGATTTTGCATACAGGGACCCATTGAGCGAAAATAGGCCCGAGCCGGGCGATCGAGTGGGTCGGCCGACCCACCCTAGGACGGCCGACCGACACACATCACCGATCTGGCTCCAACTTCTCCCAGTTGGCTTAGAAGCACAAAATGAAGACATCTCTACTCTTCGTTGTAGTCGGTTTGATCCAATGGACCCGGTTCCTTCACAAATGAGCATAGGATTCTATTGGAATCCTAACTTGCCAGTGTCAACTTGATAAACCAACTTGGGGAGGCAATCAACACCGTCTAAAAGGCATCCCAGCAAAATTAGACGGCGAGATGAGGCAAAAGTTGGTCGGCCGACCCACTTAGAGATGCCCTTTGGATTCTCCTTTGGAGGAGGAAGAGGTGACATGTGTCCCAACTCGTGGCAACTCCCTATTGGTCACGGTGGCCTATAAAAGGAGGTGATCTCCTTCATTTGAAGATGAACAAAAAAGAGCAACACAAGTGAGAGCAAGCAAGAAGAGTTGTAATACTCTCAAGTGGGTGTAGGGGAGAGAGGAGAGTTAGTGTAGGGGAGGAGCTGGAGTGTCGGTATCCCTCACTAGAGCTGCAGAGCCGAACTCGGATGCGGGGTCTGTTTCCGTCTTCTTTCGGTAACACTCAGTCTCATTTTATCTAATTATCCAGTTCATTCTATTTATTTTGTCTCTATTGGTATTAGGCCCGTACTATTCCTGAGTGCCAAGATCTTTGTGCTTAATTGTCCACCTAGAGATTAGTATAAAAGTTAGTAGGGGTGCGTATCGTAGTAACATCCTTGGTACGTATTACTACTAGGTACAAACGTGGTATTTGGACTAGTTAGTAGCCGGTAGGCACCTGCTTCAACGGACGTGTGGTAGGTAATAGGTGGTGACAGCCCTATTATCCGGCTTAGACTATGTGAAATCCGCACCGTTAGTTGCAGACCAGTTGAGCCCTATCGGAATGATCATAACCATTCTAGATTCCAATTCAGGATAGTGGGTGGTAATGAATGTCCGAGCTCCGATTCGGAGTTGCAAATTAAACAAGAATAAAACTTGAACCTTTCTTACTGGTGTCCGAAGAGCCTCTTGATCCAAAATACATTTATCCCATTGTTGTTCCATATCACCATTTTCATATCCATCCGGGTGAATAAGTGTAGAAAATAGAAACTTCTCATTCCTCATGGAAAATCGATACCTTAGGAATACTCCAGGTGAAAGCTACTGCGGTATCCGTGCGCTTGCGGATTAAAACTCTAATACGCATAAGAATCGCCAACAAGCTTTCTGGCGTCGTTGTCGGGGAACGGTAGCTTTTCTGTTTTCGATCCTTGTCCACCCGTGTACCTCCATATGGATGGCATGTCCATCTATAAGCTTTCGGCTCTCAAGGCCAAGTACCTAGAGATGGCATGTGCACCACCATCCCATCCATTCACACACCTAGCTTTGAGTTCCGGCCAGATCTCATAGCTATGGTCAGGGAGAAGTCTTTTTCCGGAGCCGAAGGAGAAAACCCTTACAGTCATCTCTGTGAATTTGAGCAATTGTGCTCCAGCATTGAAATTCGAGGAATGACTCAACAAACGCTGAGATGGAAGTTGTTCCCATTCTCTCTCACGAGATCAGCGAAGTTGTGGTTTAAAATGACCTAGGAACATTCAACGGTAATTGGGAGATTCTGCAGGAGAAGTTTTGCCTCATGTATTTTCCTCTCACAGAAGTTGTAGAATTATAGAAAGAAGTTTTAAACTTCTGTCAAAATAAGAGTGAAAACATAGGAGCAGCTTGGGTAAGATTTACCCAGTTGACCAAATCGGGCCCTGACTTGTATATACCTGAGCCCATGCTCATGCAACACTTTGTCGATGGATTGACCCCGAAGAGTGTCTTGCTTTTGAACATAGTTTCCGGAGGATCTTTTGTCCACAAGACCATCGAACAAGGGAAGGAAATCCTGAGCAGAATGCAACGAAATACTCCCTATATCGACTCATTTGATGAATCATCGGATCTAGAGTTCGAACCTGAGAACAACCTTGTAACTATAGAACAACCTACTGAATCAAACCTTCTGGCCCAAACCGAATCTTTTCAAATCAATGATACTCCCACAGCCATGCTTTCCTGTGATGAAGACTTTGAATCAAAGGATGCATTCATCCCAATTTTGGTCTCTTATGCTTTTGATGAGGAATGCCATGACTTTGGCAATGCTTCCACGCTACCAATAGTCGCCAGGCAACCTCAAGAGCCTGAGCCACACGCCATGATTCGAGGAGAGATCTTTGCACGGAAAGAGAATCTTTTGAGTCTCACTGCTATTTTGAGTAGGGAAATGACGGATGCAGTAGAAATTTCTGAGGAGATAATCACACTATCCCCTCTCAAAAAGTTTTGCTCTGTGCAAGCCCAAGGTTGGGATTTTAGCAAAGTTCCCTATGACCCTGGCCTAGGGATAAACTGTATCTCAAGAGCATTAGCATCCTTAACCCCATCGGATCACAACCCATTCCCTTCTCAAAAGAGAGTTAAATGGCAACCTGGCCAAGCTTTTCAATCTGAGGGGATCCTCAGAAATGTTGTGGTGACCTTGATGACCATTGTGTCACGTTGGACTTTGATGTCTTCAATGTCCCCGACCCATTTCACACTCGTCTCCTGATCGGGCAACCCGTAAGGGAATTAGTCTGAAATATGGAAAGAGGAGAATTTGTCGGCTTGACAGTCGACAAACAAGACTTATGAGTGAGCTTTGCACATTCCATTAAATTTCCAATGGAAGCCGAGCCACTCCCTGACCCACTGGAGGAGGCAAGAGCTACCTCTCTCCTCGAGGTAATCAAACCTTCGGGCTTGGAAGACGATGTTCCATACTTTGTTTCCGAGGAGGAACCAAATGGTTTTGACAAGTTCGATGAGGAAGAGGAGCTTCCGCCCTCGTCCGTTGAACTAAAACCCCTTCCACCTGGTCTCAAGCACGTCTTCCTTCACAACAATTGTAACAAGCCGGCCATCATCAGCGATTCGCTGAGTGAAGATGAGACCCACCGCCTTGTTGCCACGCTCGAAGCTTACAGCTCGGTCTTAGGCTATTCGCTAAAGGACCTCAAAGGGATTGGCCCGAGCTTTTGTACCCATCGTATTCCAATGAAAACTGACCATAAGCCCACGCGGGAACACCAGCGAAGGCTTAATAATGCGATGAGAGAAGTGGTCAAGAATGAAGTGTCCGACAGCGAGTGGGTGAGCCCAGTCCAAGTAGTTTCGAAGAAAGGAGGCATGACAGTAGTGCAGAACGAAAGAAATGAACTCATTCCTCAACGCACTGTCACCAGTTGGCGGATATGCATAGACTACCGTAAGCTAAATCAAGCCACTAGGAAAAATCATTTTCCCCTACCTTTCATCAATGAGATGCTTGAGCGGCTGACAAATCACTCATTCTTCTGTTATCTTGATGGCTACTTTGGTTATCATCAAATTCCCATTCGATGACCAAAGTAAGACCACATTCACTTGTCCATATGGCACTTTCGCCTACCGACGCATGTCATTTGGGCTTTGCAATGCCCCTGCATCTTTCCAAAGGTGTATGATGGCAATCGTTTCTGACATAATAGAAAAGATCATGGAAGTCTTCATGGACGACTTTTCTATCTATGGGGCCTCTTTTGATGTTTGCTTGGCAAATCTAGAGAAGATCCTTAAGAGGTACCAAGAAGTGGATTTAGTACTGAATCGGGAAAAATGCCACTTCATGGTAAGAGAAGGAATCGTCCTAGGCCATCTAGTGTCGAATCGAGGCATAGAAGTGGACAGAGCTAAGGTTGAAGTGATAGAGCGGTTGCCGCCACCAATAAATGTCAAAGGAATCCGTAGCTTTTTTGGACACGCTGGATTTTACCGATGATTTATAAAGGATTTTTCCCAAATTGCTAGGCCTGTGACTAATTTGCTGGCAAAAGAAGCCAAATTCGACTTTGACGAAGGCTGTCTCGTAGCCTTCAAAACACTGAAACAAGCTTTAATTTCTGCGCTTATAATTCAACCACCTGATTGGAACCTGCCCTTTGAAATCATGTGCGATGCTAGCGTTTTTGCCGTAGGGCACTGTTGGGCCAATGCAAGGATAGAAAGCATCATGCCATTGCATATGCGAGTAAAACCTTGACGGGCCCGCAACTCCATTATGCCACCACAGAGAAGGCACTCCTAGCCGTAGTCTTTGCGATAGAAAAGTTCCGATCTTACTTGGTAGGGTCGAAGGTGATCGTCTACACAGACCATGCAGCCCTCAAGTACCTTCTTACCAAGAAAGATGCAAAACCACGTCTCATCCGTTGGATCCTTCTGCTCCAAGAATTTGACTTAGAAATTAAGGACGAGAAAGGAGTAGAAAATTCTGTGGCCGACCATCTTTCCCGAATGCAAGTTGAGGAGAAGTCGAATGTCCCCATAGATGATTATCTACGGGATGACACCCTGCTGGCAGTCTCTTCTGCCGACCCCTGGTATGCTAACATAGTGAATTACTTGGTAGCTGGGTACATACCACCAGGGGAGGATAAGAATAAATTGATCCGAGACAGTAGGACCCATCTTTGGGATGAACCCTATTTGTATAGATTCTGCGCCGACGGATTACTCCGTCAATGCATTCCGGCGGCCGAGAAGCAAGAGGTCCTTGAAAAATGCCATTCGTCACCATACGGGGGCCACTTTAGCGCTTTTAGAACCCATGCCAAAATTTGGCAAAGTGGATTCTTTTGGCCCTCCATGTATAGTGACACGAGGGAGTTCGCAAGACGATGCGCTAAATGTCAAAGAGTGGGAAATATTAATTCTCGAGATGCTATGCCCCTAAGGAACAATCTTCAAATTGATCTTTTGGACGCATGGGGGGTAGATTTCATCGGCCCATTCCCAAAATCAGACTATTGTGAATACATTTTAGTGGCCGTCGACTATGTCTCCAAATGGGTCGAGGCACTTCCTTGCCGTGCAGCCGACTCCATCCACGCTAAGAAAATGTTCCAAGAAATCATTTTCCCTAGGTTTGGCATCCCTAGGATTGTCATTAGCGACGGAGGATCACATTTCATCCGCAAAAGCTTTAAGTATGCACCTAAGAGCTTAGGGGTCGACCATAGGGTAGCCACACCCTATCATCCTCAAACAAGCGTTCAGGCTGAAACGTCTAACAAACAAATTAAAAACATGTTGCAAAAGACTGTAGATGCCATGGGAAAGGCTTGGAGGCATAAATTGAGTGACGCACTTTTGGGCATACCGAACTGCATATAAAACTCCGACAGGTATGACCCCTTACCAACTTGTTTACGAGAAGACATGCCATCTCCCCGTAGAATTAGAACATAAGGCCCATTGGGCAATCAAACAATGGAACATGGATCTCCTTTCAGCTGGATTAAAAAGACAAATGCAATTAGCTGAATTGGAAGAATGGAGAGAAAAAGACTACCATAGCTCGAAGCTATACAAAGAGAGAACGAAAAGGTGGCAAAACAAACGAATAGTCATAAAACGATTCAAACCTGGTGATAAAGTGCTTCTCTATAATTCTCGAGTGAAACTGTTTGGACACGAAAAGCTTCGTAGCAAATGGGAAGGATCATTCACGGTGCTAAACGCTTCTGACCTTGGTGCCGTCACTCTCCGAAATAATGAGGGCAAAGTTTTCAAAGTAAACGGGCAACGTTTAAAAATCTTTCTTGAACCCGAAATGCCCGAGGCCGAGGACATTGACATCCTCGAATTCTTTGAAAATTGATTTTCTGCGTGCAGTCTAGCTCCGACCGACAAAAAATGAGCAATTAAATAAAATTTCTTTTTCAAACACAAATAAACGGTGAAACTAGGCCTTAGGCCTAGTATGTGAGTGACCCAAGGAAGAGGGGACCCTAACCAGGCCACGGGCAGGCCGGCCGACCCAGAGAAGGTCTGCCGACCCATCAGGTCGGCCAATCTAGGTTGGATCGGCCGGGGAGCTCGTTGCGTGCAAATTCAAAAAAAATTTTGGTTGAGGAGCGTATCCTCCTATTTTGTAGCTACTGAACGACCCACCTCATCTGAAAAGCGACGGGAAGAGTCGTTCCTTGCACTTTCTTCATCCTCTCTTCATCTTCTTCCTCTAACCTTTCACCTTGCAACTTTTCACCACCACCATGGCTGAACCAAACACCCCTAAGTCTATCCTGTCCATCTACGAGATTGTAGCTAGCGACCCACCGGCTCCAAAGCTTTCGAAGAGTACTTCCAGCAAGCCGACGTTTGGCTGGAAGTTGAACTACTCGCCGGTGCACACGCAACAACTGAACTTCTCGCCGGAGGAGAAGCCGAAGGCGACACCACAACCCGAGCATGGCCGTGCTACATCACGTGGCAAGCCGACCTCTCCGCTCCGCATTAGTGCGGCGTGCCCTCTCCCCCCCTACGTGTTATCACCAAGTGGAAGGCGCCGCACGTTCCTTCACCGGCGTGACCGACGACGGGCCAACTCGGCCTCCGGGCAGGAGTGGCAAAGAAGCTTGTCCTCCCTCCACCGCGCGGTCGTGCCAATGTAGTGCATCGGGCCGCACTGCACCAGGAGAAAGGCAAGGCGCTCATGAAGTATGAGTAACTCGAGCCTCGATCGCCGGAGTACACGCCGGAGACGCCACCGGACTCCCCGCCACGTTTTCTCGTGTGCGGAAAGGCGGCTGGCCGCGGGAAGGTCCTTACCACACCTTTGGTGAGGATGAGGCCACCCATGGTCGAGTCCGTCGCTTCCACTTCGCCGGATAGGAGGGTGCGACGCACCCGTCCACCCCCCGAAGTGGTGGCCGTTCTCAAGCAGCGACTAAGCAATCTCGAAGAATAGATGGCGGAAGTCCAAATCCAAATGATGGACCACGATGATAACTTCACGGTCCTGCGGAAGTCGACATCGGCAAAGCTCAAACGCTACGCGAAGGTGATGGGATCGCCTAAGCTTTTTGATCCACCGACTAGTCCGTAGGCGGGAGTGGGGTAGAATAAAGAGAGGCACAAAAATTTTATTTCCAAATATTTTGATTTCCCAATGTATGCGCCCATGTTTGCTTAGTTCCTCAAGGAAATAAAGAACAGATTGTTTAATTGTGCATGCCTCGATCGGTGCAATTTTCTACACCGGTCGAATTTGTTACTAACATGCATATGAGAAATGCAAAGTACAGAGAGACGTACATACTGAAAAAAATTGGACCCAGCCAAGCATGGAGCCAAGCCGGCCGACCCACCCCGGGACGGTCGCCCCAGCCAGATCAGCCGGCCTCCCTTAGGTCAGCCGACCCACCATCTTCGCCTACTCGGCTCAGAAAAAATTCTGGTATGTTCCGTATACCTTATTGTTGATATTTATCTCTGTCGCCTGCTCATATAATGTTGGTAAATAATTAAACAAAAATTTTTATACCAAGAATGCAATGATTTCGAAACTATAACAATTTTCGGTAAATTTCGACTTGCATAATTTCTATTCTCTGGTTAGGCTCGATAATTGTGGGAAATCTTTATTAGGAATAACCACATCTAAATTGTTCGCTCATGAGATATAGAATGCTTAATAATTTTCTTACCTAAGGTTAGTTGTTACTCAGAGGTTTTCATTAAAAACCTGGCTCTTGATTCTTAGAGTGACTTTTTCATTACCTACCAGAGCCATATATTTATCATGATCTAGACAAGCCTCATAATAGTCATTGATCATGCTTAATTGGGTTAGAATTTGAATCCTATTAAGAGATGTTATTTGATCCAATCATTTCCTGTCGCGTACCCTTTTTGATTGCTAGCCTTTCATATCCGGCAACGCTAATTTCCACCTTGGAATTAAGCATCAACCTTGCCAGATATTCCAACCCCATAAAAAGTTAGCCAATTATCTCGTCTGGTGTCACCATACCTACCTATGTGATGGTCCTTCAAAATAAAATATCCATTTGTCAAAACTTTCCAAAAAGTTCTTATTATGTCAAAGGCAAAAGAGAGAGAGAGAAAAGGAGATCAATCATAGTCTCTACGAAAAAAAGAGAGAGAAAAAGAAAAGGGAGATCAAGCTCTCCATAAAAAAAAGAAGAAATATAATCTCTTCATGCCTTTTAAGCCTTCTCTGCAAAAGGGAACAAAGTGGTTTTGGAAAATGGATTTTTAGGAGGAAAACCATCACTCCATAAATACAAGATTGATGTGTTGGACTCATCAGTACCACACATCCTTGCACTTGTATTTCTTCTTATTCCTTTGGCGTGAGTACATTCTCTCCCTAACCCCTAGACATGAATTCTTGTGTGATTGGAAATAGGAATAACATTATCTTCATTAGGATCTAATTTTAACCCGACAAAAGTGTGACATGACCACATTATCTATCCTACCCGAGCTCCACATAAGCATTAGATGTTGGATGAGAGGCTATCCTACCCTTGGTGAGGTTAAACACTTTTTGAGTTACCAAGAGTGTTTCACCTAAGAAAAAAGAGCCATGAATTCTTTCAAAGAACAAAAACTCTAGGAGCATTAATCCTCGGTAAGATTATTTATTCATTCATGTCTATTCCATTTACCAACATTTATAAGACGAGGTTAGTAGACACTTCAAATCCCGACAATTTGAGAAAACCGATAATTTTTATGCTTGTCTACTTTTATCCTGACAGAGTTATTTGTTTTGAAATTAACCTTTACTCGAGGATGAGCAAAGACCTAAGTGTGGGGGTTTGTTGACGGTCAATTCCGATAACTTTTAATATGATTCCGACCGTCAATATTTGGTGAAATGAATGGAACATGAACTAAAATTATGCAAATTTACAAAGTTCCACATGTTTTGGTGAGATTTTGCATACAGGGACCCACTGAGCGAAAATAGGCCCGAGCCGGGCGATCGAGTGGGTCGGCCGACCCACCGTAGGCCGGCCGACCCATACACGTCACCGATCCGGCTCCAACTTTTCCCAGTTGGCTTAGAAGCACAAAATGAAGACATCTCCTCCCTTCGTTGCAGTCGGTTTGATCCAATGGACCCAGTTCCTTCACAAATGAGCATAGGATTCTATTGGAATCCTAACTTGCCGGTGTCAACTTGATAAACCGACTTGGGGAGGCAATCAACACTGTCTAAAAGGCATCCCAGCAAAATTGGACGGCGAGATGAGGCAAAAGTAGGCCGGCCGACCCACTAGGCCGGCCAACTCATTTAGTGATGCCCTTTGGATTCTCCTTTGGAGGGGGAAGTGGTGACAAGTGTCCCAACTCGTGGCAACTCCCTATTGGTCATGGTGGCCTATAAAAGGAAGTGATCTCCTTCATTTGAAGATGAACAAAAAAGAGCAACACAAGTGAGAGCAAAGCAAGTAGAGTTGTAATACTCTCAAGTAGAGTAGGAGAGAGAGGAGAGTTAGTGTAGGGGAGGAGCCGGAGTGTCGGTATCCCTCACTAGAGCTCCGGAGCTGAACTCGGATGCGGG
This sequence comes from Raddia distichophylla, assembly GCA_005191435.1. Classification (NCBI taxonomy): domain Eukaryota; kingdom Viridiplantae; phylum Streptophyta; class Magnoliopsida; order Poales; family Poaceae; genus Raddia; species Raddia distichophylla. The sequence continues at coordinate 3,102,034 of SPJY01015775.1, forward strand.
TTCTGCTTCCATCTTCTTTTGGTAACACTCAGTCTCATTTTATCTAATTATCAAGTTTATTGTATTTATTTTGTCTCTGTTGGTATTAGGCCCGTACTATTCTTGAGTGCTAAGATCTTTGTGCTTAATTGTCCACCCAGAGATTAGTATGAAAGGTAGTAAGGGTGCGTATCGAAGTGACGTCCTTGGTACGTATTGCTACAAGGTACAAACATGGTGTTTGGACTAGTTAGTAGACGGTAGGCACCTGCTTCAACGGACGTGTGGTAGGTAATAGGTGGTGACAGCCCTATTATCCGGCTTAGACTATGTGAAATCCGCACCGTTAGTTGCAGACCAGTTGAGCCCTATCGGAATGATCATAACCATTCAGGATAGCGGGTGGTAGTGAATGTCCGAGCTCCGATTCGGAGTTGCAAATTAAACAAGAATAAAACTTGAACCTTTCTTACTGGTGTCCGAATAGCCTCTTGATCCGAAATACATTTATCCCACTGTTGTTCCATATCACAATTTTCATATCCATCCGAGTGAATATGTGTAGAAAATAGAAACTTCTCGTTCCTCGTGGGAAATCGATACCTTAGGAATACTCAGGGTGAAAGCTGCTGCGGTATCCGTGCGCTTGCGGATTAAAATTCTAATAGGCATAAGAATCGCCAACAGCCGGCGTCGGCAGCGGGGACGAAGATGAGCATCCGGGCGGCGTGGTACATGATCACCGCGAGGACGGCGACCCGTCCGTCTTCCCGGCGTTCCGCATAGCCGCCGAGGCCGAGGACGCCGTCGCCGCCGGGCTGCGCTCCGTCCTGTTCAACTGCTCCCCCCCCCGTGTCGGCCTCCCGGCCGCGCGACGGTACGTACGCATAACACATCTGTTATTATTGCTCGCGCGCTTGGCGCTCTCTCGATTCACTCTCACTTCACCCCACCGGTACGTTTAATTAGTACCGTATATCGATCTTGTCCATGTGCCACCAGCGTAGCACGTACCTAGCTAAATGTTTGGTAATTTCTGCGATACCGTTTCATGCTTTCCTTTTGAATCTTGTCGAGGTATATATTTTCTTGGGCCCATCAAAGTTATAATTTAGATCTAATCATCCACTCTAATAAGTATATACTTTAGTAGTAAATTAGTACAAAAAAATCAATCTAAATTGTTAAGATATATAGCTGTGGTTAAACTTTCAAATTATAGATACGCCTATACTGCGGACTGTATATATACATAAGTCACATATGCTTACGTAAATTATCGATTCTTTCTGAAAATAATTTCATGAAATTATACTGTTGTTCACGTCCACAAGGGCTCGTCCACCGCACCATTTCACAAGCAAAAATAAAAGGTAAAGCAGAAATGATATAGTGAGTAATGGCGCACAAGTTAGTACACTTAAAGCTATAATTTAGAAGCATATAATGTATAATATAGTTAATTAGTATAAAATAAAATCAATCTTAAATTTTAGGATATATAGGTGTGGTTAAACTTTCAAATTGTAGATATGCCTATACTACGGATTGTATATATACATAATCGCATATGCGTAAATCACATGAATCGATTCTTTTCAAACAAATATTTGGTGAAATTATACTACTGTTCACGACCTCGAGGGATCGTATATACAACACACAATTTCACAAGCGAAAATAAAAAAGTGTAGTAGCAATGATACAGTGGATGACGGCGCACACAGGTGACACGTGGCTAGGGAGGGATACCACGAGGTTGCCGAGGTCTCCCCCCGTCCACCGCTTTAATGCCATTGCGTTGGCCGTCCACTAGCCATGTGGCACGCGCTATGCATCTGACATGGCATGCCACGTGCTCATCTGAAATATACATATGCTTCCTACTTCCAGGCACATATATTTGCGGCAAAGAGAGATTCATGGTCTGTGGCTGTCCAGCTATATGCATGCTAGCAGACGACAGAAGTGCATGCCTCTCATGCATGTTCCCTTTTTTTATTTGACAATGGATATGTGGCTAGATTGCTATATTACAAATTTAAATCTACCAGTTTAAATTAATTTACCGACTGTGCGTGGTTTTTCTCACTGTTGCATGAAACCTACGGTCTGGGTGAAGTTGCTCTAGTTTGTTTTGTACAGCTAAACGAGCATCTGTTAGAACTAGCTACACGGTTTACACAGTTTATTCATCTATCATATATAATTCATAGTTGTTCATAACTATATGTACATGGTAATCTGCCTTTGAAATTACTACTATTATTCAGATAGCTAGCACATTCAAGTTAACCATACAGGTTTGCTAATTAACCTTGTGCCATTCTTCCTGCAAAAAATAGTGCCGTGGCAAAGCACCTGTCCCGTGATCTCCCCTACACGCTGTCAACCGACGATATCTTCCTCACCGTCGGGGGCACTCAGGCCATTGAGGCCGTCATCTTCGTCTTGGCGCAGCTAGGCACAAACATACTGCTTCCTAGACCGGGTTATCCCAATTACGAGGCACGCGCCGCGTGCAACGGCTTAGAAGTTCGCCATTTTGATCTCATTCCTGAGAGGGGTTGGGAGATTGATCTCGACTCTGTGGAATATATCGCAGACAATAACACCATGGCTATTGTCATCATCAACCCCAATAATCCATGCGGGAACGTGTACACGTACCAGCATTTAGCCAAGGTTGGGCTCTTTTACTTATTAATTAGGTGATGGAACTGTTAAATGGTGTGATATTTGAAAATTTTTTTGCCAAGAGAAACATTTGTTGAGGATCTGTCTGTCAATGTTATCCAGGTCGCTGAGGTGGCAAGGAAGCTTGGAATATTAGTCATTGCTGATAAAGTGTATGGCAATTTGGTTTTTGGGAGCCCTCCATTCATACCAATGGGAACCTTTGGGCACATTGCTCCCGTGTTGACCCTAGGATCTCTATCGAAGAGGTGGATAGTGCCTGGGTGGCGGCTTGGCTGGGTAGCATTGTGCGACCCCAAGAAGATTTTACAAGAAACCAAGGTAACATAATCTTCGACACTTCTTTACATATGTTTTTGTTACAAATAATGCTTTGCTAAATATATAAATAAATATTTTAGATCGCTACCTCAATTACAAACTTCCTTAATGTCTCAACGGATCCTGCAACTTTCATTCAGGTTAGTTTTTATCATTTTGGCTATTCTTCTTTCATTTGGAAATTGGTTCCTCGTTTTTATACTTTGCAATTAAACAATACTACTAAAAACTGATGGATATAAAATGTGAAAAAAGATCGATGATATAAGATGATTAAACTAGGATAATTAAATGGTTTTTTAGTTTCAAATATTTTCATTTGTTTCTTTTAATTTCAATAAAATAGACGCACGTTAAAAAATAATATTTTGAGCAAAGTTTGGCATGCAGCCAAAATCAGCATGACATCTTGTACTTAAGTTCATTTTGTGGTATGTTGGAAGTGTCATCAAAACTATGTCATATTTTCTTGAATAAAAATAGTATGTCATGTTCTTTTAGAGGAACCATACCACCATTCTTTTGACACACTGTTATCTCTGTTAGCTTATTCGATTTCAAGATTTCTTTGGATTATATAACTTCATGGATTTTGTCTCAAACAACTAATTGTGGATGTTTTTTTTTGTTGAATTGGTTAGGCGGCTCTTCCACGAATTCTTGAGAACACAAAGGAAGAATTTTTCAAGAGGATAATTGATTTGCTAATGGAAACATCAGAGATATGTTACAGACAAATTAAGAAGACCAAATGTATCACTTGTCCTCACAAGCCAGAAGGATCTATGTTTGCGATGGTACGTTTTCTTTGAACAAAGTTAATCTCAAGGTTGATTAGCTTGATTTTAGGACCATTGTGCATTGAAACCGCTAAGTTTAGTGGAATGCATTTTATTTTACAATAATAATTCCAAATAATGTTTTATAAGTTACAATTTGTGATGACAATTTATGTTTACGTTGTGACTTTACTAGCTTGTAGTGCTCCACCGTTTCAAGGAATTTTAAACAAACATTAATATACCTCTCTTGGCACTTGCTTCATCCCCTAATACTGTTAGACAAACAGCCAGGTTGATAACGTTAGGATTAAGTAATAGATTAGTTTATTAACCTTACCAAATGTAAGAAATAAGCTAAGACTAATGCAATTATAAAATTAAAAAACTAACTCTATCTAGCAGATTGCGAACAGACTAACGAATTAAATTCTTGGTTGGCTCCAACGGCTTAAGAAGATATACGCCATGCATTAGAAAGGATGCACAAGACATTTGGTGCCAGTCAGGCAGTATGGATGTCAACTAGTGCGGCTAGCCCGCCTATGCAGTAGCCTAGAAGCATCAGGCAGTGGAAGGTGGAGAAGGAAAGCAAAATGAAGGAGAAGAAAGAGAGGATGATTGGAAGTAGACCTGGGCAACGGGCCGGCCCGGTTCATGCCCAGTTGGTTCGGTAACTATGCGAACCGAGCCAATGGGCCTGGGTCTTGGCCCAGGTTCGGTTCGCACAGTAACCGAATAGAACCGGGCCAGCCTGGTTTTATATTGGCTGGTTTATTTTAATTAAAAATATCTATATAAATTAAGAAAAAACCATTATATTTCACAAATATACACTATAAATTGCGTAAATACACTATATATCATTATAAATATATATAAATGAATATATTTAATTAAATAAATATGATACAGTGACGAACCAAACCGGGCCAAAACCGAACCAGGCTGGTCCGTCACTATACGAACCGGGCCAGCCCGACGGGACGAGGCCTCAGCCCAAGTTCGGTTCGATGAACAGTGCGGGCCGGCACGGTTCGGCCTTGTTAGCCCGGCCCATTTGGCCACCTCTAATTGGAAGGGATAGCTAGCCGTGGATCTTAAAAGAAGATGCGTAGGGAGGGAACAATTCTTTACCCATACGAGCCAGGCTTGTCCAGCAACCTGCACGACTCATTATGTTTTACGATTGCACATTAGGACATTAGGGTTTCTCCCCTACTGCAGTGGTGCTAGCTCTCTCTTTATCCCTCTATTCCATGTGGCAATCACCACTACCACTCTAGCTCTTGCTTCATCCCTTCTCTTGGTCGACAGCCATGAAGGACAATGACCATGTGGCGTAGCTAGAGATGGCGGCAAGGGTTTGTTGGGATCAAGGATGATGAAAACAAGGATATGGAAGCTGGGGCAATGCTATCCCCACCTATAACTGTGCCCCCTCTAAATGGCCTTAGATTGCCGAGAGGCACTTACAACCTACCTAGGTGGCTCCCTCGCATAGCTTGACAACTATGGTCAAATCGAGGTAGGGATAGCAGTGCATTAGTTAGTTTTGCTTCTTGATACAATATGAACCATGCAAGCTGAGTGAACTACCATTTATGTAATAGTAAAGGATTTGTTATTAGCTCATAGTTATGCACAAGTTACATTATAAATATTAATATTATTAAGAGCTTTCTTTTATCATTTGATGTTGAAATTATATAAACAGGTGAAATTGAACATATATATTTTGGAGGGCATCCATGATGATATTGATTTTTGTTGCAAGCTTGCGAAGGAGGAATCAGTGATTTTATGCCCAGGTAGGAATTTATGAATGGAATATTCTTTTTTCCTAGCTATATTAAAATTTATAGTTTATATTAAATTTTTTTTGTCTTGATAACCAATTGTATGACTATTTGTTATAATAGTGCAATGTTCATGTTTTTAATGGAACACTGGCATGCTATGTGTTTTGTTTATTATATGTTTACATGTTTATATTTTTATGTTCTTAATGAAGAGCAACAGGGGCTCCAAGCTTCAAATTTAAAGTAATGGTATAAACAAAGTTGTCTTTAATATTATTATTGTTACGGTTCTAAGGATTAATTGATTGCGCTTAGAGATGATATGAAATACATTATGGAATATCTCTATATTAGTGTCACTTTTTTAAATAACTGTTACTTGTATTGCTCAACTGTAGGGAGTGTTCTAGGAATGGATAACTTGGTCCGCATTACATTTGCTATTGATGCATATTCTCTCTTGGAGGGTGTTGAAAGGATCAAATCATTCTGTCAAAGGCATAGAAAGAAAAATTTGTTGAATGGCTTCTAAATGTACCTATGCATGAATTTAATAATTATCTGTAATTTGTTTTTGAATGTTTCATCAATGTAATATTTTCAATTTCCAATGAATAAGACTAAGCATTACGTACATACAAATATCACCCCGTTGAATATTTGCCAAATTTCTTGGTTTCTCACTAAATATACTTGTACAGTTGAATTTCATACTAGAGTTTATTTTGTAAAGAATTTTGTTTTATGGAAAGTTATGATACTATACTAGGGACAAGATATATATATTTAGTTGAAAATTCCAATATTAAGGCTATGTTATTTTTAGCTTACAGCTCAACAGCTTAATGGCTTATTTACGTCACCACTGTGGATCACATAGCGTCACCACTGTGGATCACAATCTCTCATACTTTCTAGACTAAGCTTCGAGGATGAATCACTAAACTCAAGCTATGAACCAGTGTTTATGAGTTCTAGTTGTTAAGAGTTCAAACAAGATGGAATCAAAGCTATAGTATCTATAGAAAAAGCTAATCGAGGCAAAATGGCAAAATCAACTTTCAGAAAAGAATACAAGATTCTTACAGAAATTTATCCTCTAATAAGGGAATTGTTGTTGCGTTTATTTGACTCTACTAATTATGAAACCTTTTCTCAAGAGAGATGAATAAGTCATGCAACGCCCCATAAAACTTAAACTCAAAACACCTTGCAGAACAAATATGAAAATTTTTGCACTATGGTCTACCCGAAACTTTGCACAAAAAATTTGGGGCTTGGTGTTCATTTCATGGCGCCCAAACGGTTTGCTCATTAGACTTAAAAATTTTACATGGATGGATATGGAAATCAAGAAAATTTTGAATTTAAAATAATTGGAATAGTATCTTTGTACATTTTTCCAAAATTACGTTACTACAAGATGCGCAGAGGTAAATTTCTAGATAGCAATGCAACTAGTTCAAAAACTTGATCTCTAGTCTCTCCAAGGTTGCAAACTGGTCACAAATCATATGTGTAACGTTAAAGAATCATGAATCTGCAGCAAGAACATGGAGGTGAAGCATATAAACTAGTTTTAAACAAAAACACCAAAGGAACAAACCAAACACAAGAACTAGACAAGATTTGAATGAACATGGTGAACTTTTGGTGGATTCTATTGCTTTGGTTTGGGGGTATTATAAAGTCACACAAAGATGGGAAAAGCACTTACATGTGCACCACAAACACACTCAAACCTCCGCCCTTTCAACTACAAGTGCATGGAGTCAGGCACCCTTCACCCTCTTATATATAGACCATGAGCTCCTAGGGTATCCCGATATCTTGTAAGAAATTGAAACTACCCTAGAATCCTTCATAGATGGCTGATATTTGATCACACACTCTGCACAAACACCCTGAGCATATTCTCTACATATTTAGATAAACATGGCCGCACCGGGTCCACACAGTCTGGACGCAATTCTCTGACGAAAAGCATTGTCAAATACTTATCACACGTAGGGTGACCTCCACATGGTCTCTCATCACTCAACCACACTTGAAAGATCGAGATGTCACCTAGAGAAGGGTGAATAGGTGTTTCAAAATTTCAGTATCTTTGAAATGTGGAAGCTGTTGACTACGGACAGTCTGGTCCAAAACCCCGGACAGTCCGAGGTACCAGAGTCTTTGGTTCAGAACATCTGATCCTCTGACCTGTGTATAGAGTTGGAACTGGATCTTAAGCTCGATCTGCAAATCCACAATACCACTTGCACCAAAACTGACTTCGCACTAGAAGCACAAGTAATCGCAGACGAGGGTGCTAGCCAACAACAAGTGTAAGCACAAATCAAAGTCAATCGATCTACAGAGCAAAATGAATCCAAGAGCGAAATGGTGACTAAAAGATTTGTTCCTAATGTTTGGATCCCAGAGGGGATCCTACGTCTCTGTTGAGGTAGGCTCGGTCACACTTGAGCCTGGATCTCTTTCAACCTTTTCTCTCGTCAAGGTCGCATCAAGACCTCTTGGCTACATTCGCTAATTCCTTTCCATGCGGAGACGGAATCAAACCTTCACAAACTTCCTCAGCACACCACACAAAGCTTTGGTGTCTCGAGGCGACACGTAGCCGTCTAGGAGTAATCAACCTCCAAGAGTAATAAATTCGGTGAAGAACGAACTTGAGGATGAATCAAGTGCTCAACGGATGATGAAGCAAAGCTCCCTAGGACACTTGATCTCTCTTCTCAAACCCTACCCAACACTTGGATCAAGGGGATTTGGGGTTGGGAAAAGATTTAATGCTCAAATGGCTTGCTAGGGTTTAGTATCGATGAGAGAATGAAGAGCTACCCAGCTAGTAGGTTTGAGAGGTAATAAATAGGTGAGGGTTGAGCTAGCCATTGGACTAACTTTCTGCACACTCTAGATACTCTGGTTCAAAGTACGGACATTCCCGTATTAATAGATTCAAACAAAGAGAGACCCGAAAAACCTAAATTTCTGGACACTCCGGATTTCCACATATTGGATACTTTGATCCAAACTTCGGATATTCCGGTACAAATCTAATAAAATCAAGGGAACAAATAGAGAACCTCCAATCTGTGATTTTCGGACACTCTGGTTTACCCGACATCTGATACTTCGAACTCCGGACACTCCAGTGAAAATCAGAATATGAAAACAGAGAGGTCGAAAAGATGAATTTTCGGACACTCCGGACTATCTAGTTCCGAATACTCCTGTCCAGAACATTGGATAGTCAGACCCTTGAAACAATGAACTTATGAATTTAGGAATTGGGATGGGATTAGTGTCTCTCTCGTAGTCTATACTTCATCCAATGAGCACTTGAGGCGTCTAAAAGTTATTTTTCGTTGCATCCCCCTTAATAGTATGATTGTCCTTACGACTCAAAGTAAAACCTATGAAATACATATCTAATATAGCCGATATTTTCTTTCTTTTCTTCTTTTGACGGAATCATGAAGTTTTCTCATCCACTTTTCTTTAAGAATTAAATCTGCTCATTACTCATGAGTCCAAATACCATAATGTCATTAATTACCAAAATCAATTAGGGCCTAGATGCACTTTCAACACTCCGTAGTTGCTACAAGAAGGACTCAAGTACATGGACTTTAGGACGTTGTGGGCAAGGACGCCGACTCAATAGGCTCGTGGACGTGACATAGGAGGACTCGAACATAGCGGGCTTAGAGACACCCCGGGGATTCCATGCTCAAGGATGAAGCAAGGAGGCTAAGGCATGTTGAACTCCACGATATCATAGGACAAGACAATGACACAAAGAGCATGGGATCAAGGACATGGTGGCGGAGGATTCAGGCGCAATGAGCTCCAAGATGTCGTAGCAGAACACACTGGCGCGCATCATTCACTCGTAGATGTGGTGGCCGATGATTTAGGCACATCATGCTCCATTACATCATGTGGGAGGGCATGGATGATATGAGGGATAATGTTAGCCCGATGGACTCCAAGACACGAGTACATAGCTGGGAAGAAAGCCGGTAAGCTCCCCATAGCGGTGGCGGTGATCCCTTGTATGACTATAGCCATAGTGACTCCTCCCTTTCCTAGAGGCGGCAGCGTCTACCCCCTTTGGCAACAAGTATAAAAGGAAGAAATTAAGTGTTTCAGGATTTTTTTTTAATCGGGAGAGAAAGATACAAATTATCTAGAGGATAGCTTTCACAGGATTTCCTCTCCCTTTCACCCAAACTAGCCTTTAGGATGAATATAGTATTATTTTTAGTAATCCTTGTCTTTTGAAAGGACATACTTGTCGGTGTTCTAAACCAGACAGATTTGTCTCGTGGGAAATTCGTAGCTCGGTCAAGGGGAATTTTCGCCACTAGATCGCTCAAGCTTGCACTCACAGGGAAACAGCCGATTTACCCAGGTTCGGACCCCCGATGTGGGTAACAGTCCTACTCCTGCGAGGATGGTATTCTCTGAGCTCCAGAACACTCTGGCTCGAGAGCTCTTACAGTGGTGTGTGTATGAACAGCTTGGGATCCAACCCTCTTTCTCTCTGCCCCAACACCCTTTTATACTGGAAGGGGCGGACAACTGGCCAGAGAGAGAGAGAGAGAGAGTGAGAGTGGGAGAGAGTGGCGCAGACATCCCATTGGTCGGACCCTAGTCGCTGCGCCGCCCACTTGCTCCTGCTGACGTCTGCCTCTTAAACGGCTTCATCTGGTCATTGGTCTTGACGGGACGTGGGAGCCGCCTAACACAGGCGCCTCTTTGCTTCTGCCACAGCACAGTGATGGAATGACCGCTACAATGCGTCGGACGGGCTACAGTGCAGGCAATCATCTCTCTCAGTCTCGCATGTCTGAATCCTTGCATTTAATGCCATGGATACGCTAAACGTTGGAGAGGCCTTAGCGGAGATGCCTCCTCCTTCTTTCGCACGGGCACCTGCCAAGTGGGACCGACACCCACCTGCTCGGCCGGGTTGCCACGCGTCCTGGTCGGGCTCGGCGTGGGGTCTGATCGCCCGCTCTACGCCGAGCTGCCACGCGTCTTGGTCGGGCCCGGCGTGGGGGTCTGATCGCCCGCCCTACGCCGAGCTGCCACGCGTCCTGCTTTGCGTTTGGCGTGTATACCCCGGTATGTCGTGTACCGACAGTAGCCCCCGGGCCCACTTTGAGACACGAAACTCCGGCACGGGAAAAACAAAAGGTCCCGCGCCTACGAAGGGCGAATCGTGAGGGCCCACCACTTTCTACCACTTCGTTCCCCACTTAATTGCGCCCGCGTTGGGAACCGCTACTGCCGCCCGTGAGAAACGTGGAGGCGCGAACTAACGGGTTGTGGGCAAAGAAACTCCTCCACGCGCTCCGCGCCTATAAAAGAGGGGGCTTGGACGATTTTGTGTTTTACGCCAGTTTCAGCACCTTCGAATCTTAGCCTTCTTTTTCACTTCCAGCGCCCAAAAACTTCTCAACCACGCCGGCTCGTCGCCGCACCTCGTCGATCCACCGCGCGCCTTCTCCTCCCCCGATGACCAACATCCTTCCTTCGTTGTCGCTAGACGAGTAGGAGGTCCGGATGCTCCAGAACCTTGCGCCGGCCGGCGTCCTACGCCTCCGGGTCGGCACCGTAGCACCGCGCTGCTAGGCGGGTGAGATCATCACTTTCTCCTGGGCGCTTATGGCGGGCCTGGTCCCGCCGTACTTACAGTTCTTCACCATGGTGCTTGGATTCTACGGGATCCAATCACTGCATCTTCCTCCCAACTCCATCATCATCCTCTCCATCTTCACTCACCTCTGCGAGATGATCGTGGGGGTGAGGCCCAACCTTCCGCTCTTCTGCCACTTCTTCGTCCTACGCACCCAGCAGGGCGAAGGCCCCGTGGGGAGCTGCCACTTCCGCACCCGCCCCGGCACCTCCAGAGCCTTCATCGACATCGCCACCAGGAGCAGTTGGAAGCAGTGGAAGCAGTCCATGCTCTACGTCGGCGACGACAGCGGCCTGGACGATGTGGCGTTCCCCGAGGCGGAGGGGGTGCGCAACGCCAAGACATGGGAGTCGACGCCAGAGGGTGCGCCTTGGCAGTGCACCATGGTCGCCCGCGTCGAGGGGCTTCGCAGCGGCAGGCTCACCGCACCGGCACCCAGGTGCTAACGGACTTCCTAGCGCGGCGGCTTTGCCCACTGCGCCACAGGGAGTGTGGTGCCTGGATGTACACGGGCGTCAGCGACTGCACCCGCCTTCACCCAGGTGGTGAGTATCTCGATCCTTCGCTTAGGCTTGCACTTGATCCCTATCTTCTTGCTCTGATTCTTCGCAGTCTGGTCTTCTGCTGTGTTTTACAGATGCGGGTGAGGTGTCGGAGGACGTCCTCCTCACTTGGGTTGCGGGATTGGTCCTGCAATCCTCCATTGGTCACCGCCGGCCTGCTGCTGTCGTCCCACTTTGCGAGTGGGCTCCGGCGGACCGCCATGCGCCTCTGACCGAGATCCCGCTGATGGAGGCCACAGGACCATCCATGCAGTGGGAGCTCGGTCCCCTCCAAATCCGGGACTAGCCCCCGCGCGTCGACCGCGCCGGCGGGAAGCGCCCAGTGGCGGATGACGGCGGTGGAGCAGACCCCGAGAGACCCCGGAGCAGCTCTACGGGGCCGTTGTCGCCTCCACCTCCTCCCGCCACCCGCGGAAGGTCTTCTTCTGATGCCGCCGCACTCACCCCAAGCTGGGCTGTAGCGGCAAGCTCTGGCGTGACGGAGACGCCACCGCCTCCGGCGGCCAACTCCGGCCTGTCTGCCCCATCGGCCACCTCTCCTCCAGAGGCCGCTTCAGAGGTCTCGCCCGGCTGCTGTCGTGCCAGCAACCGCCTCAGGGCCTGCGGTGCAACCTACGCCCACACCGGTTGCCCGCGACCCGCCAACATCCCTCCCAGTCACGACGCGCCTAACACCGGCGCGAGGAGTGACCTTGCTCCACTCAGCTTTTCGCTTTGGGGTGCTACCTGCTAGGTAAGCCCTAACAGAACATATTTAAATTCAGCTTTTCGGGACACCTTTTTCGAGTATATCCTTGTCTCTTCCAGAGACGATGTCGGCGCTTACTCTAGCACCAACATCCCGCCCGTCGTGCCGATGGACGTCGCCACCGAGCCGCCCCAAGGTGTGGAGGCGGAGCGTCCTGGCGAGGACCCGGAGCAGGCCCTTGAGCCTGCTACGCCCGCCGCTGGAGACGCCGACCTCGACGCCCTTGTCGTGGATCTTGGAGGCACGAGTCCCACCTCCTGTGAACAGTGGAGGCACTGTGGGCTGACCTGGCGTGGGGACGCGCCAGGATCGAAGAACTGGTCGGCTAACTCCAGGCCGCCACTGCTGCTGCGCAGCCGTCATCGGCTGAGGCCATGGCGGTGCGCGACGAGCAGCACCGCCTGCTCGGCTCCCTCATTGAGATGCTGTGCCCGGCCTACCGGAGCTTCCGCGAAAGCCTCCAACCGCTGGGGGTCGATCTTCACGAGCTGCAGGAGCCCACGGCGGTGCAGTACGCTTTTGACGTTACCTGCGTCGCGGAGGCCCTTGCGGCCCTGCCGCAGCTGCTGAGGGAGAGCTTGGTGAGCGACGGGCGCGCTGCCGCCACTGGGGCAGTGCGCAACGTGCTGGCCTGCTATGCCAGCCGTGACGCCGCCTTCGACCTCTCGGAGTGACGAAGCTTGCGTTGCCCTGCACTTTTGCTAGCGCGCCCTTAAGCGTGCTGAACATGTAAATAACTTTGGCGTGCTCCACTTGTCCATTGCTCCTGGGATGACCAACGGATGCAAAGAAAAGATTGGTGCCTATGCTCTCGCACCAATCCTAGAAGTCGGAGCTCTTGAACTGAGCGTCGTTGTCGGTGATGATGCAGTTGGCGACTCCGAAGCGCACGAAGATGCTACGGATGAACTTCACGGCTGCAGCCGCTGTGATGGCCTAAACCGGAACAGCTTCAATCCACTTGGTGAACTTGTCGGCCGTGACGAACAGGTGGGTGAAACATCCTCTGGCCCTTGGAAGTGGCCCCAAGATATCCAGCCCCCAGACCGCGAACGGCCATGAGATTGGCATGGTTTACCGCGCCTGGGCTGGTCGGTGGATCTGCTTGGCAAAGAACTGGCACGCCTCGCATTTCCGCACCAGCTCGCAAGAATCCTGGAGGCCGGTGGGCCAAAAGAACCCCTGGCGGTGCACTCTGCCGACCAGGGTGTGTCTGCTCACATGGCTCTCGCAGACGCCTCCATGCATATCGGAGAGCACTTTGCCCCCTCTTCCCAAGTGATGCACTTCAGAAGAACTCCATTTCCGCCCTGACGATATATGTCCCCACCTATCAGGGCGTAGCGCTTGGCCTTTCGCGCAATCTTCTCGGCAGAGGCATCATCGTCGGGGATCACTTGGTCCCCGCAGGAGGGCTTGGATCGAAGCCATCCACGTACCTTCCCGGCCAAGGGTGGCGACCACACGGTGGCTGCCGATGTACTCCTCCTGGGCTGGCGTTTCCACCTTAACCGCCTCAGCTGTTGTTCCACCTTCCCTCCCTGGACTAGAGGCTGAGGTAGCTACAACATCGTCCCCACCAGGATCGAGGGTTGCGACGGATGGCCGTGGCAGTCTTTCTTCAAAGACTCCGGCCGGAACAGAGGCTCGCAAGGAAGCGAGCTGCTAGAGGGTGTCAGCGAGGTGATTGTCCTACCTGGGTATGTGCTCGAAGCCCAAGCGCTTGAAATAGCGCTCCATCTTGCGCACTTCTCTCAGGTATGCTGCCATGGTGGGATCTGAACATTGGAACTCCTTCCGCACTTGATTGATGACGAGGAGAGAATCACCCTTGACCTGCAGGCGCCGCACGCCCAAGGCAGCCACGGCGCGCAGGCTGGCGAGCAATCCTTCGTACTCAGCGACGTTGTTGGTGGCCTTGAAGTCCAGAACCATCGTGTATTGGAGGATGTCCCCCGCTGGGAAGACCAGCACTGCCACAGCCCCCACGCCTTCGAGCTTGAAAGAGCCATCGAAGAAAAGAATCCAGGGCGAGGCGATGGGCAGCGCCTCAGCTTCGGGAGTAAAGGAAGACCACTCGGCAACGAACTCCGCCAAAGCTTGGCCCTTAATGGCAGTGCGGGCGGCGAAGTTGAGATCGAAGTCCCGCAGCTCCACCGCCCACTTAGCAATGCGACCTTCTGCTTCTCGATTGTGCAGGATCTCCCTCAACAAGTACTCCGTGTACACCGTGATTTCCCGTCCTTCAAAGTAGTGCCACAGCTTCCTTGACGCCATCAGCACCGCGTACAGCATTTTCTGGTGCTGCGAATACCTGGTCTCAGCATCATGAAGCACTTTGCTGACGTAGTAAACCGGCCTCTGTCTGCCTTCCCTTTCCGCCAGCAACGCCGCAATGACAACCTCCGGAGTGGCCGCGATGTACAACCAAAGTGGCTCTCCTGGCTCCGGCGTGACAAGCACTGGAGGAGAGGACAAGTACTTCTTCAAGCCTTCAAATGCCTACTGCGCCTCCTCGTTCCACTCGAAGCAATTGGTCTTGTTCAGCAACTTGAACAGGGGCAGCTCTTCTCCCCCAGGCGGGCAATGAACCGACCCAGGGAGGTCAAGCAGCCAGCAAGGCACTGCACCTGCTTCAGCCGAGTGGGCGGCTTCATGTGCTCGATGGCAGCGATCTTGTCTGGATTTGCCTCTATGCCGTGGTGGGACACGAGGAACCCAAGCAGCTTGCCTGATGGTACGCCGAACACACACTTTTCCGGATTGAGCTTGATGGAGTACTTCCGCAGGTTAGCGAAAGATTCTTCTAGGTCGCCGATCAGCTCCTCATTCTTCTTGAAAGTGCATCTAGGCCCTTAAGTTATTTTGGTGATTATTGAGTAACAATTATAGAGCTAATACATTCTATTGGAGAATTGTACACAGATGTTATACAGGTTAAATTCTTAAAGTACATGCTTACATGTGTTGGTGTATTCCTCAATAGTGAAAATATTGGAAGAAGGCATCAAGACTAGTAATTATTTTGTAAATCTTTATTTATTGAGTCATAGGGATGCCGTACCATAAAGAGGGATGCAATGGAGAAGCATATAAAGGTTCCTAAGTGCTCAAAATAGGTATCTGAAAATTTGTGTGAGTTTTCCACTCAAAATACACTCTGTACAGAACCTACATCATCAGAACATCTGATGAGGGTCGGAACATCCGATGGTGATCCCAGTCTGCCAGTTTTCAATGCCATCCAGAGAGTAGTGCGTCGGAACATCCGACGTGGGTCAGAACATCCGATGGGGTCGGAACATCTGATGCGTGATTAACTGCAGCAACGGCTAGTTTTCGGGATTCCCTATTTAAAGCCTTCTCTAATACCTGCCAAAAGGTTACTGATCCACTGATTTGAACCTAATACATCATGTACATCATCCCTCAAAGCTTTAGCCTTTGTCTCTCTCTTGTTCATCTTGTGAGATCTAGATCTAGAGAGATCAAGGCACCCAAGTGCTCCACGAATTAGAGTCCAATTCTTGAGCACTTAGCGATTCCTATTTTCTTCATCGCATTTGTTACTCTTGGAGGCTTGAAGGGCTCCTAGACGGCTAGGTGTCGCCGGTGAGCCACCGATCTTCGTGTGGTGTGCCTCCGGAGTTTGTGAAGGCGTGAATCTACCTCTGCAAGGAAAAGCATTCAACTAATGATCGCTGGTGAGTGCTGTGTGCTTCGCCCGGAGGGGATTAGGGTCTTGGTGATCCGGACTTTGTGCTTTCCCTAACGGTGAGTAGGATCTACTTTCAAAGATCCGAACATCGGTAAACAAAAATTGCTGTGTTTTCGTCTTGGTCTTGATTTGTTGTTTTTACTATTAGTGTTGGCCTGTTCTGAATATTCTTGAATAGATCTAACCTTGGTTTTGCGAGAAATCAGTTTTTACTGCAAGTTTTCGACAAATACAGAATACCCTGGATCGGAACATCCGACCCAAATCAGAACATCCGACGCAGGGGTTACTAGACTAGATCGGAACATCCGACCTACATCGGAACATCCGACCGACTGGTCACTGTTTGAGTTGTTTTAATTCCGCAATTTCGTTTTATTCGCCTATACCCCCCCTCTAGGCGGCATAGCGATCCTTTCAATTGGTATCAGAGCCTAACCTCCTGTTTTGAGCTTAACAACTTGGAGAATCATGCCTAACAACAAAGACGATACCGAGATCGAGATTTCAAGTGAAGGCAACAAAAAGGCTGCTATTCCTTATGTTTATCCTGATACAACATCTTCATCCCATGTCTCTGTTTCCACTGGGCGTGCGCCTCACTTCGATGGCACATACTACCCACAATGGAAACATAAGATGAAGATGTATCTAATGTCTATTCATCCTTCTATTTGGAGAATTGTAGAAACAGGTTTCAAGCCCAAGGAACCGGAGAAACTCACTGCTGATGAGGAAAGAGACTCCTTCCACAACTATCAAGCCGTCAATGCACTATTTGGTGCTTTGAGCCCAAGTGAATTCAACCGAGTTAACGGACTTGAAGAAGCTAAGACAATTTGGGATACCCTCAAGGTTGTTCATGAAGGCACATCAAGTGTGAGGGAGACTAAGATTGAACTTATCAACGGCAAGCTAGGAAGGTTTATCCTAGAGGAAGGAGAAGACTACAAGACAATGTTTGATCGGCTCATGGTGTTGATAAATGAGGCCAAGGGGCTTGGATGCAAGTCTCTCACTGATCATGAGGTGGTCAAGATTCTACTTCGGGCTATCACTCCAACCAATCGCCATTTCGTGCAAGTGATTCGAGATAGATACAACTATCACTCAATCACACCGCATGAAGTGCTTAGAAGAATTCTTAGTGATAAGTTGATGGACCAAGAGGTCTCGAACATTAAAGAGATGGCTCAATCAACCAAGAAGAAGAGCATAGTTTTGAAGGCGAGTAAAGTGTCAGAAGCAAAGGATGATAGCTCAAGCAGTGATGATGAAGATGGGCCAATGAACATGGAAGAGATGGCGTTCTTTGTGAGAAGATTCAATAAGGTTCTCAAGAAGAATGGATACAATAGTAAAGGCAAGAAAGACTTTGGCAAATCCAAATCTTCAAGAAGTTCAAGGAGAAAGTGCTATAAATGTGGTGAAACCGGATATTTTATTGCCGATTGCCCACATAAGAAGGATAAGGATAAGGAAGAAAAGAAGAAAGAAAAGAGTTACAGGCAGGACAAGGAAAAGAGCAAGAGACACAAGAAGAGTTCAAAAGGTGAAACTCACATTGGTGAGGAGTGGGACTCCGAATCCGACTCCGAGTCCGATGATGAGAGTGTCGCATGCATTGGAATGGCTTTTCCAAAACCGACTTCATCTCTATTTAGTGAATTGACGGATGACGATGATGAACCTTCAATGTGCTTCATGACCAAGGGCCCTAAGGTATCATCAAGATCTTCTAAATCTCTAGTCAATTCTTATACTAACAATTCTAGTGATGATGAGGATGATATGAGTCATGCTAGCTTGGTCAAGATGATGAGAAAGTTTGATATGGATAAGTTGACCGAGCTCATGGAGAGGGTTGAGCAACAAGAGGACCTTTTTGAGAAAGGGGAAGACTTGCTCATCCTTGAAAATAAGAGAAACCTCCAACTTGAGAAGGAACTAGCATTGAAAAAGAAGAGGGTTGAGGAGATGACCAAAGAACTTTCGGAGATCAAATCCAAAACGCGCTCTCTTGAGATCAACAACTCTTTACTTAAAGAAGAACTCATTTGCCAAGGAAGCGCATGAGACACTTAGACTGAAGTTTGATGATCTTTTAAAGAGCACCTCTACTCTTCCAAATGCAACTTGTGACTCAACTCCTTCCACACACAATGGTTGTGCAATGTGCTACAATGTGGATGTAAATGCTTGTGCAACAAACTTCGCCAATTTGCAAGATCTTGCCAGTGAGAATGAGAAGTTGAAGGGTCTACTTGAGGACGGAATTCAAAGATCTTACAAGTCCAGTAAGGGACTCGATGAGATCCTAGATAACAGAAGAGGAAACTTCAAGAAGGCCGGACTTGGCTATGTTCCACCGAAGGGCAAGAAGACGCATGTTGTGGAGACTCCGGTCACTAAGCCAATCCATTTTGTGAGAGAGTAAAGCTCAAAGGCTCACGTTTCTCACTCTACCTTTAATGCTTCTTACATTCTTAGAAAGAATAATTTTGGTAGAGTGCTTGAATATCATGTTGGACCAAAGCGTAATAATGCACCTTTGGTGAGATCCATTTGGGTCCCAAAGGCCCTTGTGACTAACCTCAAAGGACCCAATCAAATTTGGGTACCTAAGACCAAAGCTTGAACTTTATAGGAATATCTCTCCGATGGCCCTAGTTGGGTACTCGGCAGTGGTTGCACTCATCATGTGATCGGAGAGAAGGGAATGTTCTCACAAATTAATTGCTACAATCAACCAAGTGAGAGCATCACATTTGAAGATGATAGTAAAGGTGATGTACTTGGTCTTGGTAAGATTGCAATTTCTGAAAATCTTTTTCATACAAATGTCTATTTATGGATTCATTGAAATACAATCTATTATTGGTACAACAATTTTGTGCTACCGGTTACGATTGTATCTTTTCCTGTGATGGTGTGAATGTCGTTCGAAGGAGTGATGGTTTAATAGCCTTTAAGGGTCATCGAAAGGGAAAGCTCTATCTTATGGATTTCTCCACGGATAAGCCGAGCCCTGAGATATGCCTACTGGCTAAATCTAGCATGGGTTGGCTTTAGCATCGCCGACTAGCCCATGTTGGTATGAGAAACCTCCACAAACTCTCGAAAGGCAATCACATCATTGGACTAACAAATGTGAAGTTTGAGAAAGACAGGCCTTGTAGCGCATGTCAAGCGGGAAAACAAGTTGGGGCACCCCATCCTTCGAAGAACGTAATGACCACAACAAGATCTCTACAACTACTGCATATGGAGCTCTTTGGAGCGATTGCATACATAAGTATAGGAGGTAACAAATACGGTCTTGTCATTGTTGATGATTTTTCACGTTTCACGTGGGTATTTTTTTGCATGATAAGTGATGAGGACATCACCCCTACCGATGCGTCCACTCTACCACCACCTACTGTGCAAGGACCAATAACAAAGGCACGTGCGCGACAACTAAACCGCCAGGTGGGCTCGTTCCTTACCACACAAGAGAATACACATAAGAGCGAGTTACTACCTAATAATGTTGTGCTTGTACTTAGAAATTATGGTGTTGATCAGTGAGGATGGAACTCTATGCCAAGACAAGTTGGAAACCAAGTCTACCCCGAGTTGGAGTCCGGTTCGGTCACGGTGTAGCAGTCTGTCATCAAACGGGCGTAGCAGATGCATATCAACTCCATTTGTGGCGTTCAAGTACATTACGGAGAAGCCCTCGACGAGACCATTCCAACGCATCCAGTCACACATCCAAATTCCTTCTAAGTTGATCACAATCATCGAAACAAGAGGCGACCAGATTCTGTTGGGCTGTGTTGACACCCAAATTCGGCAGGAAAATCGGGATAAGGCGAAATGGCTAAATATATCGGAATTATTGGGCCGAATCAGAAAATGGGCTTCATCGGCAAAGAAGAAAGGCATATTGAAGAATACCGATAGTTACGAGACTCCGGAAGAAATACGCTCTGATCGGAAGATACCTTTCGGGACGCGGTAAAATTGGGCATATCGGTATTGAATTTGTAATAGTATTAACAGGACCTTAGGTCTCGAGAGAAAGATATACATCATACACAAACACAACTACTTTCTCGAATCCGATCGACCTCGTCGAAAGGCTTCAACTTGCAGGTAGAGCTATCTCGATAGGATAATCGATTCTATTCTTGTAACCCGTATGGATGGCCGTATCATCTTGATCTCGTGTATACAAAGCCTGTTAAACTATCTCGAGTTTTACCGATCTTTAACATGTTCTTGCATATTACACTGTCTCGATTTTATCGATCTGTAATGTGTATTTATCCTGCAATGTCGATTGTCAAGTATCTTACGTGCTTTTCCTGAATCTGATATATGCGACTGTCTCATTTAATCGATCTTGCGTATGCCTTGTTTAGGATTTTTCGTGTGTAGATGTTTGCCGATTAGTATTGTATTTACCTATATTAGTCTTGAACCTTTAAATCGGTTTATTGATTTACATCTAGCTTTAGATCTGAATACTGTCTTGGCCTGACCAATCTATTCAATCTATTCCTTGGTTTAATCAAATAAATTGATATAAAGATTTATTGCTAATTTTACATATAAAATACCAAAAAGAAGTAAAAGATTTATGATTGAATGCTTATTT
The DNA here is from genome assembly GCA_005191435.1 of Raddia distichophylla. Lineage (NCBI taxonomy): Eukaryota > Viridiplantae > Streptophyta > Magnoliopsida > Poales > Poaceae > Raddia > Raddia distichophylla. Next base: position 3,122,999 of record SPJY01015775.1, read on the forward strand.
ACATTTAATTGCTCTATCAGGCTTAAGCCGATAAATCTTGCAATCGGATTATTAAAGCCGATACAAAATAACCTGATCTGGCTACTTTTAAAAGCCGATTAGGACTAAGGCGCTGACAGTTTATTCCTTGTCAATTTACAGGTCAAATTGACTGGCACGCTTGGTTCTTGGTTGCGACGCAACCAAAGACATGACTCTTCCGCACGTGTGTTCGCGAAAAGCTCAATTTTTGTGTCAACATACTTTCTGGCACGCCCGGTTGGACCCCAAGAATCAAAATCAACAAGATGACGCGCACCGATGCCGAGGCGGCGTTGGAGGCGCTCAAGCTCGCTGCTGAGGCTGTGACATTTGATGAATTGAGCCCTGATCAGAAAAAGGAAGTTGAAGATAGGCTCGCCGAGATCCATGAATAAAATAGGAAGAGAATGCTTACTGGCTATCGGAAGACTCGCAGTGGCCAGATTACGAAGACTTCTATTGGAGATCCACTGCTCATTGGAGACTTTTCCGAAGTGATAAGAGATCAGATTAATAGCTCTGTTTACCGATCGATGCTGGATCAGTCATCGGTTTTGGGGTGAATCGTACAAGAGGGGACTAGCGCCACTTTACATAATATCATGACCGGGCAGACCCCTCCAAGGAATCGGAATATCACACAAGAGGTGAATTTGGGAAAACAATACCCAGCTTATACTTAGCCAGGAACATCTCATGCTGGGACTTTCCAACCAAGTCCTCAATTGACAATCAATCCAACTCCGATTCAGATGATATCGAATAATCAGGCTATAGTCCCGGCTCCAGAACCGATCTATCAGCCGATTAATCCTGGGATGAATGAAAATCTAGAAGAGATGACAAGGAACCTGGTGTATAACCTCATAAGTATTGAGTTCCAGACTTCGCAAATGCCAAATTCAGTGGGAACTATAACACCTCTACGCGCGAGCATGTTGCTGGATTCCTTGCGCTGTGCGGAGAGGCTGCTTCAAAGGATACGCTCAAATGCCGATTATTCCCACTGTCGCTATCGGGATCAGCTTTCAACTTGTTTACTTCGCTTCCTTCGAACAGCATTACGTCCTGGCCGGATCTGGAGAAGAAATTTCATGAGTATTTTTATTCCGGGGAAAATGAAGCAAGAATTACCGATATCATGATGATTAAGCAGAAGTTTGGAGAATCGGTAAATGATTACCTTCGTCGGTTCAGGGAGGTGAGAAACCGATGTTATAGCCTTTCACTGCCTGACAATGAGTTGGCAGAATTGGCTTTCAAGGGATTACTACCCGTTAATCAGAAAAAGGTGGGCAATCAGGAATTTGCTGATATTTCACATCTGGCTCACAAGATCGCGCTGTACGAAAGCCGATTCTCAGATAATTCGTACCCAGGCTAGAAAGAGTATCGGAACAATAACAATAATAAGGGTAAAGACAAAGCCGTGAATGTTGTTGATACTGATGAGATCGGAGAGTCAGATGACTCCGACACTGAGGATGTTGGTGCCTATGTTGCTGAATGGGTGAATAGTAAGAAGGAATTCGAGCTTGGGTGGATAAAGCCGAAAGGCTCTGAAAAGAGCAAGTATTCTTTTGATACATCCAAGTGTGATCGCATTTTCGATCATCTGCTGCAAGAAAAGCAGATTCGGCTTAAACAAGGGCATGTGATTCCTCCACTCGAAGAGCTGAAGAAGCGGAAATATTGCAAGTGGCATAATTCTTACTCGCATGGTACCAATGAGTGCAATGTGTTCAAGCAAGTGGTGCAGAAAGCGATCGAGAGCGGACAACTTCGATATCAAGGTAAAAATTCGCAGATCGATATAGAACCGTTCCCAGTCGGTTTTGTTGGGATGGTTGATGCCAAAAGAAAAGCCGATGATTCTGAGAGTTCCAATCGGTTTAAAGTACTCGTTGGCTCTAAGAGGATTGTGGAGGAAGAGAAGCCAGAATTAAAATTCCGATCAGCAAGCCGACGAGGTGGTGAAAGAACTGGCGAGTGGCGCAAGGTGAAGCGCGGAAAAAATTATAACCCGATTTCCAAGCCAAGGCCAAAGCCAACCTTTGATCAGCAGTTGGAAAAATATGACCAGATGGCTGAGGAGACACCTCGTAGGAGCGTTAAATCAAATACTCCTGAAACTGTTCAGAGGAAATCAAAGGATCAAGATTGGGAGATGGAGCATTGGGATTGTCCTTTTTTCCGATACTGCTGGGAAGAAAGGATGTCATTGCATACTCTGGAGAATTGCCCAATGAACCACGCATTTATTCCACCCAAGAGAGCATCGGTAAAAGATCCGCTGGTGTTTCCTAGTGAAAAAGCCGATGATATCCCGATGAATAAAAATATCGATGTGCATCGGCCTCCCAAGGTGCCGTTGCCACAGTGGTGTCCAAGTGGAATCACGAAATCTCAGAAGCGGCGCTTGTAGCGGATGAGGAACACTGAGGCAAAAGAAGCAGAAGACTACGGAAGATTTGGTTAAGACCAATATGGTGTTAAGTGATTTCAATGGAAATCAGACTGAAGCTAAAGGGGTTATGGTTGTGGAGCTCACTGTAGGGAGCAAGACAATCCCAACAGCTTTCTTTGTAATTGAAGGAAAAGGAAGTTATAATGTGCTGTTGGGAAGAGATTGGATACACGCCAATTACTGCATTCCATCGACATTATATCAGATTTTGATTCAATGGGTTAGCGAGCAGATAGAAGTGGTCAGAGGAGAGTCTCTAACCGCAGAAACCGATTGTACAGAAATCCATGACAATCTGGAGGCATTATCGGGGAAACCTTTGGAGGTGTGTGATTTCCTCAGCGTCAGTAAATTGGGCTTCAAGCCAACAACACTGGAGGCACAATCAGTAACTCAAGGACACGAGGGTTTTTTATGGGAATCGCGGCTCTAGAGAAAATAGAGTATAAGATGGGCCAAGGATTCATATCGGCTGATTAACTTGAAAAAGTCGATATTAGAACGGATGGTAAGGAAAGGCCCACTTACATCAGTAAACGGTTACCGCGGGAATATAGGATCGGCTTATCCAAATTCTTAAAGCTCGGGTTGATTGCTTTGCTTGGGAATGTCATGAAATGCCTGGTCTGAGCCGATCTATAGTTGAGCATAAAATTAAAATGAAGCCAGGATTTCGGCCGGTGAAACAAGCACCAAGAAGAATTAGTTGTAAAATTTATGATCAAGTGAAGGCTGAAATTCAGAGGTTATTAGATGCAAAGTTTATTCGGCCATGCAAATATGCCGATTGGAATTCTAACATTGTACCGGTGGGGAAGAAAGATTCTAATAAGATCCGGGTATGCATCGATTTTTGGGACTTAAATAAGGCAACGTACAAGGATGAATATCCGATGCCGATTGCCGATCGATTAATTGACGCTGCTTCTGGCAATCGGATTATCAGTTTCCTAGATGGCAACCCTGGGTACAATCAAATCTTTATGCCCGAAGAAGATGTGAACAAGACTGCATTTAGATGTCCTAGGTCTATCGGTTTATTTGAGTGGGTTGTGATGACTTTCGGGCTGATCAGCGCCGGGGCTACATATCAAAGAGGGATGAACATGATTTGCCATGATTTAATCGGTAAATTGGTTGAAATTTACATTGACGACATGGTGATTAAATCTCAAGAAGAAGAACAACACTTGGCCGATATTGTGACGGTATTGGATCGGTTTCGGAAATACGGTATGAGGATGAATCCAAAGAAGTGTGCTTTTGGAGTATCAGCCGGCAAGTTCTTGGGGTTTATGGTGCATCAGAGAGGAATCGAAGTACATCCCGATAGAGTAAACGCGATTTTGAATACTAAACCTCCAGATTCGAAGGTTCGTCTACAGGAGCTCATCGGTAAGATTAATTACATAAGGAGATTTATTGCAAATTAATCGGAAAGAATCATCCCATTTTCTCCATTGTTTAAGTTGAAAAACTCCGATAAGTTTGTTTGGGGACCGGAGCAGCAGAAAGCATTTGATAATATCAAAGAATACTTGATAAATACACCTGTTCTGGTCGCTCCAAAAGAAGATTTGCCGTTTAAATTGTATCTATCGGTATCGGACAAAACAATAGGGGCAGTTCTAGTCCAAGAAATCGATGGAAAAGAGCATGCGATTTTCTATTTGAGTAGAAAGTTGTTGGATCCAGAAACCCGATACACGGTAGTGGAGAGATATTGCCTTTGCTTATACTTTGCTTGCACTAAACTGAGGCATTATTTGTTGGGGGCTGAGTGCAAAGTGGTTTGCCAAACCGATGTGGTCAAGTACATGCTTAATGCTCCAATTATCAAAGGGCGGCTTAGAAAATGGGCTTATACTCTCATCGAGTTTGATTTGACATATGAATCTCCAAAAGCCGTCAAGGGGCAGGTATTAGCCGATTTCATCACACACCATCAAGACATTAATCTTTTGATTCTCTTACCCTGGGTGATGTTCTTTGATGGATCGGTTTGTGAGAAGGGATGTGGAATCAGTATTTTTATAGTTTCCCTTGGTGGTGTTCCTTACCGATTCAGTGTTACAGTGGATTTTGTGTTGACCAACAATCAAGTGGAGTACGAAGCTCTGATTCAAGGATTGGAGTGGTTGATTCAAGCCGGGGCTGTTGCCGTAGAAGTTTATGGAGATTCACAATTGGTGGTTTTTCAGATGATCGGTAAATATGAGTGTCATAGTGAACTACTTCGAGAATATCTGAAAAGGCTTCTAATTTGGCTAAGTATTTCAGTATCTTCACGATTCGTCATATTCCTAGGGAACAGAATTGTGAGGCCAATGATTTAGCTCAAGAGGCGTCAGGGTATAAGGTACCGATCATGGAATTGGAAATTATTCCGATTGCAAATCCATTTCCGATAGGATGGCAGGCAGAAGTTATCGGCTATCTTAAAGATCCTCAGGGGAAAGGCAATAGGAAGCTTAAAAGAAGAGCTCAGAGGTATGTATTAATCAGTGAGAAGTACTATCGGAGTTTTGATGGGTTATTGCTTAAATGTCTGAATGAAGAAGACGCTAAAGTTCCAATCGGAGAAATTCATGAAGGACTATGTGGGACACATCAATCAGCATATAAGATGAGATGGATGTTGAAGCGCGTGGGATATTTTTGGCCAACGATGGTGGAAGATTGTTTTAAATATTATAAAGGTTGCAAAGATTGTCAGAAGTTTAGAAATGTTCAGCACGCGCCTGTTTCTATTTTACATCCGATCGTGAAACCGTGGCCTTTTAGAGGATGGGGAATTGATATGATCGGAGAAATATTTCCTTCCTCGTCTAAGGGGCATCGGTATATTTTGGTAGCAACGGATTATTTCACTAAATGGGTTGAAGCGGTGCTTTTGAAGAAAGTAACTGCTACTGAAGCGATCGACTTTGTTAGAGAGCATATAATTTACCGATTTGGGATTCCTCAGACGATTACTACGGATCAGGGATAGGTATTTATGTCAGAAGCATTTCAAGATTATGCTCGAAGCTTGGGAATCACAACAATCAACTCCTCACCGTCTTATGCTCAAGCCAACGGCCAAGCAGAATCTTCAAATAAGAGCGCTATAAAGCTGATTAAGCGAAAAATCGATGAAAGGCCGCGGGGTTGGCATAATACTTTCGCGGAGGCGCTATGGGCATATCGGATTGCTAAGCATGGGGCTCTGAAAGTGTCACTATTTGAGTTGGTATACGGTCAAGAAGCTGTTTTACCGGTTGAAGTTGTCATCGGGTCTACGAGGGTTGAGGAACAGAACAATGTAAAAGCCGATGATTATAAGAATCTGATGGTGGATAAACTTGATGATATGGTGGCAGTTCGGCTAAAAGCTTTGGAACATATCGAGCGTGATAAGCAAAGAGTTGCTAGACATTATAATAAGAAGGTTGTGCCGAGAACTTTTGAAGTGGGAGATCTTGTATGGAAAACGTTTTTACCGATTGGGTCCAGAGATCCTAAGTATGGGAAATGGTCTTCGAATTGGGAAGGGCCGTTTAAGATCAATCGGATTGTTCCTGGAAACGCGTATATTTTGGAAACGATTGAAGGGCAGGTTTTCGGTAAAGCATTTAATGCCAAGTATCTGAAGAAATATTATCTAAGTGTTTGGGTTGGAGCTTGAGTATGAAAATTAAAAGCCGATTCTAAAGTGAGTCGCCTATAGTTTAAGAATCGATAAATACTTGGTCGAATTGATGATGCAATTTTACTCAACGCGTTGCTGTTGAGCAAAAGCCGATTCTGGTGAATCGCCTATAGTTTAAAAGCTAGCAAACACTTAGTCGAATCGAGGTTGGTATTTTACTCAATACGTTGCTGCTGAGAAAAAGCCGATTCTAATGAATCGCCTATAGTAAAAAATTAATATAAGCGAAAGAGATTGCATAAAGAAATAATGTTATTACAAAGGCGCGAAGGCCTTAACTATTTTCATCCCAAGGGGCAAGGTGAAGCATTGTTTTACAATCGGTAAAATATCGATCCACACAGATGAAAGTTTCACTTTGGCCCGCAGGCCAATCATTCGCAAAATTTAAAAATTGCTGCGGCGGCGTTGGATATTGTATCACGGATCTGGTTAACAGTCTTGGTATCTTCCTCAACTGATCCGGATACAATTGGTATTTTCTTCTTGGCATGTAGCACTGCCAAGCCGCAAGCCTTCACGATGTTGTACTGCTCTTTAGCTGCCGATTTAGACTCCTTGAAGCATGAGCGAGCGGTTGCTTCGGCTTTCCTAGCCTTCTCCAGTTCCTATTCCAGGGACTTGACCCTTAAAACTGCTTTGGAGGCAGCAGTTTTTGCCGATTCGGCCTCTTGCTTCAGCTGGAGGAGTTTATCGTTTTGGGCATTAGCATCTTGGATGAGCCCCTTCAATTCTGCCTCGGCATCTTTAAGAGCTTCTCTCTGATGGAGCCGATCTAATGCAGCATCGAAATCAGCTTTCTTTTCTCCAAGGGGCAGCAACTTCTGTATGGCCGAAACCACCTGCTCTGGGAGAACCTCTTTGGTGGAATCGGCTATCTCCCGTATGGCAGAAGGATTTGCCAGGAGAACCGACTCGTTGCTGATCAGCTCCCACATCTGCTTTAGCTTGGCAAGGGTGTCCGGCGAAAACCGATTGATCTTGATTGGTTCCGCGGCAGGTGGCTCAATGGCGACTACTGGAGGCGATGGAGTCTTGATTGGAGAAGATAAAAAATCCAGCTCATCGTCAAGCCAATCCATGCTGGATGGATCGAAATTCAGTTCATCGGTTTTCTTCCAATCATGGGTGATCACCTGCGTGGACACCACTGTTACCCGAGCTGGGCTTCGAGGTTGAAACATGTACTAGACAGAAAGAAATTTTTAAAGTCACAAGGTATCAGAATTTAAGAATTTTATACGATTAAGATAAGACAATTCCGATTACGTCTTGGGGGTTGAAGGCCGGTGGTGTCTGAGATGCTGGTGGAGGAGAAGGTGTGGCATCCTTCTTCTTTTGGATGGGAGAGGTGTCCTGAAATCAAAATTCCGAAAAGCAGGAAGCCAAAGGAAAGTTGTGAGAATTTGCGGAAAATCAAGTGCTTACTGTGTCACATACAGATTCGGTGCTATCAGGTGTACGCACCTTTTGGGGTCTTGGCTTCTTGGTGGCTAGTTTTTTCTTCTGGCCCGCTTCGCCTTCGGGTCTTCCTGTTGATCAAGAGTGACTAAGAAATCGGATTTTTTATAGAGATGTTGGTCATAAGTTGATTTTACCTCTTTTCTTGGGTTGTTGAGAAGACCCTTGCGTAAAGGCCGATGCGGACTTGGCCGTTGAATGGAAACGTCCAGCTTCTTCTACGACGAGCTTGGCTCGGGGGCGCTTGTCTCCGCTCTGAAAAGGAAGATAACATAAGGTTAGTACTCGGAAGAAGAACGGTATGGGTTAGTGAACGCACGCAAGTTAGCAACCTCGCTGTCAGAAGACGATGCATGATTCTGAGACTCTGTTCTTTCATCGTCCGAATCCGATGAAGAAGGTCCTGACTCAGAAGAATTTTCCTCTTTATCATCGCTATCTTCATCATTGGGATCATCAGAATCGGAGCTGTCATTGCTGCTTTTTTTCGATTCTGATGAGTGCTCCGCCATGCCAGCAATTTTTGGCCAGTTGAGTTTACAAATCTCTTTCTTGCTGGTGAACCGTTCGATTAAGGCTGTAGCTCCGTCTTCTGTGGCAAAAATGTTCTTGGCAATGGCCTCCCACCAGATGTCGAATTTTGGAGACGTGTCAGACCACATTATGAATTCCATCGGCATTTCGAAGTCAATGAGAGCGGCAGATAGAATTTCATATGCCGATTGCGGGTTGAGATCTTCTCTAGCATTCAGGTGGCGATATATGAATAGATCAGGGATATCCTGTCCCATATTAAATTGCCGAGCGACCATGGTAGGGTGATAGAACTCATATGAAGGTTTTTTGATATGAGTTCTCGTACTCAGAATGGCGAAGAAGATGCAAGGAGATATAAATTCTTTATACGCTAACAGGGCTTGTCCCTTTAATGTGTTGGCCAATCGGAAAAATGAGGGAATTGGATATCTGTCCAAATCAGTATATGGGTTAAATTGTTCTAAACCATATTCTGATTTAGACATTGTGAAAAATGCCACCACAGAATGGGAGAAATCGTCTTGGTTTATGCGCCTTCTGTTGCAGTTGACTGAAATCATCTCTCCATAAGATCTGCATGGGCGCTCGTTGCCATCGGATTCTTTCTCACTAGGAAATTCTAGGCTGAAGTCCAGTTGTCCTATGGAGTTGTATATTTGGAGGTTCAAAAACAGACAGATGATCCAGAACGGACCACCAAGGTTTCCTACTGAGAAATCGGCTTTCTTGGAGCAGAGACCTTCCCTGATCTCGTGCATCATTCGATAAGTTGCTCCTAGCAGGTATTTTCCGATTGCCAGTTTCTGGCTTGATGCTAATGCCTCGGCTACTACTTGGTAGACTTTGCTGGGGCTAAGGGATTGGCCGCAGAAGAAGAACCTGTCAAGCCACATGTTCAAGAAAGCGATATGCTCTTCATCCTCGACATTGCCCGTCTGCTGATGAGTACTGATGTAGCGTTGCCAGCCAAAATTCTTTTCGGGAACCAGCTTGAGAGTAGCAGACAAATCAAAAGCCGATAGCATTTCGCCATCGGGACTAAAACCGGTTAGCATTGCTACGTCTAGGAGCGTATGGCTTATTAGTCCAGTCGGGAAAAGGAAGGCGTTGGCTGTGTCACACTAGAAATAAGCTGATGCTGCCATGAAGGGTTCGTCTGCTGGTGGAGGATATAAGGAAAGAAAGATAGCATCAGTAATTCCTAACTCATCCCATTGCTCTTTTTTCTGGCTATAAACCCGAATGAGCCAGTCCTTGTATCCCTTGATCGGGCTAGGCCATGATCGAAATGCCGATTTCCAGCTGTTTATATTAAGCTTGTCGGCAAACAAAGGAAGTCTTGTGAAGGCCTGGAATCGGCGACTACAGGGGGGGGGGGTGAATAGGAGCCCAACAATTTTCCTCAAATTAAGATTACCCCGATTCCCTTCTCTCCAAAACATCGAACACTCAGTATTCCTTCTTCTAAGCTTGGTGCTCTCTCCCCGGCTTTGTAAGCAATTCAACAAACATATGCGGTACACTAAAGCACAGTGCTGCCATGGCCAGCTGCTGCCTCGGCCATCCCTCCTGCGCAGGGCCGCCGCCGTGGCCAGCGGCCTTGCCGCCGATGCGCTGCAGGTCGTTGCCCTCTAGGTCGCCACGCCGCCCTGCATCTAGGCCCACGCCGGCCGTCACGCTCCCTCCTAGGCCAAGCTGCCAATGGTCGAGTGCAGCCGTGCTACCAGCCACCGGGCCGACGCGCCGCCGAAGAAGCCGCCACTTCCTAGGACTGCAACATGACGTTGGGAGTTGCCGTGATAAGAGCAGGTCACACCACCTCGGAAGGAGCCGCCGCCATCACATAGGTGAAGCTTCCCGAGTACAACACCTCATGTGACCGCCAGGTCACTGAATCCGGTCGCCTGCACGCCCCCGGACGCACCAGCCTCCAGCTGTCCCCGCGAAGCGTCACCCACGTACCCACCGGTACCTGCATCACAGAGTTGAACACATACCAAAACCATACACCTTACCTCTCCTGCAAGGTTAACAAAACATATGATCATCCAAAACCAAGGTCAACATCAACACTAGCATGCAACGATGCACACGTGTCAACATGACACGACCCCATCGGACAACGTCCGGTCACGCTCAACAACACGAAAATCCATCACAACTCAACGTGTCTGGTCAACATCGGACACCGTCCGCCAGGCACTCAACTCGTGCCAGTTTCACCAAATGCAACTCAAAGCACTTCAAAATCACATCAAAAACAAACCCGTCACATATATTCATCACAACACAAAGGGACCCACCACATGGGTCTCAACATCTTGCTACTGAATAATCTTTGAAATCCGATGGGTCTCGTTCCCCTATTGGTCCCAAAGAATACAGAGCTTCAGTGTCTGGGCATCGGAATAGTACCTGAGACATGTTGCCGACTGGAAGATTGAACGAGAAGTGGCTGTGCGCTAGGAATCCTGAGGGCTCTGGAAATCCGATGCATGGGGCTTGTGCACAAGAGAATGGGTGAAAGTGACAGCGAGTGACCGTCTATTTATAGCCGTGGTAAAACTAGGGTTTTTTTAGGGGTTTCAGCGTTACTGTTTCGGCCCATATCGCTTGGTGGGCTGACACGTGTTCTCAAAATGGGCCAGAAGCAAAGATTGCAGGGGTTTAAACTGTGAAATGTTCCAAGATGATTTGATAAAATCCGATTTTACTTGGAAGTTCGGCTAATGAGAATACCCATTGCCAAACTTAGGGGCATATGTTGACACCCAAATTTGGCAGTAAAATCAGATACGGCGAAATGGCTAAATATATCAGAATTATTGGGCCGAATCAAAAAATGGGCTTCATCGGCAAAGAAGAAAGGCATATTGAAGAATACCGATAGTTATGAGACTCCGGAAGAAATACGCTCTGATCGAAAGATACCTTTCGGGACGCGGTAAAATAGGGCATATCGGTATCGAATTTGTAATAGTATAAATACGACCTTAACCAAAGAGAGATGGGAAGGAGCGTTCACTGCAGGCCACGAAATCTAAATAAACTTACCCGACGTGAATAGCAGCATAGGTACCTTCTTCCCGGGTTATCGTTGCTCCATGAGATCCACCGTGCTGCCTTCCTCTCACAATAGCAATACACTTCCGGCTCATACTGGAGGGGGCCTTCTGTTGACACCCAAATTTGGCAGGAAAATCGGATATTATGAAATGATTGATTATATCGGGATTATTGGGCCGAATCAGAAAATGGGCTTCATCGGCAAAGAAGAAAACATATTGAAGAATACCGATAGTTACGAGACTCCAAAAGAATTACGCTCTGATTAAAAGATATCTTTCGCGGCACGGTAAAATAGGTCGTATCGGTATCGAATTTGTAATAGTATAAATAGGACCTTAGGTCTCGTGAAGACGATACGACATACTCTAAACACAAACCCCCTTTTCGAATCCAATCGACATCGTCGAAAGGCTTCAACTCGTAGGTAGAGCTATCTCGATGGGATAATCGATTCTGTTCTTGTAACCCGTATGCATGGCTGTATCACATTGATCTCGTGTATACAAAGTATGTTAAACTGTCTCTGGTTTTACCGATCTTTAACGTGTTCTTGCATATTACACTGTCTCGATCTAATCGATCTGTAATGTGTATTTATCCTGCAATGCCGATTGTCAAGTATATTATATGCTTTTCCTGAATCCGATATATGCAACTGTCTCATTTAATCGATCTTACTTATGCCTTGTTTAGGATTTTACGTGTAGATATTTGCCAATTAGTGTTGTATTTACCTATATTAGTTTTGAACCTTTAAATCGGTTTATTGGTTTATATCTAGATTTAGATTGTCTTGGCCTGACCAATTTATTCAATCTATTCCTTGGTTTAATCTAATAAATTGATATAAAAATTTATTGCTAATTTTACATATAAAATACCAAAAAGAAGTAAAAGATTGATGATTGAATGCTTATTTACATTTAATTGCACTATCAGGCTTTAAGCCGATAGATCTTGCAATCGTATTATTAAAGCCGATACAAAATAACCTGATCTGGCTACTTTTAAAAGCCGATTAGGGCTAAGGCGCTGACAGTTTATTCCTTGTCAATTTACAGGTCAAATTGACTGGCACGCTTGGTTCTCGGTTGCGACGCAAGCACAGACTTGACGCTTCCGCATGTGTGTTCGCGAAAAACTCACTTTTTGTGTCAACAAGCTGCCCAGTGCTGCGACACTTTGTTTTTGGGCTTCGGCCCTTGTATCCCGCGCAAGGGTGGGCGCCCTAACCCTCATATCAACTCCGTTTGGGGCGTTCAAGTACATTACAGAGAAGCCCTCGACGACACCTTTCCAACGGATCCTGTCGCACGTCAAAATTCCTTCTAAGCTGATCACAATCGTTGAAACAAGAGGTGACCAGATTCTGTTGGGCTGCCCGGTGCTGCGTCACCTTGATTTTGGGCTTCGGCCCGTGTATCTCGCGCAAGGAGGGTCGCGCAAAACCCTAGCCACCGCCCCTCCTGTCTATTAAGACTTGGTAGCCGTCATTGTTAGAGTAGGGTTTTGCTTAGATAATTTTCTGCCATCGTAGTATCGCCGATCATCGGTTTTTGGAACCCCATATTCGTGATCTTAATACATATTCGCAATTTCAGATTGCTTCTTCTT
>SPJY01015775.1:3135955-3181628 GCA_005191435.1 Raddia distichophylla
GTCAACGTCGAGTTCTCCACCAATCGTGTTTACCCATACCTGTCGGAAGATCGGGATCTCGTTCCCATCAAGTGGTATCAGAGCTTCGGTTGCCCGTCAGGTATACTTGTATCCCTTTGTTTCATCTTCCACCTAGAGTCTAGAAAATTGCCCGTCAAAATAAGTTCTGTGTACGTCATCCCTTCCGCTGTCCAAACCACCTTGATCCCTCGCAATCTTTGTTTTCAGTTGCATGGTTGAGTTTGTGTCCTTAGTTCGAGTTTGGTTGCTGGTTTAGATCGTGTTCGTAGTCCTGTTGATCCATCTGTTACATCCCAGTCCTACCACCGCCATACATCCCGCAACCAAATCGAGTTCTACTCGGTTTGCTCCCGCTAGCCACCTTGTGCTACTGTCCCGCCATCGCAAACCATAGCTAGGTCGCAAGCCGCCTTGTATCAACCGCCCGGCATCGCCACCCCTCTGTTTTGTCGACCTGCATGCCCTCTGTTTACATCCGAAGAGACAAAAACGAAACCTTTCCCTATCAGAAACCCTAATCCAGAGACCCTTCGAAAAAACAGCCACAACTTTCTCATACGAACTCCGATTTGGGTGCACGACCACTCGTTGAAAAGATCTCGACGAGATACATCCAACCCGTCGGTTTTGGTCAAATTTGGAATTCAAAAATCCATCAGGAAGCCCACGAAGTGTCTGCGCGCTTTTCAGAGCACCTTCCAGAAATTCAATCGGCCACCTCAAAGCTCCAAATTCAGGGGGAAACACCTCTGTATCCATATTTCTGTGTTGCCGAGGCTGAAAAAATATCAGAAAATCATACAAAAAAAATTTGAGAAGAAAGAGGCAGCGCACAGAAAAATAGGCGCGCAGTACAAAAAAAAAAGAAAGGAAGAAGGTGTCTTAAACCATCGGGGTCCGAATTTTTTACATCCTATTTGTCCCTGTTTCTACCTTGATGTGTTTGCTTGCTCTAACTTCCTATAAACACGTTTAAGCTAGCAACACTAGTTAGGTCTTTGGACATATATTCAGCTTTGTTTACTGGATTCAATTATTACTGACCTTTGCTACCATAACTGCCTTCCAAGCTACACAAACTCTTTGTCAGCACAGGATCATACCTTGCAATCGCTTCACTCACCATTCACCTGTCATCATCACCACCAAGCAACCGGGTGAACCCACTGCAGCATTGGTAAGAACCTTGCAAGAGCGAGGTAAGACGCGTGAGAGTTCCAGCCTGATCGAGATTAGTAGTCGATAGGAGTAATACCTTTGTGTTATCTTCTATTTTATTACTAACAATGACAGGCCCCCAAACAAGAGCAAGAACTGCGGAGATGATGATGATTTCCGAACGCTGTTCCAAAACCTTACTGATGATCTAGCACGGAGGGATAAGGAACTCAAGGATGCTCTCTTCAAAACAACCAAAGAAGTGACCAAGGCAAACAGAGAGATCAGGGAAGACGTTGCGAAGGTTCGGCTAGATAACCAGGAGGGCATCGAGAGGCTTGATCGTCTCATCTCAGACCTTGCTAATAGGGTTGAGATCGTGGAGAACCAGCAGCCTCCAACCGGAAATATTGTAGATGAACAGAACGAAGACGATGAAGAATCACATGCCCATACTGAACGTCATCCCAATGAAGCTGCCATGCATCGCGTGGAGTGAGACGTCTGACAAAAGGTGTGCTTCCATCCCCGACCACCAGGTATGAGAGCTAATAATGGTCATAATTTTAATAATAATAACCGTAATGAGGAACAATTTGCCAAAGTTAAATTTACCATACCTCCTTTCTCTGGATCTTATGATGCTGAGGCGTACGTAGATTGGGAAATGACTGTTGAGCAAAAGTTTAACTCTCACCTTGTCCCTGAAATCTATAGTGTTAGACAAGCCACTAGTGAATTCAAGGATTTTGCTATAATTTGGTGGAATGATCTAGTAAAGTCTAACATACAACTTGAAACTTGGGACGCACTGAAAAGACAAATGCGCTACCGATTTGTGCCACCTTCCTTTAAACGTGATTTGCGCAAGAAATTGCAGCGCTTAGATCAGGGTAACAAGTCGGTAGAGGAATACTACCAAGTGCTTCAAATTGAAATGTTGTGTTGTGAGGTAGAGGAAACTGAGGAGGATAAAATTGCTCGTTTCTATGGAGAGTTAAGACAAGACATACAGAATATTGTTGATTGAAAGGATTATCATGATGTCAATAGGTTGTTCCAGATTGCTGTTTTGACAGAAAAAGAATTGCAGGGACGACAACAGCGACCACGGAGCAACTTTGCTGGTACTTACCCTCCACGGCAGGCGTCAACTTCATCCAAAGCCACGCACCTCCTCCTGCTCGGCCTACTGCCCCCTCAATGAGTGGGGCGCGTTCAGTAGCACCGGCACCACCGCAACGTGCACCCGAGGTAAGCAAGACGTCTAACATGCAGGCTCCAGCGAAGACGTCTTCATCGGTTGCCTCCACGGGACGTACCACAGGAATCGTATGCCATCGATGCAAGGGAATGGGCCATGTCATGAGGGACTGCCCAAGCCAGATAGCCTACATCGCGACCGACGACGGTGGGTACGTTAGTGCTTCTGATGTAGAAGATGAATATGCCCTTGCAGCTAACTTGGCAGGTGATGAGGACGACGCAACCGGCTAAGATGATGACGATGAGGAAGCCTTGGGTACGGTAGCCACGGAAGAATACCGTACCATCATTGTCCAACGGGTTCTAAGCACTCAAATGAAGCAAGCCGAGCGAGTTCAACGCCACAACCTGTTTCAAATGTTCGTCGTCGTCAACAACCGTCGTGTTCGAACCATCATTGATGGAGGTAGCTGCAACAACTTGGTGAGTTCTGATCTAGTCAAGAAGCTTGGCTTGACCACAAAACCCCATCCTGAACCATATCATGTTCAATGGTTTAACAATAGTGGTAATGTTCGGATTACCCAAACAGCTAGAGTGTCTTTCTTTATTGGTTCATACCATGATGATGCTGATTTTGATGTGGTGCCTATGCAAGCTTATTCTCTTTTATTAGGCCGACCTTGGGAATATGATACTAATGCCACTCATCATGGTAGAGATAATACTTACACTCTGGTGCACAAAGGGAAGAAAATTACTTTGCTTCCCATAACCCCTTCTGAAATTGTACAATTTGATAGGGAGAGACTAGAAAATGAAAAGGAAGGCAACACCCTAGAATCTGAAAACCAGCAAGTAGCTAAAACCATTTTTCCACAAAGAAAAGACAAGAACAAACTTGCTGTTAAGACCGAGGGTATTGAATTGAAGGGTGGTGTTTTGCTTGCAACAAAATCAGATCTTGCTGATCCATCATGCAATGCTTTGATATGTAAAGAGACCTTATTTTCATTCGATGAAATACCCGTCTCTTTTCCGCCAGCTGTTACTTACCTTTTGCAGGAGTATGATGATGTGTTTCCTGCTGAGGTGCCTCCGGGACTACCCCATGTTCGAGGGATTGAGCACCAAATCGACTTGGTCCCAGGAGCGACATTGCCAAACCGTGCTGCCTATAGGACCAATCTGGAGGAGATTAAGGAGATTGAATGACAAGTCCAAGAACTTTTGGACCGTGGATACGTGCGACCAAGCCTTAGCCCCTGTGCTATTCCTGTTCTGTTGGTACCTAAGAAAGACGGTAGTTGGCGCATGTGCGTGGATTGTAGAGCCATTAATAATATCACCATAAGGTATCGTCACCCTATTCCTAGGTTAGACGACATGCTTGATGAATTAAGTGGTTCTACTGTATTCTCCAAAGTTGACTTGCGTAGTGGATACCACCAAATCAGAATGAAATAGGGAGATGAATGGAAAACTGCTTTTCAGACTAAGTTTGGGCTATATGAGTGGTAAGATATGCCTTTTGGATTGACTAATGCACCTAGTATTTTCATGCGGTTAATGAACGAGGTCTTACGGACTTGCGTTGGCGAAGTGGGAATGGTAGCAGTTGCGTGTTGGTGAATTCAGCGGGACTTATCTTTGGCAGCTCCTCTCTTGGTTCTTCATCATGCTCACCTTTCTCCTCTTCTTCGTCGGAGATGTCATCCTCATTCCCTGCAGCGTTAGTTTGCGGCAGGTCTCGGGTAGTTTTACCCTATCGGGTTGCGACCGCATTAACATTTTCTTTCGGGGGAGCCTCCGGCTGTCCCGGGAGCTTTCCAGAAGCAATTGCAAGGATTGAACCAACCAATTGAGCAATTTGAGTTTTTAACATTTTGTTAAAGCTCATCTGACTTTGCATGGTAGTTGCAAATCCTTCTAGTTGTGAATTAATGCTCTCAAAAATTTTATCATTAGCGAGAAATTTCCTACTAATACTATCATTCACTTTTTGTTGAGCATTTGCATCATTTAGAGGAGATTTATTACGATTGAAATTGCTATTGTTACCTCCTTAAAGACGGTTGTCGGTGGAGAAGTTCGGCCTCGAATTCCAACTCAATGTGTAGTTGGATTGAGGTCGGAACCTATTGTTGATGAAATTTGCGTCCTCCTGTCGGGTCTCGGTGCAGTTGTCTCCAGAATGTCCAAGGCTCCCGCAAACCTCGCAAGTCATGCGAGACTCGAGCGCCTGAACGGTTTGATTCGGCGCTTCCAGCTTCATTAATAAGTCCATCTTGGCCGCAAGCATATCCATATCGTCGATTTGATGGACTCCTCGAGTGCGCGGCTGCGAACGCTCATCGTTCCAGCCCTGACTCGAGACCATCTTCTCAATGAGAGTATGGACAGCACTCACTGAGCGAAAGAAGGCTCCTCCAGAAGCAGCGTCGAGGTGCTCTCGGGCAGTACGGTTCAGCCCATGATAGAAGTTTTGAATGATAAACCAGTCCTGCATCCCGCGGTGGGGGCAAGCCAGTATATATTCTTGAAGTCGCTCCCAGGCATCCGAAATGGATTCATCAGTGTTTTGCTAGAATGATGAAATCTTGTTCCGCAGGGCATTGGTTTTGTCCAGTGGAAAGTACTTGGTGAGGAAGGCATTGGAGCACTTCTCCCAAGTTGAGACTGCACCTTTGTTGGCATAAAACCATTGCTTTGCCTTCCCGATCAATGAGAACGGAAAAAGGCGTAGCCGGACAGCATCAGGAGTTGCACCCTTTATGGTGAAGGTACTGCAGATTTCAAGGAAGTGCTGCAGATGTGCATTGGTGTCCTCCGTTCGCTTGCCACAGAAGGGGCTCGCCTGATCCATGTTGATAAGAGCTGGCTTCAGCTCGAAACCACCGTCTCCCACATTGGTGGTAGGTACCAGTGGGGACATTGGTGTTTGACGGGGCTGAAAATTCACGAATGGTCTTCTCGGCAGCCATCGTTGATGAAGGTGCCTCGGTGACGAGGAAAGGATTGCTCGTGAGGTTTGATAACTCAGAGACACGTATTTGCGGAGGTAGGACTCGATGTCTTGTCCTTCGCACCAGTGACTTCGGATTTTGTTGGAAGTTTTCCGGGAGATCAAAACCGGTCATCCACCGCTCTGCTGGTTCCACATAACAAAGACGGAGCAGGGTAATTCCCGTTAGACTAGGCTGGTAGATTAAATAATTTAGATGTAGGTTTTGGAAAAAATTTTATCCCTTTTTTTTTAAAAACCGCTGCGCTCCCCGGCAACGGCGCCAGAAAACTTGTTGGTGATACTTTCGCTCAAAGAAATTAATCCGTAAGCGGACGAATATCGCTTGTAGTTTTCACCAGGAGTATTCCTAGAGTTATCGAATCCACAGGAAACGAGGGTTTAAAGAGACAATCCTCTACATCTTAATTATTTAAAATACCAGCCAGTCTAGGTAGCGGGGGTTAGGATAAATAGAAAGACCGGTGACACACACACACGATAAATATTCACACAAATAAAGAGAAAGGTACTCTAGCTAGATAGACAGTTAGGAGGACAACGAGACAAGTTTAATAAGTTCTCAAAATTGTGTGATTCAGTTTATTGAGTGAGCTTGGGTAATCAAACAGTGGTTCACTTGGTATTCGTCATCGGAGCTCGGACATTCACTACCACCCGCTATCCTGAATTGGAATCCCGAATGGTTATGATCATTCCGATAGGGCTCTACTGGTCCAAAGCTGTGGGTTACGCACGAGATACTTAGTATCTACGGATGGATAGGGCTGTCACCACCTACCACATATATGTGGGCCCGGGTGTAAACCGAGTTAGTCCTAGTCTCGGACACCACGTCTGCTACTATTTCTAATCAATATTCCTTAGTACCAAAAAGAAGTTGATTTAAGTTTCAGTGCCTGGCTCTTACAATATATGAGTGAGAACCTAAACTGATTTCAGACGAATACAAGCTACCGTTAAGGCAAATCTATACAACTCATTTATGTAGATATACTCAGCTTAAATAAAGTTCAACACGTAAGCAATGAATGAAGTGATCTCACTAATTGAAACAATTAAGAAAGGATACAAGAGCTAGTACCCGAATTTCCGAAGACACTTTCGGAACTCCGAGCTTCAGCCCGATTTGACTTTAACTCCCAACTACTACTAAGAGCTACTCTAATAAATGGAATGAGAAGTGTTGAATGTGTTGTGTTCTCTTGAAAGTGAGGTGTAGGGGTCCGTGATGTGTTGTGTTATTCATGAAAGTGAGGTGAGGGGGTCCTTTTATAGTGTTCCAGAGCCAATGAGAGGGTGCCACGGCATGGGACACTTGTCATATTGCCACCCTCCAAAGGGGGAACCGAGGAGCCTCAAGAGGGGGTCGGCCGACCCACCTTTGTCACCTCTCGGCCGTGGATTTCTTCTAGGATGCTTCATTGATGGTGGAGATTAACCCCTTAAGCCGGTGGATCAAGTTAACATGCGCAAGAAAGGAATCCAAGGAAATCCTATGCTAATTTGTGAAGCAACCGTGTCCATTTGATCAAACCGACTGCAATGGAGGGTATAGATGTCTTCAATTTGTGCTTTTAAGCCACTTGAGAGAAGCTGGAGCCGGATTGGTGACGTGGCTAGGTCGGCTGACCTAGGGTGGTTCGGTCGGCCTGACCTTTTGCCCGGTTCGGCTCCGATTCTTCCCATTTTGTACCTGTAGACTCAAAACTCACCAAAACTTGTGAAACTTTATTAAAATAAATAAAATGTTAGTATAAACCTTGATTTTTCCTCTGAAATGCCGGAATTCCGGAATATGTTGACGTATAAAATTGGTGTTTACTTGACGTCAACTACAGGCGGGCCGTCTGTAGGACCCTCTCCCGTGCCCCTGGCTAGGACCTATGGAGGTGTGGTTGACCTGGTCAAGCCCGGGGATGACCCCGGTGGGCCGAACGTCTACCCGGTACGGTCGAGGGTGGCGTCTTAGGCGTTCTGCATGCACGCCAGGCCGGTACAGATCCAGCCCAAGGCCCATCTCGGGGTGGGCTGCTCATGAATCACCAACAGAATCACTTCCCGCAGGCGAATGATCAGTGACTTCCCGCTACGTGCATCGCACGTCCGTCCGGGTGAGTCCAACTCCATCCTAGCACCCACTTGGGCTCACCCTGCCCATCTACGATTATTGCTGCACAGAGCCATTGGCCAGACCTTGTCCGCCATTCACAAGTTGGGCCATCGTCCATTTCATCACATTCCATCATCACACAACATGGTATATGAGCTTCATCTCACCGACCACTTCACGAGTCCCTTAACCTACTGACCAAACTGGACTGACGAACCTCACAACTATACCAACAAACAACATCCAATCCATCACTCATCTATTAGCCCTAACTGTCACATGTCATATCGTTTTGACCTAAACAAGTCTAAGCAAGTTTTCACCCATTATGTAGGGTTAAAGTTGTGACCAAACTATTCTTAGGCTAAACAAGGATATGACAATCAAAACAGTCATACAGGCTAAATGCTACAAGGAACATGCATGTTTAAGTATAACATGCATTAACAAGTGGGCAGGTTAATAAGCATGCTCTTTTACAATGAACAACATAATTTTGGAAAAACTAGGTATAAACATGATTATAGGGATGTTAGTCCGCACTAGGGAAAGTCGTAGTCTCTCCCTAATACAGGTTAATCACGACGCTACAGTGTTTTACAAGGTCTCCTGGGCATGCTCTAAGTGTTAACTCGCCTTTTTTCGGTAGGCATTCCCCTTCAGCGTATGTGAACCCTTTCCTCAGGACTGTTTACATCTATTGTAGATAAACTCCAGTAAATAACCAATGGTGCAGTAAAGATCGATATGATGCATGAATGCAATTACACTTTCGTTCAACGATCCTATTTTACCCTAAGGAAGATCGCATTGACGGTTTGATGAAATGCCATGTCGTGCATGGTCTCCTAATGAGATTCGATTCCATTTACCTTAGCATTACTAGTATAACCTTATATAATAACTCAAAATAAGTTACATAGTTTCATGATGCTTAATTGCATTTTTAAGATTCTTATAAGGACGTGAAGAAAAAGAAAGGTCCCAAATATCTCTTCGGCCTTTAGTCAACGGTATGGTAAGAACGGTGTTTATATATTATTTGTAGGTCCAAAGATTTATTCTAAGTCTAATGGCTATTTCCTATCTAAAGAGGTTTCCTCAAATTGCTAGTAAAACACATACTATTTTAATTAGTGGGTCCCCCGTCTATTATTAACCTACTCGGCACTATTTATCCTTTCTAGGGTTTCTAAAATTCCTTTTTTGGTTTATAATAGTATATTATATTCTATATAATTTTACCATATTTTTCACAACTTAGTTTCCATTTTTTATTAACAAGCAATTCATTTCGTACTATTTTCTATATAGGAAGATACTCCGGGGGTTTGCTAATTACATAATCAGGGAAAACCTACGAAAAATGATTGGTTTAATAAACTTATAATATCTCTAATATTATTTAGTATTTTTCTAGGAATTTAGCATGTGTCTACTGGTTTTAATAAATTATGAAATCATATTGTAAAATAAGAAAAGGTTGTCATTGGGCTTAATACGATTTTATTATTCCAAGTTTCCCTCTACAATATTTATTGTGATATTTTTCCTACGTAGTAAACCCTCTGTAGTATTTGTGTACAAAATTTCATAATTTTTTTTACTGTCGTTTGCTATTTTAAATAAATCCTACAACACGCTATTGCACATGAAATAACGAATTTCAGGGTTTAATTACCAAGTCTGGCTGTGGGCTGGGCCTTGGGCCGTATTTGGGCTGGATGTGGCTTGAGCTGAGGGCACAAAACGAAGGCGTATTTTTCACTTTACGTTTCCACTTACTGACGAGTGGGACTAATGACCCACATGTCGGCCTCCCACACACTAAGCTCAGCTATTAGACATGTGTTAGATTTCTTGGCCCCACTTGCCATTGAGACGTATCGTTTTCGTGTTATGTGCTTTCTTAGCACATAACAGCCTAGGCTAATTTAATCGGTCGCCATGTTTGGATCCTTGGCAAGGGATTTTCTAGCCTAGCCTAGCAAGGCTTGTTGTTTGGTAGTCTCTAAAAAAGCTTGCTTCTTGGGGCAAGCTAACTCAAACGGACCAGAAAATCCTGGCCGAGCGAGGCTAGCCGGATCGGCTCTCCTCCGACGGCAAGGTATGGAGCGCAAGAAAAATAACTGCTTCTCAATGCTAGTGCCCATGTCTGCTCAGGCTGCTGCTACCTACATGCATCCAGACCTCGGCTGCGTTAATTATTACTATATATGCAAAGATTTGCCTGAGAGGAGCTGAATATGCTGCATCTGGAGATCAACATGGCTTCCGTTAATACGGGCATGTGGATTGAAAAGGTGCATCTCCATGCATGTTTGTGTGATGGTCACGAGCAAGAGCAAGCTGAAAATTTGGAATACCAAACTAGCTAGCAGTTAGCCAAGAGAACTTGCCGTCAAAAATCAAGCAACCAAACGGGAGGACAAGGCAAGGCTGGCATAGCCTAGTTGAGATAGTTTGCCCACCTAGGCAATAGCTCACGGTGGCTAAAGAACCAAACGCATTCGTCTTCTACCTCTGGACGCACGCACGGAACGACAATGGGAGCGCGGCAGAGCTCAGCTAGCAGGAGCCAGGGGGCACGACGGCTTGAGGGATATAGAAAATTGGAATCCCCACCCTGGTCCGCATCTACTGGTGCCATGGTGAGGTGAACCGGGCGGCGGAGCTAGGCTCGGGAGGCATGGCATCTACGGTTCAAGCATGTACATGCAAGTATGGAGGGGGAAGGGGCATCCCTAGGGATTGTGGTTGCTCACCAAGGGGTCTTCGGAGGCCGTGGAAGTCAACGGTGGTGGGTCGCTGTGGTGGCGGTGGGGGCAGTCAAAACAGAGCTCCCGGCGCCACGATTCTACGGTGATGTTCTGGCGAAATTGGTAGTGGGAATTGATTAGGAGGTTCTCGGAGGAACTCTGGGAGGAGGGAATCGAGGGATGGTCACCGAATCGACGAGATTTTGCGCGGCGGTCGATTTGGGGAAAATGGGGAAATTTTGGGGAAAAGCTCCAAGCGCGGGCATGCGGCTGGGCCATGGTTATTAGGCATCGCGAGGAGCAGAGCGGGTGACGGGCGAGCTCAAAGCGGCAAGGCGCGGCGATCTTAATGGCGACGAGACGTGGATGAGGCACGACGGGGAACAGTACGCGGCGCGCGGCAGGGCTAAGGCGTAGGCCATTGACTTGCGAGGATAGGGTGGGATGGCTGGCGATGCGCGTGCAGTACGGCGGTCACAAGCCATGAGCAACTGCGGCGGACCGGACGTGGCAATCGTACGCGCGCAGCGGGGCGTGCACCGCGCGGCGACGGGATGGGTGTGGCCGCGAACGGCGGAGCCAATGGCGAGCAGAAAACAGAGCTTCCGAGGGAGAGGAGAGAGAGAGAGAGAGAGAGTTGCCTGTAAGAGCATCCCCAACAGGGGCATCAAATTCCCCTGCATCGCTACAGTAACCTGCGCAGTGCAAACTGCTACTCAGTGGCATCAAATTCCCTCCTGCTGCATTTGAAATTTTTTTGAAATAGAGGCTTTTTTGAGGGGTGAGATGAGGATGCTCTAAGGTGTTTGGTAAAATGCCCAAATAGGAGCAAGAGAGAGAGAGATGGTTTTTATTCGCAATTGAGTTTTTGTTTTTAGCTCAAATTTGGTCATGATTTGTTCCAGTTTTCATGCTCTTGCTCCTAGTCTTAAAATGGGGTGTTACAGCATTTCAAATAGGTGTTCAGTGAATTTGATCTCAGCATGACCAACAAGCATCGTTAGAGAATTATAAACTGAATTAAAGCTTTTCCATGAAACAAAATCAACAACAAGCATTCTGATCTCCCAGGATTAGGTGGTTCAATACTCTTCCATTTTGGGGGTTCAGAGACCGGGGTTCGGATGGAGAAAATATGCAACGTTGATGTCCATTGGTGAAACCGATGGATTTAATTTTAACAGTGACACCAAATTTTTTGTTCAAGAACGTCATGCAGCTCATTGTCGCCTAAAAATTTGGTGCATCCGGTCTTCAGATAGGCACCTTTGCATACCCAACGCGGATTCATGCCACGCGTGGAAGCTCTGAATCGGATGGATCACATGCAGCGGCTTAATTTTTCAGCGCTCGGCTCCCTTCGTATTCATGCGCTCGACTCCGTATCTTCTCCTATGATCCCATCTTCCTCCGCTCCGGGCATTTCGCCGCCGACCACGCACCAAAACCCTAGCTGTACCGCCGCCATGGCCGATCCGCAGCTATTCCCGTCGAGATCCAACGCCCCTGACGACCGCGAGTCCAGCCGCCGGCGGTACAACCCCTACCAACACCTCAACCGCCGGTAGCACACCATGGATGAAAGTTCTGTCTGAAAGCAGAAACCAGCAGAATAGCAGAAACAATACTGTGATATATGAAAAGGTTTTCTTTTCATTCCTCTAAAGGACAATATCAGCAGCTGCAATGGAGCTGTAGCAAATCAAAAAGGAAGAAAAATGAGTACACCACGCTATGAAGTAGCGAGCAAACAATTTACCCAAACCACGTTCATATCGTAGAAATTTGGTTCTGAAGATATTCAGTGCCAAGCTCAGAAGAAAAAAGGAGAGTTTTTACAAATTGATTGGGAAGCCGCTGCTGTATGGAATTGGTTCTCTACTGGTCATTCACTGATTTAGTTACAAAATTGGCATCAAATCTTGCGTGGTGAAAGGAGACTAAAGAGAAGCTCAAACAATAATTTTCTATTTCTATCGATGTAGTAGCAGATTGCAGCATCAGCCCAGTACCAATTCCAGCGTGTTGCAGAGCCAATCCATCTCATCGGCCGTCGGCGGCGGCGGGGCAGGAAGGTTCACGTTGAACGGCCGGGGTGAGCAGCGTGGCGCAGCGGCCGCGTCGCCGGCGGCGCCGCCCGAGGCGCCGTCTTTGCAGAGCACGGACGAGGACGAGCCGTAGTAGCTACGGCAGTCTTCCTCGTCGCCGTCGCCAAAACCCTAGGGTGGAGGGTCTCCCTATCTGAAGGTGCGGGCATCAGGGTTGGGGCGGCAGGGAGAGGGACGATCGGATGGGAGTTCTCGGTGGCAGTGCTCGTCGGCATCGCAGGGTGAGAGAGAGACAGAGAGAGCCGAGCGCTGGAGGTTTCTTCGCAAGGGAGCCGAGCCGAGTAGAGGAGCCGATCGGGGAGAGCAGCGTTACATCGCTCTCGCCGCTGCGTTCGATGGGCACGTTGGCCACGCGTCAGCATCCGCGGTCCAGTATGCACGGGAGGGCATTTACACCCCGGATGCACCGAATTTTTTTCCTGTTCTATAAGGCTGCTCTTAAGGCTACAGAGAACCTAGTGATATTTCTACTGGTGGCAAACCAGTCAGATCAAATTATTGAAGAAGTTGAACGAACTCTGCAATCTAATATCCTAAAATAGCCAATATGTCATATACGTTGGCCATTCCACCAGTGACCACTTAACTCATATGGTTCAAAATGATTTATCTCCCATAATTTTGAGAGGAAGGTGTTGCGGGGTGACACCATTGATTTTATGCTGTACAAGCCTCTTTTTCAATAGGGAGTCTGACAAATTTGGATCATGCTGTTTAAGAAGAATTTCAGAAGCCTGACAACATAGCACTGCTTTTTTCATCCACGTACAAAATTCAGAATAGAATGGAAAATATCACTGATTCTCAATTTATTGATAAAAAAATATACATTGCAAAGATAATACAAGGCTACACATATTAATACATTCAACCATATGTTGGCACATGAAACATTCATGTCATGTTGGTTGAAGCATCTAAATCTGTCTTGTTGGTTGCAGCATCTGAATCTCTATGGACCTTACCTGTACAATTGCTCAATCAGAAAGGCACTACACAAGTTGATCTAGCTAAAATGAAGTACAACTTTATATTGTATCGCATCCTCTTCCCTTTGTATGTATTGGAGCTTGAGGAGGCCGCTCAACAACATAAGCTATGAATCTCTTCCTCGCTCCATGGAATCATGTCAAAACCAACATTTCATCTCTGTAAAACACAAGTTACAATCAAGCAATGCATCAAGTGCAATATGGATCTCATTCTCTAGCATCAAAGAGCTCGAGAATCTCTAATTTTGTAAATAGAAATTGGGGAAAATAGAGGCAGTGAAATACCGAGGCGGCACCAGGCTATGTGGGCACACGGCCATGGGGCGTCTTCATTTAGGGCTAGACGGGGACATGTCGATTTCAGGATGCCATGGAACGAGAAAGGTTATTTATCGTGCCTTTTTAACACGGATGACATCACGTAGTACACAAGGAAGAATTGAAGAATCAAAAGTACAACTGTGATTAACCGGTTATGATATACACAGTGGTACTGCGGTACGTAGTTGATGATGCTGCCTGACACCCTTAGGCATGTGTTCACAATTGATACTTGACCGCAAATATGTACGACCTAAAATTAACAGGTTACACTTGGCACCTCACACCTCGATAGTCCAAATGAAATATACAAAGTTCTAACCAAGTTTTTTGGATAACAAAGCATATTCAACGCAATGAATTACATGTGAACTCTGAATGTTTTGATGACGCCATACATAATCAATTTCAATGATGGTTCCCAGCAAATTGCCAAACCAATTACTCCATGGCTATACAATTACATTGGCATTCCATTCTGAAAAAATGTGAAGAATAATTAGTGTTCCGCTTCTGTGAATTTCACAGAAAGGACCAGCAGCAACGCTCTCAATTCAGCAAACCCAATCCTGGGTGGGGTACGTATCTCCAAATACCCTCCCTGCAAACAATAAATCTGTTGTTATAGCTGGAGTTTGTATCAAACAGACAACTTTCTTCAAAATCAACCAAAGATGGGATTCACCAGATCCCTCAAAATTGGCATAGTACAAATATCAATCTTGAGAAGTTCAAATGTAGAATTTGGGAGAAAAGCATAAATCAGTCAAAACATTTATATATTAAAACAGTTTCTAGAACCCTGAATGTACTGTGACCTTTAAAAAAATTACGAAGTGTAATTTCTAATACATTGTACATTTTAGTCCACAAAAAACAAACCTAAATGGAAGACCAGATAAATATAATCAGCAAGAGCACACAATGGAACCTTTCATGCAATAAACATAAACTTTATGCAAGTATGTCGATCTTGATGTAAGCTGTGGGCCGATGTGGACCAATGATCAATATGTTAGATGGGCAGCAAGCACTTCACTATGGGCCAAAATGGGCCAAGATATACAAGATACAAGCGAAGGAAAATAGCAAATAAACCCCAATACAATATACTATTAACACCCCCCAAACTCAAGGTAGATCTACTACATTGAGTTTGGAGAGATGGAAATCATGCATAGCTCTAGTTTGTGCCTTGGTGAAGAAGTCTGCAAGCTGAAGCTCTAAAGGCACAAACTCGAGATCAACCACTTATTGCTGCACCTGTGACCGGACATATGATGCATCGACACCAATATACTTCGTAAGCTCATGCTTCACTGGATCACGAGCAATACTGATGGGGCCGGTGCTGTCAGACCGCACTATCATAGGGCAGGAGATAGTAACCCCAAAATCTGCCAAAAGCCACATCAGCCATGTCACCTCAGCCGTCACAGAAACCAACGCCCGCAACTCAGCCTCAGTACTAGAGCGGGAAACAGCCTGCTGCTTCTTGTAGACACAATAGGCAGAGATGGACTTGCGATAAGAGGGATCACTAGCCCAGGAAGCATCAGAGTAGGCCTGAAGTTGCAAGGAGCTGGAGCGAGAGAAGAATACACGACGATCAATAGTACCACGAAGATACCGCAGGACACGGAGGTGATTGTAGTGTAGCTGAGTGGGGGCAGACATGAACTTAATCAGAATGTGAACAGCATGAGAGATGTCAGGACGAGTAATACCCAGATAAACAAGACTCCCAACAAGGTGGCGATAGCGAGTAGAATCTACAAGAGGGTCACCATCATCTGTGGGGCGAAGCTAAAGGTGAAGCTCCATGGGAGTGTCAACCGTTCGTTGATCAATGAGAGGCACGATCAAGGAGGTCGTGAATGTATTTCCGCTGAGAGAGATAATAGCCCTCATGTGTGGAACTAACCACTATCCCAAGTACCGAAGAGGATCCAGATCGGAAATCTCCGAGGCGCGCCTTAACAAAGGCAACAAACTGAGGATCATCCCCAGTGATAAGCATATCATCCACATAAAGAAGTGTCCGACCACGAGGAGACTGGTGAACAAAGAGAGCAGGGTCATGCTGACTCGCAACAAAGCCAGCAGCGGTAACAACAGAGGTGAAGCGCTCAAACCAGGCACGGGGGGCCTGCTTTAGTCTGTAAGGAGAGCGACGAAGAAGACAGACATGACCATCAAGAACGGAGTAGCCAGGAGGTGGGTGCATGTAGACCACCTCACGCAGCTGACCGTGAAGGCATTCTGCACGTCAAGCTGGGATATGGTCCACTGGCGAACTGAAGCAACGACCACAAGAGTGAACAGTGGTCCGATGAGCAACAGAGGCAAAAGTCTCACCAAAGTCCACACCAGGCTCCTGCTAAAAACCACGAGCAACAAGACGTGCCTTGTGCCCAAGAGAACCATCAGAGCGAGTCTTGATCTTGTAGACCTACTTGCAGGTGATGGGTGTCATAGAAGAGGAACAAGGTCCCAAGTGTGGGTACACTCTAGGGCCGCAAGCTCCTTAGCCATAGCGAACTGCCACTCAGGATGGGTGACAGCATCACAAAAGGAAGTAGGCTCAGAAGTAGAGGTAGCCGGAGCAGCAAAGCCATAGCGATCAGGGCGAGGAATTGTGCACCGATCACGAAGAGCGTACCGAGGTGGTGCTGGGGAAGACTCCAAAACAGAGACAGGAGAGTCCCCAGAAGGTGTGGAAGTGTCAGGAGACTCGGGAACCGAAAGAGGAGCTGGTCCTAGAATGGAGGGAGAACTAGAAGAGGTGGACGAGAGTAATGGACATGAACAGGTGGATGAGAAATAAGGGAGGTGGTGGTGGGCAAGAGGAAGGTGATGGCAGTGGTGGTAGGGAAGAAAACGGTGTCAGTAAAGGTGGTAGTGAAGGCGATGTCGGCAAAGGAGGTGGTAGAGAAGGTGATGGTGGTGGTGGTGTTGAAGTAGGCAAGGGTGGTTAGAATCGAGGGAAAGACAAGGGATCTGGTAGGGTAAGGAGAGAGAGTCAGCAAACGACTGAGAATGAGAGGACGGACCAGGAGTAAAGTAAGGATGAGACTCATCAAAGATGACGTCACGGGATACTCTAATCCGACGAGCAGCGGGATCCCAACAACGAGCACCTTTGCGCTCAGAGTCATAACCAAGAAAAACACACTTCGCTGATTGAGCAGTCAGCTTTGTGCGCTCACGAGTCTGAAGAAGCACAAAGACAACACAGCCAAAAGAGCGAAGATGACTATATGGAGTAGCCAAAAAAGTCGCTCAAAGGGGGTGGCACCACCAAGGGCAACCGAGGGCTGAATGTTAATGAGATAGACTGTTGTTGAGACGGCATCACCCCAAAAATAAGCTCAGCAACCCCATTCTGAGCATGGGTACCAGTGTAGGAATATTGTGGAAGCGTGCCCTGCTCAAGAAGGTACTGTCGGAGAGACGTAGACAAATACTCGCCAGCAGAATCAGCGCGAAATACACGAACAGGAGAACCAAACTGAGTGTGAACCATAGCAGAGAAGGCCTTGTAGGCAGGCAGCACCTGAGCACGAGATGTCAACAAATATATCAAGAATAATCATCAACAAAGATGGCATACCAACAGTGCCCCCTTTTGACACGAAGGGTGCTGGGCCCCATACATCAGAGTGAACTAAATCAAAAGGTCGAGAAGACACAGAGGCACTAGTAGAATATGGAAGCTGTATCTGCTTGCCAAGCTTACAACCAATACAGGAGGTCAGGGAGATATCACCAGAAACCTTCCCAAGAACACCACGACTAACTAAAGAAGAAAGACGAGACCCACACATGTGCCCTAACTGATGATGCCACTGAGCAAAACTAGTGGAAGCGGTGGTAGTGAAGGCAGTGGCATCAGTAGTAGACGACTAGCAACTGGAGACGGTAAAAGCGGAAGTGGAGAGAAGGCGAAGCCAGCCGAGCTCCCAAAGGCACGGGGAGTCACGGAGCCGGCGGCCAGTGCCAAGAAGAGTCCCCGTATGGCGATCCTGAATGGAACAATGATCAGAATCAAGTATAACACGATAATGGTGATCAGTAAGCTGGCCGGCAGAAATAAGCTGCATATCAAGAGAAGGAACATGTGAAACGGATGGAACATAAAAGGATGAAGTATGCAGAGTGTCCCGACCAGTGACAGAAAGACATGTGCCATCTGCTGTCTTCATGGACACGAGAGTAATAGGTGAGCTCAAAGGGCCAGGAAAGGTAGGATCAGAGGTCATGTGGAAGGAAGCCCCAGAGTCGAGAATCTAGGGTTGTGCTATACCTGAGCGAGGTTGAGTGGTTAGGCTGACAATGTCAAGAGCTGAGACTGGACGAGCATCACGGCGCTCGATACGCTCTAGGCGCTGACTGATGTCGTGAAGCAGGCGAACATAGTCAGGCGACGAAGGAAGAGTCGCACTACCAGTAGGAGGACCTGCCCCCCCAGTGCCTCCACTTGTGCCCTGCAGCGCTCAATAGTGTGGCCAGGCCGCTTGCAGTAGTTGCAGTACAAGCCAGTAGACTGAGAACGAGCAGCGGCAGCCATGACTCCTGCAGGTGTCGAGGAAGGGGCAGCTGGCGCCACCAAAGCTGCAGGAGCGGCGAGGACGGACGAGGCGGTCGTGAGACCACCACAAAGACGAGTCACCTCCGCCCTAACCAGGGTAAGAGCCTCGACCAGTAAATGCTACATCAAGCGAGCCAAGAGCTGAGCACAAAGCTGCTCAAAGTCAGGCCTAAGGCGCCTAAGGAACTCAAATAGGTGACGCCGTCGCTCAGCAGCCTGACGTAGAAGACAGCAGCGATAGGCACGGCAGTAGTCTGGATCATGTGAGTCAAGCTGGCACCATACAGATCTGATGATAGAAGTCATCTGCGGAACTGTCCTGCTGAGCGAGCGAGCTATCAAGGTCCAGCAACAAAGTGTAGAGTGCATCACTGCTCGGCTCATAGAGACTGCACGTGTCCACATCTCATGCAAGGAGGGCAAGCTGACAAGATCCAATCCAAGCTTAACCTTCATGCTGCCAATGAGGATAGCAACAGCACGAGCCTCGTTCACCCGCCAGGCCTCCAATGTCTCGACATCTGCAACATATTGCTCTATAGCCTTGTCATAAGAATCCTTAGTGGCATAAGAAACAGGGGTGCCATCTGCAGCAGGTCGAGGCTCCTCTGGAGTAATCGGAGTAGGAGGCCGCGGAATGGACCCGGTGAGATGACCCCAAAGAGTCCCCGTATGACGATCCTGAATGGAACAATGATCAGAATCAAGTATAACACGATAATGGTGATCAGTAAGCTGACCGGCAGAAATAAGCTGCATATCAAGAGAAGGAACATGTGAAACGGATGTAACATAAAAGGATGAAGTATGCAGAGTGCCCCGACCAGTGATAGAAAGACGTGTGCCATCTGCTGTCTTCATGGACACGGGAGTAATAGGTGAGCTCAAAGGGCCAAGAAAGGTAGGATCAGAGGTCATGTAGAAGGAAGCCCCAGAGTCAAGAATCCAAGGTTGTGGTATACCTAAGCGAGGCTGAGTGACTAGGCTGACAGTGTCAAGAGCTGAGACTAGACGAGCATCACGGCGCTCGATACACTCCAGGCGCTGACTGATGTCGTGAAGCAGGCGAACATAGTCAGGGGACGAAGAGTCGCACTACCAGTAGGACCTACCCCCCCAGTGCCTCCACTTGTGCCCCTTCTGCGGTTCTGAGGCCGCTGCCTGCAGCGCTCAATGGTGTGGCCAGACCGCTTGCAGTAGTTGCAGTACAAGCCAGTAGACTGAGAACGAGCAGCGTCACCGTGGCTCCTGCAGGTGTCGAGGAAGAAGGGGCAGCGCCAGCGGAGGGTGTAGTAGAGACTAGCGCCGCCGAAGCTGCAGGAGCGGCGAGGACAGACGGGGCGGTCGAGAGACCACCACGAAGACGAGTCTCCTCCGCCCGAACCAAGGTAAGAGCCTCGACCAGTAAAGGCTGCGGCAAGCGAGCCAAGAGCTGAGCACAAAGCTGCTCAAAGTCAGGCCTAAGGCGCCTAAGGAACTCGAATAGGCGACGCCGTCGCTCAGCAGCCTGACGTAGAAGACAGCAGCGATAGGCACGGCAGTAGTCTGGATCATGTGAGTCAAGCTGACACTATACATCTGTGATCTGATGATAGAAGTCAATCTGCAGAACTGTCCTGCTGAGCGAGCGAGCTATCAAGGTCTAGCAACGAAGTGTAGAGTGCATCACTGCTCGGCTCATAGAGACTGCACATGTGTCCACATCTCATGCAAGGAGGGCAAGCTGACAACATCCAATCCAAGCTTAACCTTCATGCTGCCAATGAGGATAGCAACAGCACAAGCCTCGTTCACCCGCCAGGCCTCCAATGTCTCGACATCTGCAACATATTGCCCCACAGCATTGTCATAAGAATCCTTAGCGGCATCAGAAACAGGGGTGCCATCTACAGTAGGTCGAGGCTCCTCTGGAATAATCGGAGTAGGCCGCGGAGTGGACCCGGTGAGATGACCCCAAAGACGATGACTGTCGAGACACACGAAGCATAGAGGCCCACGACCGGTAGTTTGTCCCATCAAATACCACTTGTGAAAGCTGCATCAAACCAGAGAGGCGGGCTAGGGAAGCAGCTCCAGCACCTACTGAGCTTGCAATGAAGAGGCGGCGACTGGGGAAGAGGCGGCCCGGCGCGACGCTGCTGGAACAAAGCGACGCCGGGACAGCAGTGCCGAGGCGGCAGCCCCCAGCACTGTGCAGAGGGCGGTGCGGCGCCACCGGAGCAGAGGGCGAGCAATAGCCCCGCGGCGTCAGCGAGGCGGCTCACGTCGGCGAGGCGGCGTCAGCGAGGCGGCGCGCGGCGTCGCGATGCGCGGATCCGGCGCGGATCCAACGCAGATCTGGCGCGGAGGATGAAGAGGAGAGGAAGAGGAGGCACGGCACGGCGGCGGAGGTCACCGGCGGCGACGCCGGCGGCAGCTGTGAAGGGAACTCTAAGGGGAGCTAGGGTTTAGGTCCATGGCTCTGATACCATGTTAGATGGGCAGCAAGCACTTCACTATGGGCCAAAATGGGGGTCGCCGGCGGCAACGCCGGCGGCAGCTGTGGAGGGAACTCTAAGGGGAGCTAGGGTTTAGGTCCATGGCACGGATACCATGTTAGATGGGCAGAAAGCACTTCACTATGGGCCAAAATGGGCCAAGATATACAAGATACAGGTGAAGGAAAATAGCAAATAAACCCCTATACAATATACTATTAACACAATACTCTGCTCCACAACATTCTATGAACGTAGTTAACATGTCATGGTATTCATGATTGGAGCTGTCATGGTATTCAACAGGACTTTAAATGATACAATAATTATAAAAGATGGTTATAAAAAATCAAAGGTGTCAGATGATGTGGCAGGGTAGAGTCCCAAAAGAGAGTCCAACTTAATCTGGAATTCCACATTTTATGATTGAACTGGAAAATGTGACAGATTAACTTTTGTTGGTAGTTGAAATTTCACACTAACATTAGCTCAGGAAGGCCGATTTTCTACACTGACCATTACTCTCCTCTTTGCTGAAATAATTCACTTCTGGTAACCCTTATTTTGGCTGATTGCCCCTCTGCTTCAACATCATTAACTACTCCACGGCATTTTGGGGATCCACAGTAACAAGGAAGCCGTTGATCACTCGAAACAAACCTGTATAAAACATCCACATCATTGCTAAGACTACAATGATATAAAGGTAAAGGGTAATATATGATATTCCGATCTGACCTATAATCATAAGTCAACTCTTCCCATGGGTTTATATCCCGCTTTGCAAAAATGATGATATGCTCATCCCCAAGAACACTTATGACACGCGAATAACAATTAGGCTGCAATGGTGAAGAATTGTTATTAAAACTAGATTGCAAAACCACATTTTTGCACAGGCCAGCATTTTTTGTTGTTCTTCTAACAGTTAAGAAAACATTAAGATATAATCAAATATCATAAGCACAAATTGTAAGGGCCAAATCAAAGAGGCAATGAGAAGACCTTAGAGAATTGCTCATGCCAACTGAGAATTGCATGAATGGCATATTACATTAACAATTCACTGAGAAGTATCTATTAATAATAATGCCTTTGAATTATTAAACAAACCATTTGACTTTCAGTAAGCTTATAGAAGATGAGACCAACCTTTTTTATATATATAGCCTTTTCTTTCCAAGGAAAAATAATAGCAAAGCACTCTTAATTTGCATAAAACGCCTTGTTCTCACCTCACACGAGTGATTGATCAAATGGGCTATGCTTCCTGTCCGTGTAGCGTCTATGACACGCTCATCATCTATCCTGAACATATATGTTCCAGCACCCTGCATGAGTTCCTCTAAATAGTTAACAGGATGTAATTAACATGAAAGTATAGCATGTTTTATCAGAACAGGTTGGACCATAGAAGGTTCCAAGGCTCCGCCACTTTTTTTTATTGTAAAACGAGAAACCATTCGAACTTTGATTCATCTTGTACTAACATACAGAACATACAAACATCTTTCAGCTACTATGAACAGTGGTGTCAAAAAAAATACCATATGATGATCAATGAAAAATGGTATATAAGAAATAAACAAGCATATAAATCCACAGCTCTATTATTAAACGCAAGCTACATGCAACTAGGTTTATTAGCCATACAAAAACTATTGAGGTATGGCTGCTTGGCTAGCAAGTTTTGAATGCCACCTTGATAGATGTGTACATGAACCCACAAATTACACGCTACCACAGCCAGGTATGACCACATGGAGACGTTCTGGTGATGTCCCATGCAGGTGCAGCAAAGTAGAAGCTAATGGAGCAGCAAGTGTTTTAAGTATGTCCAGACGGTTGATGAGGGTTGAACTCCACGAACCAATTAAGCTCAAGTGGCCAGCACCCACACATCTCAATGAACAAAAACTGAGTTCAAATGCTAAAGCAATAGATTTGGCCTGAATCCTATTAGGCTATTGCTTCTATTTATGGAATAAAAAACTCGCAGCAGTGTCCATACGATTGCCTGCGGTAGAAAGTAAATGGGCCTTTTCAGCTGTCTTCATCAAGTAAACCCATCCTATTCCAGGAAACCTTGCCCTGGTTGACCATCCTTTTAGGCTTTTACAGCTTTTTAGTGAGGAGGCTCTCCCTATCCCTTTCCTCTTGTCGCTACTCACTACCCATTCAATTCACCACTTCATCCCAAGCAAGACTTGCTGATCCACACAACCAGGATCAGGATCAGGATTCAATGGTGGTTGCTATGAATCTGGCAAATCAGATCGTGTTCAAAGCCCAAACTGATCCACACAACCAGGATCAAGATTCAATGGTGGTTGCTATGAATCTGGCAACTACGATTAATACACTCAAAACATAATAGCCAGCCCTTATCACTACTATCTATATAGTTCATGATCTAAATAGTTCTGGAGCCTCCAATAATGCTGATTTTGAAAAATATGAAGCAAGTAGTATAACGTTTTGAAAAAAAAATAAACTTTTGCGGGTAGAAAGATTTCCACAAGACGAACAAGATGGCTGGTTCAGATCGATGATTTTCATGTCAGATATTTCAAATATGGTGCGAAGCACCATAGCATATATATATTACCACCAACTACATTTGTACCCATTTAGTTTAATTTGCTTTTATGACTAACTGGTCAAATATTTGAGCAGGTTGTCTGCTAGAAATCATGAAAACTAATTTAGCAGTGATGATCAACCTCGTCCCATACTTCAGATTTAACCAGCTGGGCAGACAGTAGTAAAAAACGACTGCATAAAAGAACAGTTCAAACAACCAATCTACTGTGCATAGTGATCTTTAAAACATCAACCAGGAAATTAATCATAAATCAAACGCCTTTGCATATAACAGATAAGATAAAAGTAGACTTATTTTTTCCCTAAAAAAAATTCCCTAGAAAAAAGTAACCTTATTTTATGCTGCAAATTTAGCTGTGCACAAAATGAACTGAACTCTAAACAAAATAATGAACTATGTTCTAATGAGAAACTTACCACTAAAGAATTGTATATCCGCCGCTCTCTAATGTCTGATATTGGTGGCCTAACAAGCTCCCCTATGTATTCAATCATCTGAACAAATATATATAAATACAGAATTAGATCATTATCATATACATGGGCAAAATTAGTACATTAACATCACACTCGCCCTTGACTATTTGATCATTTGAGAAAGTGATAGGGAGAATTAGCTCAGCATTATCACAGATGTGCAAATTTAGTGAGGTAACATCACAGTCATCCTCAACCCCCCAGTAACACAACCAGCAGAAATTCTGCGAAGCATCATCACTATTAGTTTGCCATCAGTGGGAAGGGGCAAAATACATTGCCCATGTCCAGTCTAATTTCTACCAGGGGTTAACCTCCAGTGTCATCCAATTATAATCATCAACCAGCATATAGCAGTCAACCAGCACCAGCCCTCAAGGTTGCTATAATTACCCACAACTGTCTGATTTATCTTCTCTTCAGTAACCAGGGAGAATTCTCCCCTTAAAAATAGTGTATCACCTGAGTTTTGCAACCATTATGAAGTAACAGCAGTGGTATTATCATATTTTGCAACTTGTCCTGTTTGCAGTATGGCCAGTACTATTAGGCGGTCAAGGATAGCAGTTTTGTTCCCTGAATTTGCTCCATTGGGATTTACTTAAAATTTTCCCTACAAACAAATCCAAT
Organism: Raddia distichophylla; assembly: GCA_005191435.1. Classification (NCBI taxonomy): domain Eukaryota; kingdom Viridiplantae; phylum Streptophyta; class Magnoliopsida; order Poales; family Poaceae; genus Raddia; species Raddia distichophylla. The sequence continues at coordinate 3,160,438 of SPJY01015775.1, forward strand.
TCCTTCCGAAAAGAAATAATTCCCTCTGCTCTTTTTTTAGATGTTGATTTAGAATGTGTGTAATCAGCATCTTTAAAACTTGGACCAGTAACACCAAAAAGTATTTGGTTTTGTTATATGAATGATATTACTATATTTCTCATAAAAAATACTTATATTATTATATTTTTAGTTTCTGCTAACATATTATCAGAAAGAAGTAATGGCAAAAAATGTATATTGGAGACTGTTTATGTTATGTGGGGCCGTGTATATGACAGGAGAGCTAAGCCTACTGCGAGCCAAAGTAGCTAAGTACTTAAGCGGAGGATTACCTCCAGATTCTAGATAAGATTAGTTAGCTTCGGTTTAGATAAGATGAGTAGTTAGAGATTATGCAGGAAGTTAGTTGGACGATGGCCTATGTAAGCCGCAAGGCACCATCAGCATTGTTAAGCAATAGATCAATCTTCTATTTCCCTACCCTCTTCTCTAGTCTCCCTCTTGCTGTCACCATTGATCGGAGGCCTCAAGCCGACGATCATTACCTACGAATCAAAGGGCCGGCGCCCCCCGCCGTTGCCTTTGCCCGGACGCCGGCCAAGCCGTAACAGTTTATCAAAATGAAAGGTAAGAAACAAAGGATGTATAATCTTTATAACGAAAAGGTTACAGAACATACCATGTCTCCTGCCTTGTGTGCAACCTTTGCGAAGACACCAAAGCAATGAATTCTTGATTTCCCTGCAAAAACATAAGCCAGACAGTTCATTCAAAGAAAATGAATGAACATCATAACAGCACAAACTTATTTATGTCTTCCAAAATTAACATGTTAACCAAAATTAGATCAGCAAAGTTCGGATATGCCCATTTTAAGAGTATTACTAGTAACATCAATCAGTAATATTCAAATCCTATCCTACTTCAAACGACCAGAATACCAAGTTAATATTAGTTTCAGTTATAAAATTATAATCCAACCACTGGCATGTACCTTTTGTACTACTCATGCTAATATCTGCTGCATTGCTTTACCTGACAGGTTTGTGCTAATACCCTATATAATTTATTTCTATAGATTCCATTTTTATTGCAGAAAAGTATCCATCCCACATTGACATCGTAGTAAACGGATATTCCATTGACGAGTAGCAACTGATAAATACTACAGAACAAAGATTATGTGATGTAACAGTGGTATACGAAACAAACACTAAATAGACAAGAAGAATATTATCTTACGCCCTATACTTCAAATGCATTTGTTATTCAATAAGACATACAAACTATATCATCTGAAACCAATCATGCTTCTGAGATGCTATTGGATCAAAGATTAATAAAACTCACCAAAAGCTAGTCTCCTCCTGAAAGTGACCTTCATGCCTTTATATTTTTCAACCATGGAGGACACGTTAACAGCTTCTTGCAGCACAGCATCAGAACAGCCAGCTGATTGAATTTGCTCACTGCTAGTATCACAGTCTAGTCTATTTTGGCAGTAGCCACTAACAATATAAGGCCTATTCTCTACATATAACCGTTTGACAGAAGCAGTAGCCATAACTTGAGGTTGCTTTTGGCCTCTTCTCCCAAGGAAATTATAGGGCTCTGACACAAGAAACAATTAGATGGATATATTATGAGACAGGATTGAGAAGAAAACTTGTTAGGTAATCAAAAGAACACAACATGTTCTATTAATAGAATAAAAATACAACATTCCCATAACTAAATAGCTCCATCCGATTCAAGGATTCACAGTCAAACTCAACAGCAATAAAAATCAAACCAACAAACTCAAATAATGAAATCTGCACAGGACAGCCACATTACAATTCCGTATGAAAGTGTTTTTTAAAGCACCACGAAAATTTAATGAGCATAAAACTTTGAAAAACATGCCATCAGATGAGTATTGCTTGTTCTCTTACCGGTTCTTGCACAACCAGATGATGGAGCCACATCTGTCTGAACTACCAGAGTGGGTTCAGCAAGGACATTTTCAAGAGAAGGACGTTCAGTTGATGGTTGTCTGTGCTTTTTGCAATATGAGAGTAGACGAATGCATGGGTCATCATCCTCATCAAGTAACATGAGTTGGATTTTGTCATCATCTTCAAGCTAAAATTAACATAGTGGAATAGGTATAATGAAGGAACAAAAATAGACCTCAAGAAATTAATATGCCACAACAAAAAGAAAATCAGCAATGTACCTCAACACAAAGATCAGCAGCACGTGCGCAAAGAGGATGATATGCAACACGGCAGGTAGGGTGAGAACACTACATTAATACAAGGAGAAGAGTCATAACATGTTATAGTCATTCTAACACAAACATAAGTTCTACTAAAGTACCTGTATACAAGCTCCATAAGCAACTCCACAAATGCTGCATAAAAGTTTCCAACGGTCCTGGGTAGACAAGTTAAAACTGATGATGTTTCTACAGACATGCTATGCTCCAAATAAGAAAATAACACCAAAAATCAAGAGAGGGGGGACCTTGTTGATTCTGCTTAATCCATCAATTGGTTCCATCCTCTTTACATCTTTTAAGCAAGTTTCTGCAACAGATATAAGATTAAGAGAACTAAAAACATGTCATGATATATTCTATGGATCAATTAAGTGATCATACCAGGAATCCATATAGCACAAGCGAGATGAGCCCAACGGCCATCTGTTGTAGGTTTCATTGCACCACCTAAATAAAGAGATTATATCTCATAAGTATAGCCTCATTTCACAAGATATGCAATGCAATTATGTACCTGTGACTGGGCACAGACAGCATCGTGGGGACACACGAGGTGCTCCAGGTCGACACAGGTTGCAAAGCCAAAGTACTCCATCCAACGGTTCCGGTTCACCATAGCATCTAGCATGAACCTGCGATTATGTTTTAAAATAATTTGTAAAGACTTCTACATTAGGCAAATGGCAATCTTCATGAAGATGGCAATGAAAGCATATGTACCATCATACGGCACCTATCGCATTGCAAGAACAAATTGTCTTCATACTCCTGGAAGGCAAAATAGAGTTAAAAACTTGAAATAACTTTCAGTTTGATTACATAACCATTGAACAAACCTCATAAGAAAATTACTAGGAATTAACAGATTATTTACCTACCTCATCCATATCACAAACACCGCAACAGTCTAGATCTTTCCAATTAACATGAACAGCTCTATACCCAGGAAGCATATCCCCGCCATTTTCGAAATATTTCGAGCACGACCTTGCATTCGGCAATTCCTACCACACACAGAGAATTGAATTTGAGGTTAACAAAAGTAAAATATGGAATGCACTGTCCAAAGCATCAGAAGTACACTAGTGTGACTAGCCATCAATATGGCTTCAATGATTTAACATTTAGTGAAACTTAAAAACATGGACAAAATATTCATCAACTTTTTTTAGAAAAAAAGATAGAAGCACACTGTTTTGTGAAATATCTACAATGGTAATAAAGTGAGCATAACAAAGCTATATTTAAAAAACAAGATTACTCAGTTACTTAATAAGTACAAAAATATCCACCACACAAAATTCAATGCGCTGTCCAAACTCAAAAGCTAACATTACGACATAATATCAATGCATAAAAGCTAACTAGCCAATATAGTAAGTTTATGTCAACTATGCCCTCAGTTGAACATGGTAAACTGAAATTTTCTTTTTGTTTGCCTATAAGGAAGAATCGGCAGTCCTAAAACGGCTTGAGTGCTCTTATTCGTAACATAATGGACCACATGATCAAAAGTTAAAAAACATGGATTTGCAATGGCTAAGTAGAACAAAACATGGCAAGTTACCACATAGGGTCTAAACTAAAACGATAAACAACATAAAACTGAAAAAAAAACTTGTTCTTTTTGCACAAGCTAAACATTAGCGCTTTGTAGCCATTTTTTAAAGATCTTAGTATTTCTTCTTGAAGCCTCAAAAACCTTTCCTTTTCAGCATATGATGCTTATCCAAACCACCTATCGAGGACCCATAACATTTCAGTTATAATCCACAGCAGCTTTTCAGCTCAAAATAACAAGAATGCATAGCAAACTAAAAATAGTGCAGAAAACTTGAAGCAATTTTGCTAAAATAAATTTTAAACAAAAGTTTGACAGTAGGAGTGTACGGCCATCAGCAGATCAACCAATAAAAATTTAATGAAAACAGGGAAACTTTAGGTGTGCCACAAATTCTGCGATAAAACATAGGTGGACTGAAGCAAATAAAGTCGACTTCAAATATGAATAACAAAAGACTTTAGACAACAATTAAAGACATGGGAATGATTATTATGAAATGAAAGGCTAAGATATAAAAATAATTAGAAGCATAAACCAAACGGATTAAAGATTTATTGATTACGCTGCACAACAAAAGTATTCATGGCATATGCAATAATTTGAACTGATATTAGTCGAATACCTGAATAAGCTGCCTTATTTGAGGATTTGAAAAGCCAAACATGTAGGAACCAGATCTCTGACTAACATTTCCTTCCAATTCAGAGGTACCATTGCACTGTTTTTCCTTTATTCTGCAGTATACCTCCTTCCAACATGCATTTGGAGTAGAACCATCGATCTGATCATCGGTAGACATCATGTTAGGAAAATTTATAGATTTGGAACTGCTATTGTCAAAATGTGCTCAGACGTGAGAAAAGAGTTTTGCTAACAATCCTCAAAATGCAGTCTTTTATCTTTCATAGAAATAAGTAATTTCACAGATTTCAAAAAGCAATAAGTAATACTCAATTGACTGAATAAGTGACTTGGAAGATGTGTGCATGTACCACAACTTGGAATGGCTGAATAGAGAAATTTATACAGAATAAATTAATCATGCTGCAAATGTACCTAAAATATAAGGCTTGCTACAAAAATATAACTTGATAAAAGAAAAGCTAATAAAATGTTACACAATGAATGCATAGACTATTTTTCAAGCTCATGCGCCAAGGCGATATGGATGCACCTCCATCTTCATTTGAATGCATGTGTCATGGGTTATGGCCTATGCTCCTAGCCGACATAATAAGGATGAGCTTAGCCCATTAATAAGTACGAAGGTGCTGGTATTATTGGTCGTGAACAGAATACTGTAGAACATGATCAGATTAGCTGTGCTCCATTAGAGATTAGTTATGAAATTGAAGAGTGTTCTATATAGCTTATTTATCATGCGATAGATTACGTGGCATTCTTTACAACTTATTATTTACTTATTTTCTTATCTCCTAAACTTCGAGAGCTTCCTAAGGTGACCTCGAAGAACACCTATCATCATTTTCAAAATACAAATGCTTTGGTTTCTTTTTAGTTTTTATCTCAAAGGCATCCCTCAAAGTTCTCAAAAAAACATAAAACAATCTGGACGCAACTCTTGAGATCACATCAGGAAGATCCCAAAGTTTAGGAGATAAACAAATAGTAGATGAACTGTAAAGAACAACCCAATCTATCTATTAGGTGTCAGCCTCTCTGTTAGAGGTACTATAGATTAGGTGTCAGCCTCTCTATGAAGGGCTATTCTCTATTAGGTGTCAGCCTCATATAAGGGCTATGTATCCATTATCAAGCAAGCAATAAGAAGTAATATCAATCTATTACTACCTCTCTAACCTCACCCCCACCCACCCACACCTCCACACACAACCATGAATCCCAGATTCATGGCAGCATGTTGTACAGGCAAGTACTATCATGAGGAGTGCACATTCAAATGAAGTACCTAAATTGCACCCAATGAGTTACAGTTGAGAGGTGTCGCTTTAAATAATTCAGAGGCCAAAATTTTGTTGATGAATTCTAAGATCAAATATGATGTGCCACTAACAACAAATCATCGAAAAAGCTTCTATAAGCAATTGAGTGTAACGATAATGATTCTAGACATAACACATCAACTCCTGTAATGCTCATTTTCATGCCTATTCCTAGAAGAATACAGTAATAACCATATATGGATAAAAATGATGAGAACAGTGAAACGAGAAGATAATGCAATCAGGATTAGTATGATATCTTTGTGTAACTAGTGTTCAAGGTCCATTTAGGCCCAGTTCTTTTCAGTTTAATAGCTTAACGGCTTAACAGCTTAACGACTTATCTACGTTTTGAAAACACATATGCTTTGAGTTTTTTTGAGTCCGTTTTTTCGCTGTTTTGAAGGTGGGTCCTAACACTTTAAAAAGCAAGTTAAACGAAATGTATCCGAATCTCGAGAGTATCTTGAGAAGCTCACGAAATTCAATCATTTCAGCCGTTCAGCTGTTCAGATCAGCTCAAAAGAATAGGGCCTTAGGCCTTGTTTGTTTCAGATTAAATTAAATTAAATTAAATTAAATGAAAATTTGTTATTTTTATATAAGCCAAATGATGTAATGTTTTGTAGTCATTCCTGTGGGGTTTTAAATAGTACTTCTTAAAGTTTGTAAAATATTTTTTTCATAATTTTTTGAACTCGTTAAGACGTATTTTAAGGGAATCACAAATTTGCTACAGTAAAACGCAACGCACATTAATCTGAAACAAACAAGGCCTTAATGACAATTCAGAATGCCTACTTCCAAAATGTCAGAATAGAAGTGCACCTTCTAATAAAGCAAACATTCAATCACACTGTATTCAGAATGACACTAGTTCTAGATTTTTTTACAATGGTTAAACTAAACCGTAGCAAATGAAACACATAATAATCTTAAGTGTGATAATAGTTAGGTTGCTAAAAAAATGAGCTGCCAACAGTACTTTCAGCTTTAGGATATTTCATCCCTACATACATGGCGATGCAATGCAACACAAACATATCATGATAAGGTAGATACTGAATATTCAACCGGAAAAACACCTTTTAGTTGGAATAAACAAGACAAAAATAACATCAGTGCCAAAAAACTGTTAATCTGCTTACCTGCACTCCATCTTCTGAGATCACCCTGAACAAGGGTCGTGCTTTTATATCTAAATTCCTCAATACTTCCATTCTGTAAGATGTTGTTAAATGTGGATCTGTAACAATATTGTAATGTATTAGACTGCACAAACTCAAATGAGAGTATATTATGCAACTGGAAAAATGTTTTGCAAAAGCTTGGCAACAAATGAATGAAACTTAACAACTACCTTTTACCGATGTAAACTTCCTGACAGCAGTATACCCTTCAGGCCATATATCCTTTTTGTTATGGAAATGGTCTGAATCGGACACTATCCTACCTGGAAAAAACATTCAAAGTAGTTTGTAAACCAATAAATACAATAGAATCAAGAGAATATTAACAGGCAAAGCCTAGGCAGCACCAAAGAAAACACTCATTAGAAAGAACAAAATAATTTAAAGGTTCTATGTCATAGACAAGAGATATGCTTTCAGCCCACTATGTGTTTTTTTAAATTAAAGCTCACAACAATAGCTGTGTGAGCAAAGTTTTTACTCCTACAAAAATTATAAGGCAACTGCATGATGTTGGTTTGAATTTTGAATTTTCTACCATCAAGTCAGAATTTTGACAATGATTTATAATAAAAATGAAGCAGAAAGTGTATGGACCAAAGTCATACTATTTCAATCTAGTAGCTGCAAGTATATCTCTTAAAACCAAAGCAGGTCAAGATGTCTTTTTAAGGGTCCTGGATTAGGACAACTGGAGTTGCGTTGGTATATTACTGTAGCAACTTTGAGAGCCCTCGAAATGAGGTCAAAAGATTATTAAAAAATAATTTAAAAATAGTTTTAGAATTTTTAGAAAGACTACTAAAAGTCACAAAAAAATGTTACAAATTATCACAACATATAAGCTATATAAAAATAACAAAATTTGCTACAGTATTACGCAACGGTACATTACACTGAATAGAACAAGGCCTAAGGGTCTTGGATTAGGACAACTGGACAATATACTCCTAGTGCAATATGAAATTAACATCCTGGAATGCATAGCATATCCCAAGAAAAATAGCGTATCCACTATCCAGAAGTGCAAAATTTGCTTTCGTTCTCTCATTTAAGAAAAGGTTGGAATCTAACAGACCCTCCAGGTCTTAAGCCTGTTGGAATAACTGGCATTCAATTTTTATCATTATAGCTCACAAAGTCAGTCCAAGACTAAAAAAAGAAACATGAAATACTTCCACTGGGTAGGAACAAGCAAGGTGCCATCATCAAGACAACCTTCAAAATTGGTATCATAGAACAAATTAAAAGGAATAGATAAACATGCTTTTGCAACATTTATGTATCTTTAAACTTCAGGTCAGTGTCCTTATGAGCAAAAGTAGAATTAAGCATTTTTATTTGTTAGAACATACCTAACTTGCTCACACGAATATTTCCTAGTTCTATTTGAGTCATTTCAGCACAATCCTCTCCATCTTGTGTTGCTGTATCTTCTGACATATTATCACAGGAGGCTACCCCATCCTCACGGGAATTAGGACCATCATTTTCGATGGATTTCTGAAGTTGCAACATACTTTCTGGAAGCTGATGTGTGCTGAGAAACCTAGAAAATTTCATATATGTCACCAATGGGGCACCATGCAAGATTACACAAAAACTACCATATATGTTCATTTGTGCCTGGGAAATTTCAATAATGGTTCAGTACTATAAAAAGAGGCATACTCCTTGGCTTCTTCTAAGCTCCTGTAGAAGCGTGCTTGCTTGCATTTCAGATTCAAAGAAGAAAGAAGGCCATTTAAAAAAGGCACCGCCTGCTTCAACTTAATCCTGAGGTAAAAACAAAACTTGTAGGATGCTTTTTCAAAAGAAAAGGTCACTATTACATTAGAATTCTTTATACAGAACCTAACCTTGCAAAATCATGAGTACCAAAGAATTGAACAAGTATTGTATGTTCTAGTCGAACTGGCTTCAACGCCCGGTTAGCGGGAACATTTGACTCATCTACCACGACAGCTGGCCACAATGCATGACCTGTTGAAACAAATCAGGTCCATCAGATAATAAAATAATTTCAAAGCAATTGAGAAAGAAAGACAACCCACTCAGCAAGTGGAAGCATTTCAGGTCCATGAGATAAGATAAAAATAATTTCAAGTAATTGAGAAACAAAGGGAACCCACTCAGAAATGAAAGCATTTCAAGTCAATGCAAAAAAATATATGGCAAGTCAATCATACAACTAAAGGTTATTTACAGGAAAAATGACCGATGAACAAAATAATTTCAGGTAATTATAATGAGGTGTCAATGTCATTGAAAAACACCAAAAAGATCTAAGGTGTGTTTTGTAACTCAGAAGATAAAATGACTTCCGATGGCATGTTACAGAATAAACATAAAAATCCATTAGTCGGTTGAAAACATCAGCTGTGAAGTAGAAAACATAAGTAGGAGTACCTGTTAGTTTAGCCCACACAAGATCACCTGGATCAAGACTTTGGTAGTCATGAAAGCTCACAGCAAGAGCAAGCAGCTCATCGTATCCCTTCTTATCCAGACTACACATTCCAAATTTCAGGTTCAGGCACTTCATTCGTTCAGATGAAATAGAAAACTTTATCCTTTCATCAGCAAGAGTAATGTCCTCTGTCTCGCCATCATCATACTTCACCTGCAGTGCATTTTGCTCTAGTAATCAACAACATGATCTTTCGCATTGCAGACTTGGACACTAAAATTCAAATGAGTGTTTCATCTGTTAATTAAAAAAATAATCTTTATATCAAGAAAATGTGGAATAGATTAGAATGAGCAAGCCTAATCAAATTGAACTATGAAAACACTGATAAATTTTCTGGTACACGACAGCATTTTTCAAGAACAAAATAAGAATCTTTACGTCACCAAGGATCTAGAGAGCATACAGTATGCTTCTTATTCACTTCATTGTACCCCGTGATGGATCCCTTGTACCAATCATCGTCTAGAGGCCAGAAAACCTGCATTAACCATCAAAATTGAGGTAAAGAAAGAAGCCCTTATTATTCACAGTAGAGAAGGAACCAGATGGCACCAAAAAAAAAACTTGTGAACTTGCCTTGCACGCTAATCCAATAAAAACCTGAGGATCCACACCCTCAATTTCCAAGCTGTGTGAAAACCAGCGTCAATAATAACTCATGTTTCATGATGAAAAAAAAAATTGTTCACGGAAATGCGCTGTGAGGCAAGCTTCTCAGATCCAACTCACTCTACCCATCTCCTCCCGGCATAGGAGGCAGACTGCTTCTGCCTACTCTGTGGCTGCCGCCTCTGGGGCTCAGAGAAGCAACCCCTTTTCTCGACCCCTAGGGCGCGCCTCGGCTGCCGCCGCCGAGCCCGCTCCTCGCCGTCGGCGTCTTCGTCCAATGCAGGGGGGGCTGGGCCGAGGCTGAGCAGCTCGTATTTAAGCGAGCACTTCCGCCGCGAGGCCCCGCCGTCCGCCGCGTCGCCCTCCCCCCTCGGCCGCAGCGCCGGCGGGGCCGTGGCGGGCGAGGCCGAGGGGTCGTCGAGCCGCGGCTTCTTGTGGCGGCGCCGGTAGTAGACGGTGACCGGGGGCCTGGCGGCGGCGGCGGCGCGGGGCTTCTTGGGGGCCGGGCATGGGGCGGAGGAGGAGTAGACGCGGCCGAGAGGGAGGTAGCGCACGGGCTGGTCGTCGTCGTCGTCGCCGCCGCCGTGGTGCACGAAGGCCCCCTCCACGGCGATCACCATGGGTGGCGGGTAGGGTTCGAGGTTCCGGCTCGGAGCTCTAGGGTATTGGGGAATCGGGGGAGGGAAGGCTCGGGGCCCTCGCGAAAATTTCCTGCCGTTTCCCGCCGGAGGAGCCCTCCCCCGCGCCCGCGGCCGCCAAGGTGGTTGGGGTTGCGGCCTTGCGCGTTGGGGTTTTCCCCAAATTTTTTTACTCCCCCGCGGCTCCGCTTGTTCGATCCTGTACATGTGACCACTGCTGCCGTCGCGGTTTTACATGATTACTGGTACAATGCCCGTGCTCTACGGAGCTTTCATACGAGCGAAGCAAATTAACAGCATAAACGAACGTAAAACCATCATTTATTTGTCATATGAAATTTTGGTCAAGATCACCAAAATTGTATAAGAAACAAATAATAATGTGGAACCTTACTAGTTGGAATAAGCATCATACTTATTATAATAAGAAACATCATTATAAATGTAAATCAAATTTCATAACCAATACAAACAATTGAATACACCACTTATTTCACAATCACTTAGTATTAATAGCCTTAATCCTATCTTACTTGGAATCATCGACGTAGCATCGAACACTCTCACGATCACGTAGTAGGTTCGCACAAAGGCCTAAACAACAGAAAAAATAAATAGTTGGTATGGAGGTGAAATATTAAACAATAGAAAAAATAAATAGTTGGCATGGAGGTGAAATATCATTACTATCAAATTGGGATATGCAAATAGTATTCATGATTAACAAAAAGTTCAAAATGCGAGCAATATCAGATATGTTGGGATCAATAACGAAAAATGAGTATATTTCTTACGGGTAGTCATATTTATCATGAGCGTAGCTACGAGACACTGTAAGTCGTCCTCTGCTCGACTCCAGCGATGGATATTTCGTGACACCAAGCCATCACAGATACGTAGCATGATCAAGCTTTTGCTGATTTCAAAAGGTTCATATCTAAGGAAAAATGAAAATCGCCGCAATAGAAAGAGAAACTTACTTAATGCACTTATTTGATTACTATTGCACGTACGCCATTAATTACTATTTCCTTTTCCAACTCTTTGACATGCATGTTACCATAGAAAAAGACTAAACCATTTCTAAAAATGAACGATCGGATCTAAAATATACTATCATGGTAGTATTTTTCATAGGTACCGTAAAAGAGCCCCCTAGATATACCGTAAAAGAATGACATGTAAAACAATATCAACTTTATAATGGCAAATCTGAAGAAAGATAACTTTACAATGACACTGATAAAAAAGATCATATGAAAAAAGGTGCTACCTCTGGGCGTAAATATTTGACATAATTTATTTTTGTTGTGATTTGTTTTATCACTAAAGATACTTTAAACATGACTTATATTTTTATTTTTATTTTTTTTGGGGGATTGATGTGAGGAATGCATCGTTTCAATCGTTTAAAATATGTGAACTGCCATGTATATCTAGCCCGTCGGATCGCATTGCTTCAACGGTAATAAGCTGAAATCAACAAATCATAATGCTTTGATGGGCTTAGCCGGCTTTGTGGGCCTTGCTGGCTTCATGGACTGCGCTTGCCAGCCTGCGCTCGAGAGGGAGCGCTCCTCGGCGTGGCTCGTGCGTTTTGTTGGCTAAGTCAAACGGCATGGTGCCTTTTCACGCGCAAAGGCAGAGGATCCGGATCGAGGTCACGTAGGCGGTTGGTTGCGGCGGTGGGAGGAGATCGTGTGAGGTCAGTTGCATTTGAGTGGCGCACAAGGGCCAGGATTAGGTCCTCGTGAGATGGACGGCTGAGATGGTGAGATGACACTACCACCACCGGCACCACCACCAAATAGAGATAGAGATACCATTCTCTCTTTTTTCACAAGACAATAGTGTTGGCCAACGGGCTGGTCCGGTTATAGGAACCGGGTCAACCGAACCCAATAGGCTGCACTGCTGTCTCGGTCCAAACCCGGTTCGCACGTTGAATCGAACCGGAACGCTCCGGTTTATTTTATTTAAATATATAAATTAATAAAAGCCATCATATTTCATGAATATATATTATAAATTAAATAAATATATTATTTATCATAGAAAATACATATAGAAATACATATATTAAATTAAATTGAATTAAACTAATATACTACAGTAGTGAACCGAACCGGGCCACCACTATGCAAACTGAACCGGGACGGCTCGACGGGCCGAGGTGCCGCCCTAGGTTCGGTTCAGTTCGTCGAACCGGGCCAGCCATGTTCGGTGAACAATGCGTGTCGGCCCGGTTCGGTTCGGTTGAACCGGCTCGTTTGGCCACTTCTAGAGAAAAACCAACACAGTGACGCTAGCATCCAAATTACAAAGGTGCGCTGGAAAAATCATCATCACGTCAACCCAGTGGACAGTTTGGTTGCATCGAAAATCCCAGCTTTGCAAGTTTATGAGCCGCATAATTACAGTTCCTATTACAAAATAAAACTTTAGCAAATTAAAAAGTGAAAGCTGTCATTTAACTTCTCTAATAATAATTGGAGCTTCAATTATTGGAGGATCATCTAGAATCAGGTTCATAGAGTTCATCTTCAAAACAATATTCCCACTGCCAAGCTCATGAGCAAAATTAAGAGCCTGGAGATAGACAATTGCCTTAGCTTGCACTGCATTTTAAACAATCCACTATCTTTCCTGCTGCCATGCATCTAAAATTCCCTTGATCATCTTAGCTACAATCCCCCATTACTAGGGCCCAGGTTTGGCAAAAAGGAAAAATCAAAGTTAAATTTAACAAAACCAACTACAAGTGGTTTCCATCTTAAAAAAGAAGAGAGGGTGCTATTGCTTTCAAAAATTGATGAATTCTTTGAAACCCTCCACTCTTTCACTGTTTCAATGACTTTGGTTACAATTCCCATGGAAGTGTTACACTCGCCTTGAGTTACTTTTATTTCTGTTGTACCAACAAAGTCAGACAAAAGCAAAGCTCATGTCCGAAGTTATTAAGCGGTGGGGGAGGGAATTGGGGAGGACGAGACGTCGATGTCGTCCCCGAAGCGGCACCTACACATTCAAACATAGGGATCGACCAACTTGATACCCTTATCAAGCTTTATACGAAATCGACATATCGTTTAGCCCTTACCATTTCTAACCCTTATAAATTAACCCTCTAACTCTCCATGGCCTTTATCAATTATCTTTCTTGTTGGATGGACATGTATGTTATCACATAAACAAAAACCCGCCGAACCTAAACATGAAAACTACGCTCCAAAAGCCATAACTCCTAATTGCTTGGCCAAAATGCGTTTTTTGGGCTTGTTGGAAAGCTAGAAACATTGGCTACGTGTTTCGTAACATGACCGAGCTCTGCTTCTCAACCCAAACACCTCGTCTTCGCTTATCAAGTTGTTGCACAATGCATACCATCATCTATTCTAAACTCTAACACTAGAGTTTGCAATCTCCTTCCCAAAGCTACAACCGAATCAACTAATAGGTGGTGAATTGCAAGAATAAAGCATAAATCTCATCACATGATGTTCAATTTGAGGACTCCCCTCAAACTCTAGGTTCCTTATTTCTCATCCTCCTCCCTCCTTCTCCTCCTTTCTCCTACACGATGCAAACCCTTTCTTCCTCATTCACCTCTTCTTCCTTTCCTTATTTCTCCTTGCTTCCCCTATTGTTCCCCTTGAGCAAGCCCTAGAATAGCAGCAGCAATAACAAAAAAGGGAGGGGAAATAGAAGGAGCTGGTGTTGGGTGACACTAGGCGATGGCGGCCGGCGCCGACTGGCGGCGTGGAGGAGGCATGCATGGGAGAGACGGAGAGAGTCAGGAGAGAGTTCGAGAGAGATCGAGAACAGAGGGAGAGAAAAACGTGACGGAGATGGTTGCCCCTCTCTTGCCTTATCCCTACAGGAATCACCGTAGATAGATGATAAGATTTGGCGACCTTCCACCTTGATTCAACCTAATCAACCACCTAGGCGAGCACGCTTAGGTGTTCAAAGAAGAAGATGAGCTAGTCCAAGTCGGCCAAGTCATAGATATCGCAGAGTGGGCCATAGGTATTTAAGTGAGTCCCAAGCCGCGAGCTCCGCTTGTATCCCTTTTGTGCACTTAACCACCACTATCGTCGACACCCTCCATGTTTTAGGCTTCCAGCTTTTGAGCTCAACGAGAACATGTTCTCCCGTCATTAGGTTCTTCCGTGTTAGGTAAAGGGTGGTGGCTACGCTAGAGCAAGGAGATAGAGGCAACGAAAAGAAAGAGGAGAGTAGACGCATAGTTAGTTGGTTGTGTGGTGGAAACTCTAGCACTCATGATCTCACACATGTTATAAGCTAAGATAGGTTCCTTGCCCCCCTTTTCTCTAAACTGCCTGAGCAACCTCTTCTCTCAAAGGTGCTTTCCTCCTTCATCTTTCTCCTCTTCTTCCATATCCCCTTCCCCATTTTTCTACCTAGCCACCTTAGCCAACAATGACATCCATAGGTTCTATACACCTTTTGTTTTGAAATTCAAGCATTAATTGAGTACACATGTTCAATGTAATCACCACTAATTGGAGCAAACTATATTCATGTAATCCCTGCTCATACATGAATCAAACCGAATGAATTTTCCTAGGAGGATCACCATCGAAATGGAGGCTCATAAATAGTCGGTGCTTCTATCCATGTCTCTTTACATTTCCACTCCCGTCCAACACCCCATTATATTCTCCTCGATTGAAATATTAACAATGATGCTCCTCTCGATACTTGATAAGTTCAAATGGTCCATCATTTTCCTACTATATTTCTACTTTTGAAAATTGACTTATGATGAGTGTTGAGTGATGAAGCCTATAGCCAATCCTTACCATCGCTTTTTCAACCAACGCTGCAAAACATGTGAGGATACTTTCATATTTTATTTGTTGCTTTCTTATTTTGGTTGTGGTGTATTTTTAGAAGCTTTTGATTATCAATAATAGTTTATGTTAATTTGGTTCTTTCCTGTTCTACTACTTTCATATTTTAGAAATGTTTCAATGGTACTCTCGAAGGAAATAGTTGAAGCCATGGATATATTGAGCCAATGTAATTGAGCATGGAAGTGTAGCTAAATTCTTGAGGAATAAAAAATAGTCGAAGCTAATGGTATTTAGACGTGATACTACATGCTTGAATGCATAAAGCCAAATGCGTTGATCACGTGATGGGACATCGATCATGGATATTCTTAAATTTGTAGCAAATCACAAGCACTCGGCTAGTATATTTAATTGCTTGGATTATGTAATGCCTTTGTTGAGATCCATGTTAAGGGTACCCCGGTATTGTGATAAATATATGTGATAGTGTATTACTTTGGTCGTGCATTTGGTGAAACGAGCGCGAAATTTGAAACCAGGAATCTGTTTTGAACCTTAGCGAGTTTCAAGGTTCATCAGACCGTGTCCAATGGACTCATGTCAGGGCTGTTCTTGAGACTGATTGTTTTCCAATGATCTTGATGCACCTGATTTTCGATGATGATGACGTTTTGTGAAGCTAAACTTGCAGGAGAAGGCAAGTGTTTTGCTTGGACTCATCTCTGTGATGCAGGTGGCGGTGGGTACATGGCTAACGACGTACCACTGAGGTGAGCTGGAGGTTCGGGCGTCTGTGGGTGTGCAGGCGACCGGGTTCAGTATCTAGCAGTCACACGGGATGGCATGGACGAGACGCTTCATTGCGGCGAGGATCAAGGATAGTTGGAGGCTAGGCGTCAGTCACTTGGCGGCGAAATGAGATCGACTAGTGGGCCCAATCGTGGGCTAGTGACTAGGATGCTGTGAGAAAGGTGCGAGGATGCTTCCGGAGGAATATGGCACGAATATTCCTTGTCGAGAGTGAGTTAGGTAGCATGTGTGTTGTATGTCGTTGATCGTCAGATCAGGATCGGAGACAAACCCTAGGGTTTTGGGGGTGTCACCCTCGGGCTATAAATAGAGGGGGAGGAGAGCACCTCCTCCCCATCCTGTTAATATTGAAATTTCAGATTTGTAAGAAGGGTGTGTGTGGGAGAGAGAGGGGTGGCTCGCTGCGAGTGCTTGTCATCGCGAGAGAGGCTATCTATGCAATGAAATATTCGTTCTTTAAGTTTATGGCTTGTTCTTACTAGTTCTTAGGTTTTGATCTTGTTTCTTTGTTATTTTTTGTTGCAACTAGTTTATTTGCCTTCTTTCCTTCTCCATGCCTCTGATCCATGATGCCTTGATGTTACTTATTTGTTTTGACACCTTCTTTGCAACCTAGGATAGGCTAGAGGTCAAATTTTGTCACTAGTTGTAAATATAGTCGGAACTTGTTCTTCATGCAGCAGTTAGTGTTTGATTTTTGGAAAACTCTACAAAATTTTTTTTTGAGTGCTTCCACTTATAGAAATTCTATGACTTCCATATCTATTAGCATAAAAAATTTGAAGTTATGGAGATTCTTCGTTTGGGTGTAGTGGGAGAAAACCAAACCTACTTTTTGCTCGAGATCTACAACCGGCCGTAGTGTTTGAATTTTTCTGATTTTTTGCAAGGAATTCTAAGGTGATTTTTGGCGGATTGTTTTTTGACTCATCATGACATAGGGAGAAAAATTCCTCAAATTATTAGAGCACCATAAATCCACTAGATACCACTTCCAAGACAAGATAGTGCAGAAAGAATATGTTGTACTTTTCTAAAAGTGGCTTCAGTGGTTTGGCTTGTTGTACTTTATTAAAATAAGATTTGAATTGGTTATATTTTGTTTGGATACTTGACACCCAGGATTGTGATTAAAAATCCCCTCATATTTTCATGGGTCTCAACCATGCAACCAGGGGCGGACCCACCACTAGGGCACCTTTGGCCGAGGCCCGAGCTAAATTTTTTTTCGCCCATTTACCATAAGCTTGTATAGGGAAAAATCTAGTACATATTAGAGAGACCTAGGGCCCAACTTACCCCAGCCGGCCAGTCGGCCCACCTCCACCACGTCCACCCACTAGGCGACCACGGGGACGCAGCCCAGCCGGCCCACCCCCACTGCCCCACACCGTTTTCCCCTCCTGGTCTCCCTTCTCGGTCCCGAGCTCCCTCCCCAATCCTGTCTCGCCCTCTCTCTTAGCTTCGGACCGGCTGACCCCGACAGACCCCTCGGCCCTCGCCAGTTGGCCTCCACTGTCCATAGCCGCATCCTGCCGACGTCTCCACCTCTCCGGTCTCCCTCTAGCCTCTGCTAGGGCTCCCGCCTCCGGCCGCCCTATTCCAGTGGTCCTGGCTCGGCGCTCCCCCTCCCGGTAGCGTAAAAGGGCTGGGTGACCGGGGGCCAGGCTGGCTAGGCGGTGACCGCACGCACACCAGGATTCAGGTGATATTAATTTTTAGTCTTTTAGAGATTTAGACATTTAGAGATTTAGTGATTTATAGATTTAGACATTTAGTGATTTATAGATTTAGTGCATTTTACTGTTTCACACATTGATTTAGTGATTTATACTTTATAAATTTAGTGAAACAATACATATATAATGTGTTTCGAACTTAAAATGTGTTTCGATGTTTTTTTGTGAACATATATTGTGCTATACTAGAGTACTTGAGCATTTGTGCACTTAGTGTATTTTATGCTCGCCCTATCTAAATTCTCGTCCTGGGCCCGTCACTGCATGCAACCTTGGGGTACACATAGTTGTCATGGTGTTTGGATTTTGTAAGGTTGGTGAGTTGGAGGAGCATCGGAATGAAGAAAAATCTTTAAGGTTCCCGTTCACCTCCTCTGGTCATCTTATTGGGTTTACGGTCTAAAAGGAGAAATATTTTATCATATGACACTGCAAATATATCAATAAATAGTACAAAGCCGATGGAGAGGACACATGGCCGGCCTCCCCGCCCAGCGCCCTTGCGAGCTCATGGCTACTCTTTTGGCTACGTGTCATCTCTCGGCGCCGATGGACAAGCTCGACGTGGCCCCATCGGGCGTCAGCCATCGCCGCCGCTTGACCCCGCGCTTATTGATATTGCCCTTGCCTCCCCTCGCCACGTCGCGCGCGCACGATTTAACACGGCGCGGAGCGGATGGGCAGAGGCGGGTTGTTTACCTCTCATGCACGGCGGCGCTGGCGCACTCCCGCCGACGACAACTAGCACCGCGCGGGTAGCACATGTTGCATGAGCAGCGGGCCCCACTAGCACCACTAGCACCGGCGCCGACGCCCGACGATGCTGCCGCGGAGGACGAGGAGGTGACCACGTTCCGCAACATCCACCCGCTCACGCCCACGAGCACGCCGGCGCCGACGCCTCCACGCGCTCGAAGTCCGCGTCCTAGGACACTGCCGGCCATCGCTCCCTGTCCTCCGAGGAGCAGTTCATGACGATGAGCCGCGACCCGCGAGTTCACGGGGCGACCATGCAGACCAACGCTGCCGGCTGCGACAGCAGCGGCGCCGACCAGCTCACCAGCATCGGCGAGAACGAGCTGGAGGAGACCAACCCGCTCGCCATCGTGCCGGACAGCCACTCGATCGCCACGCCGGCCAGGAGCCTGGCGTCCCTGAAGGTGGTCCCGTGTGCCCCCGCACTGCGTCGGTGGAGACGCGCAGGGGCGGGCGCAGACAAAAGTAATAGGAGGTGCTGAAGCTCAGTTTAAGACCAAGTCGGGCCGGCTCGCACTGTTCACCGAATTAAACCTGGGCTAGCAGCTCAGTTCGTCGGGCCGGCCCGGTTCGGTTTCACTATTTATAATGTATACTAGCAAATATGTGCCCGTGCGTTGCAACAGGAGACAAAAATCATTGCACGACCCGTATCTACAGAACCTTAATTTTGACAGCCTTGCCCAACGACTTGTAAAACCCAAAACTGATAATCCAAACAAATTTAGAAAATGTTTATCTTGTGAATTCCAGATTTCCAAGAAAGAATAACATAGAAGTCAAACCAATAAGAAAATAAACATTGCAGCATTTAAATGCTTGTGCCCAAAATTAAGCATGCAAGCTGCTGAAATTTCACTCAAATCTAACGCTAACTATTGTACAATCTTTAACAGTTTATTACACAAATTACATGACATCAAGCCATTTTGCTATTCAACCATAAAAAAAAGAGGACAACTTTAATACCAATTAGATGGAACTCAATGGGTACGATCGAATTGCGCACCCATCAATCTTCAATCTAGTGTAGAGCTAAATTAGATGAAGCTACTTTCCCTTCGCCCAATAATTTACAAACACTATACATAAAACGAGGAAAATATAATAAATCAAACAACTCACACAATGATGGAAAAAACACCCTAGCACTAATGCTCGTGTGAAACCCTTTCAATATTCCTGGAATAGGAGTTCTCTAAAAAAAATAGTTGTTGTTAATGCAGCCATAAAAATCTCAAGAAGATTGGCCAAAAATATTAATACATAGAGATGCAAAGTACTAATAACCCTGTGATGAGGGCCACACAAAGCTATGCAAAGACCACTTCGGTTTCGTGAACCACCTTCATCTATCACTAAATATGATCCAGAGAGGCACATAATTTCATACCTATCCTGCCAAAAGCATTGGTAAAACATAATGTCATTAACTGAATGATGAATCAAGATACTTCTTCCCCACGATCATGGGCATCTTGTGAGGCATGAGAATTGACCCTATACTTCAACATCAAACATGGACAAGAAATACTCAACTGCTAGAAGCCTATAAGAGTTCTAAGAACAGATGATTAATGAAGAGCAAGTTGTGCAAACTCCTGCTTTATACATCAATGAATTAGATATTTAGACGCTACATGCAAGAGATCAGAATCCTCCTTCTGTCCCCCACATGACTATCCATTTAAAAAGCCATACACAAAGCATTTTTATTCATTAAGGATCAAGGAGCTATAACCATTGCCAAGAATCCAAGATGAACACACACAAGTTAATTGCTAATTCAGCAGAGGTCAGCATGTTCAATTAAATTTTAATTTAAACTTGTCAAAATGTGGGATATTCAGTTACCCTTTTCAACCAAAAAACAGAATAGAGCGAAAACATATTGATATAGTCAAGAGAGTAAGAGAACAACAGAAGGCACAGCAAGATACCTCATATGTAATCACACCACCAGGGTTCGAGTCCTGATGAAGCGTTGTTGTGGAGACATCTCTGGTGCTGAAATGATGCAGACCGCCCTTGGGCCTTGTTGTGAAAAGGACATTATCCTAGCAGCAACGTCCTGCACAGATAAGCAAGCTATAATTGCAGACCAGCAACACATATGGCTGTATATATATAGAAATAATAAGAACTATTTGATAGTCCCTGAAACAAATGGATGATAGGCACACTGTAGTGTTGTTTCCTTCATAGTTGGCAACCTAAGTTTAGAGTTAACCAAATAGTTAATCACTTAAATAATAAGTAAGTGGCACCATCGACCAAATAGCTATCTACCATGACCGTAAAGGCAAAGAATATATAAAACTGTTGTACATGCCAGATGAAGTAGCTTTCACAGGAGATGGTGTCATGGGTGCACCATCAGCAA
>SPJY01015775.1:3194053-3277863 GCA_005191435.1 Raddia distichophylla
AGAAAAATGAATGAGTGGCAAGCAATGGGGAGAAAAGTGAGTAGAACAGTGGAAAATATGACAAAGGGGGAGAAATTGTAAATTTTGCAAATCTGTGTGTTGCTCACTTGATAGGCAATGACCTAGGGGGAGCTAGGTGTTAGTCTTGCATTGCATTGCACTTCAATTGATCTTATGCCTAGTTGTTATTTCAAGTGAAGTAATCTCAATTGGTATCACCTTTGTTGGAACTAACCCACTGCACGAGACACATTTGCTGGTTGAGTTAGCTATGCAGGAGACTTACAGGTGTTGTCATCAATTACCAAAAAGGGGGAGATTGTAAGATCAAGTTTTGGTATTGATGACAACAGAGACATCAAGCTACAAGATCAAGACTAGACAAGACTAGACTAGACAAGACAAGACAAGACATGACAAGACAAGATACAAGACAAGACAAGATAGACAAGACAAGACAAGACATGATAAGACAAGAGATAAGACAAGACAAGACATGACAAGACACGAGACAAGACAAGACAAGACAAGACACAAGACAAGACATAAGACAAGACAAGACAAGACACAAGACAAGACATAAGACAAGACAAGACAAGACACAAGACAAGACATAAGACAAGACAAGACAAGACACAAGACAAGACATAAGACAAGACAAGACAAGACACAAGACAAGACATAAGACAAGACAAGACAAGACACAAGACAAGACATAAGACAAGACAAGACAAGACACAAGACAAGACATAAGACAAGACATAAAGACAAGACAAGACATAAGACAAGACATAAAGACAAGACAAGACATAAGACAAGACATAAAGACAAGACAAGACATAAGACAAGACATAAAGACAAGACAAGACATAAGACAAGACATAAAGACAAGACAAGACATAAGACAAGACATAAAGACAAGACAAGACATAAGACAAGACAAGACAAGACACAAGACAAGACACAAGACAAGACACAAGACAAGACACAAGACAAGACACAAGACAAGACACAAGACAAGACACAAGACAAGACACAAGACAAGACACAAGACAAGACACAAGACAAGACACAAGACAAGACACAAGACAAGACACAAGACAAGACACAAGACAACAAGACAAGACACAAGACTGACAAGACACAAGACAAGACAAGACAAGAACCTAGGTACACCCTGTCATGACCAGGTCATCGGGCCGCGTCCAATGCCGGCTGCGCTCGCGATCGAACACATGGTGGGCATCGTTTTTCCAGATCCGGAGTTGCACAGTGAGGAGTATCGGACGGCTTCCGATAAACCCGTCGGACGCGTCCAATAAGCCCTTCCAGCCTAAGTTGATTTACTGCTAGCCGTCTGATCTCGTTCCAAATTAATCTCATTCGTCCATTGGCCCAGCCTGAACCCTATAAATAGGTGGGATGTCATGGGAAAGACTTGAGCGAGCTCATTTGTTCATCCCCAAGCTCTGAGAGAGTGAGAGTTCCTCCCTAGTTCATCCTTCATCTCCCTAAATCCAACATGAGAGATTGAGATTGAGAGGGAGAGAAAGAGAGGAAGAAGAAGAAGCCATATTTTGCCTCCTCTGGTCATCCCCGAAGTTCTTGTGCCTTCCCCATGAGTTCTTGGACTAGCTCGATGGTGGGAGAGGTGGTGGTCTAGTTGTGCTTCCGGTATTGTGCTCTTGGACTTCTTGTCACCGGGATTCAACTCCACCACAAGTTTCATCGACACGTGAACCGCAAGCAAACCCACCAACGTGGTGGTCATCGGCTAGGCGTAGCCGGTGCATCGTCTTCTCCAGTGCGTCGGAGATGTGCTAAATCCTCGGTGTGCTCGAGGTCGACTTCGCCTGTGAAGTCGGGTGTTTCGGGGTCCTTCGCGTGTGAAGGCTGCCGATTCTTGTACAAGTTGGAGTTCCCTTCCGATGTGTTCGGGAACGAACTTCTTCTAGTGGATTGAGGATTAGGGACGAAAGGGTCCCGGGCTTTCCTGTGTGGCGAGCTTCCTCAACGAGAGTAGGTGCTTGCACCGAACTCGGTAAAAAGATCGGTTTGCCCTCTTGTCTCCTTTATTATTCGCACTTGTGTTTACTTCCGCTACTAGACTTGTGTAGGGCTCATTCGCTAGTTGGGTGCTTAAACTTGACTAATTGACCAAGTTCAACAAGCGAATAAAATTAAAATAGTCCGATTCACCCCCCCTCTCGGTCTTAGATCCCTTCACCTTCTGCATTGAAGGTAGCAATAATAGTTTCATATAGATTATGTTACATATAATTCATGACCATTCTTAAATAATTGCTACATATATTTAATACAGGTTGGAACCACCGTACTACTCATGACTACCAAATATCCAAATAAAAAGGTAGTCGCATATGTTACTTTCTTAAGTAGTAGTCCAGATGATGAAGTTGCTGGCGTCAAACTAGGCAATCAATAATGCAAAGTGCGTGTAAATCATCCTGTTGCAGAGCGTGTGATACTAGTAAGGCCATTACAGAATGCCAAAACACTTGGAGAAGTCATAGGAAAAACTATTGCTTGGCCTTCAATTTGTTTATGTTAATTCTATCATAATTTGATTTACTATCTTACATATTACCTTAATATTTATATCCTTGCGTTTTTTCCGTGATCAATGGTTGAATAATGAATTTGGCTTTTTACTTCATCGGAGGGGATGAACAAGCAAAAATCTTAGTAGAAGCAACATCAACACTTGTCTTCCTAGAATCTAGTAGCATGAAGCCGTTTTAGTTTTAGGTGTGTTTATCACATTTTATACGTCAATTATTACTTGTTAGCTTCTCTACGTATCGACAAAGAAGTTGTTTTACATTTCTATGTGAAATGATGTACATTACATTATATTTAAGTGAACAAAATATATTTTGTGATTATTGCACATATTTAGAGTTGTTCAAGATCAATTTTGGTAACTTCTGTGTGACAACTATGTTATCTACCAAAAAATAATATAATTATATACACACATTTAATGATGTTACAATAGACTGTTTAAGTGATGCTATCATATATCTTAATTAAATGCGTACATGTGATTCTAAATGCATGTTGCTAGCTAGCAACACATATACAAACATATTGCACGATATAGTTTGTGATGTAGTATACAACTAGCAACACCACCTATAACAACACCTAAGTTATGTGATGCTGTTGATGCCAGCAACACATATGCGTGTATATATCATCATATGAGTATGTTGCTATAGGCCAGTCCCCTTGTAGTGCCTCCCCTTCATTGCCTGCAGGTCATTAGTCCAGAAATATGTTATTTTAAAAGAAAAATTACATTTCTCTACCCAATAGCAATAGGATTCACGCCTGGACACTCCTCTGATGTGCATCCTTGTAGGCATCATTAACCAACTGAGAAAGTTTCTGAAAGTAAAGGGACATTTTTGCACACAAGTCACAACCAATTGATTTAAATGATGCAAACATAAGGTATTGAACAACGCATATACGGACCTTAAAACTACTTAGTTATAACTTGTAGTTATAACATCTACTAGAACAGAACTGGACTCTCAATCGGCTTACGCCATCCTGACTGCTGCCCAAATCGAGTTTGAAATGCCGATGTAAATCGACATGTGTTCGGCAGTGGGTGAAGACTTTTCTACTTGGTGGATCACCGTCACCAAGGACATATATGCCACAGAAGGAGGCGCATGGGATTTGTCAGACAGTTCACTGGTGGGAAGGATGAGTATAGGCCCAACTGGCCAAGTGTCGCTGGTATAGAAGAGGATTCATCGGAATCGGATGACGAAGAAGATGATAATGATTCCGATAAAGACTGGTCATTCTGACAACTCCCACCAACAAGGATGATGATGATGATGATGAGGACAATAATTCCGATTCAAGTGCCAGATCTGACAAATCCTCCGCTGCCTCAGAAAATGAAAATGATGATGACAAGGATAGTGAACGCACCCAATCGAATTTTCATGCTTCTTCTGACGACGAGGTTGCTAACTGTCCAAAGTCTCCATCAACTATTCTATTTTCCCGATTACTAACCTGTCTTCATTTTTCTTTTTCAAGGTAGCAAGTGAAGGGAATATGCCCTAGATCAATCATGAGATGATTGTGTAATACGTCTTTGTTCATGTACTTTTCGATAACTAGCTTATCAGGTTCCATGAATAATGGTCATAACTTTGTTCATCAAGTATGACTTGGTTGTGAGACACATTGTTTGTATGACATTATTCTAAACTGATCCCTGATCCAGAATCATTATGAGGAGCAGTAATGATTGATCGGCACATGTATTGATTGATGGTACTGTTTCACATACCATAGATATTGTGGATATCGAATCAATAATGTGGACACGTGTTAGAGAACACGGATGGTTGGATTGACCTACTCCGAGACACTGCTGAGATTGTTATCTTAATAGTGCCATCAGATTGTTGTCTCGAGTGGTACACCTATATGGTCCTTAGACCTGAGATCATCATAGAGTCCCAGCATGCGTAGTTGTATACTTTGGGGTTATCAAACGCTACTCCGTAACTGGGTAGTTATAAAGGTAACTTACGGGTATGCCGCGAAACATGGCGTAGGGGTGTGATAGATCAAGATGGAATTTGCCCCTCCTCGATAACGGGAGAGATACCTCTGGGCCCCTCGGTGTGGATGGATAAGGAAAGTGCGCGGCCGTGCCAAGGTGACTAATTGTTAGTCACATCTTATATCCATTACACGGAACGAGTGAATGGGTCGAGCTATCACAAGGGTGGCACGCATCTTGCCTTGAGCTTGACTGGTGTCGTGTGGCAAAGGGATCGGTATGTACGTGTGTATCAAGGTTTAGCCGATGAGATCATTCTGTGCATTCGGGGGTCAATATGTGTTGCTAGATACCGCTATTGATCTGTGGACTGGAAACGGGTTTCCGGGTCCGCGGCCGACTTGCACATGAACCTAACGGGTCACACACTTAACGGGTTGGAACATGCTTAACGGATTCACTTCTGTTAATGGGTTTCGGCGCGTGGATATGGATCCACGTAGGAGATAGAGTCCTAACGGGTCTTCTAGTGTAGAAGCCCGTTATCACGTCTATATAAGTTGGAGGCCAGGGGCGGCGCGGGAGACATGAGTTAGATGCACTCCACCAAAACCCTAGCCGCCGCGCCCCTCCCGCTCCTGAGGAAACCCTAGCCGCGCGACGTGGTGCTAGCACGCCGGCGCGCGACGTTCCACCCCTGGACGTGTGGATACCTTAGAGGCACTGCCGCTTTCGCGGACGTGCTTGCTGATCGGCGACCTCTCCCCGAGCCAGGCGACCTCTCCTGGAACACGGGCGACCTCTCCTGGAACACGGGCGACCTCTCCGCGAGCACGGGCGACCTCTCCCCAGCACGGGCGACCCCTCGGCGAGCACGGGCGACCCCTCGGCGAGCCGGGCGACCTCAACCAAAGCACCGGCGACCCCTCGGCGAGCAGTCGGCGTACTGATCGGGGCGTGTTCGACTACTTCCTCTACGTGCGCGAGTCTTCTTCCGCTGCATCCGCGCGTCGAGGGTAACGATCCATGGTCCCCTACTTACATGTTGATCCTGGGTGTGCGCGAAAATTTTGATTTTCGGCTAGCGTAGCCTGCGCGTTACCCTTTAGCAAGCGCACTGTCTCCAGGCTGGTTGGGGATGAGGCCAAGCGCCTCTGTGAGACGGGCAAGTCTACATCGGCATTTGCTCAGGGCTCGTCTCAGCAGCAGCAACAGAAAAAGAGAGGTATGATCGGAATTGCCCAGACTCACCATCCGGAATTCAATTTTTACCATCAATTTTCCGATCGCATAGGGAGACCCAACGGGGACATTACCGGCCAAAGGAAGAAACAAATGGCCCACAAACCAAAGTCGCAAAAGGTGCGTCCCTCCTATAGCACCGAATCGGTTGGTGACACCATAAGAACCTTTAAAAGCTCTTGTTTGTGAAAATATTCAAACTTATCATCGATTTTCTCTTATCGGAATTTATATTTCATGCCAGCATTCCTGATAAGTCCAAGAAAGGAGACTCTCCCGCCCCTCCGCCTTCATCTCAAACTCCACCAGCTTTTGATCCAAAGGAGGTAATCAGAATTCCTTTGCACTCATCAGTAAATTCCCTAATTTCCGATTCTTAGAACAATCCTTTTTCCTTTCCAGTACATGTTCTTACCACGAAGTCCAGCTCGGGTAACCACCATTTCCACGCAGGTGGTGACATATGGCAAGAAAGACGATGAATTGGATTTCGATCCGGAGAGTCTGATCGACCTGGACGAGGTGGATAATCTGGATTTGGATAATATCTTGCCTGATTCCTCGATCCGTGAATCCTCTCCTGTGCCCCTTGTCACCAACATTGTTGAATCATCAAGGCCGAATCAGCTTTCAACCGATACCATCGGTAAACTCAAGCTGGCATGGGAGATGATGGGCAAGGAAGAAAAAGTCCTCGAGAATCCCGACGCTGTCCGCGACATCATCAACTCCATCCAAGAATTCTTGCCGGAGGACATTGCTATAGCAATGAAAAAATTAATGTCTCTTCGCGGGAAAAAATACGATCTTGATGGTGCTCTCGATCGGCTCCGCCAACGGGAAGAGCGCAAAGAAGCTGAAGCTGAAGCTGAAGTGAAGGCCTTTGTTCAAGACGCTAACTCCCAGAACGAGAAACTGAAGGCGTTGAGGACAGAGACGGAGTTGGCGAAATCCGATGCTACTCAAGCTGTTGCTAAAGTCAAAGCACTGGAGCAGCAGTCGGAAAAAGCTAGGAAAGCCGAAGCCGATGATCGGGCTAGACTGGAGGAAACCCGATCATCCTTTGAGGAACAGCTTCTTATCGTAAAAGACTGCGCGGAGAAGATGAAGGAAGCCAAAGCAAAACTCCCAGAGGTGCCCGGATCGGAGCATGAAGACACCACCATCGTCAACAAGATCCGGGACACTTTATCAGAAGCGGTTGCCCTAGTCTTTAAGTATTGCAACTGATCGGCCTGCGCGCCAAAATTTAAACTTTTGTTGTCTGTAGATCGGTTTTAGGCCGATCGGAAAACAGTGCTTTACCTACTCTGGTGGCGTTCAAACATTAAGGCCTTCGCCCCTTTGTAATATCTTACGTTTTATTTATGCATGTCTGTTTCCTTTTAATTTTGCTTTAGACGATTCATTAGAATCAGCTTTTCTTTTACCATAACATATGAAGTATGATTTAGAATAGCAATGATCTCTAATGAATCGGCTTTTTTTTTAAAACAAACTCAAGGCGACAAATATTTGTCGGCTTTTTGCACTATAGGCGATTCTTATAAGAATCGCCTTTTACAAAGTATTGCTCTTAAGCTCCGATCCAAACGCTAGGATAATACTTCTTCAAGTATTTAGCATTGATCGGTTTTCCAAAAACTTGCCCCTCAAGCGTCTCCAAAATATACGCATTACCAGGAACAATCCGATTGATTCTAAACGGCCCTTCCCAATTTGGAGACCACTTCCCATATTTAGTATCCTTTGAACCAATCGGCAAAAATGTTTTCCACACAATCTCTCCCACTGCAAAAGTTATCGAGACAACTCTTTTGTTGTAAGCCCTGGCGACTCTTTGCTTATCATGTTCAATATACTCCAAAGCTCTTAATCGGATTGCTACCATATCATCAAGTTTATCCATCATCAGATTCTTGTAATCATCGGTTTTCACATTATTTTGCTCTTCAATCCTCGTAGAACTGATGATCACTTCAAGTGGTAAAACAGCCTCTTGTCCATAGACCAACTCAAAAGGTGATACTTTAGTAGCTCCATGTTTAGCAATCCGATAAGCCCATAGTGCATCCGCTAACGTATTATGCCAACCTCTTGGCCTTTCATCGATTTTCCTTTTGATCAACTTTATAACACTTTTGTTAGAAGATTCCGCTTGACCGTTGGCTTGTGCATAATACGGCGATGAATTGATGGTCGTGATTCCTAAACTTCGAGTATAATCTTGAAATGCTTCTGACATAAATACCGATCCTTGATCTGTAATGATCGTTTGAGGAATACCAAATCGGTAAATTATGTGTTCATTGACAAAATCGATAGCCTCAGTAGCAGTCACTTTCTTCAAAGGTACAGCTTCAACCCACTTAGTAAAATAATCCGTTGCTACTAAAATATACCGATGCCCCTTGGATGAAGAGGGAAAGATTTCTCCAATCATATCGATCCCCCATCCTCTGAAGGGCCACGGCTTCACAATCGGATGTAAAACCGATGCAGGTGCATGTTGAACATTTCCAAACTGCTGACAACCTTTGCAACCCTTGTAATATTTAAAACATCATCTACCATGGTTGGCCAGAAAAATCCCGATCTTTTCAACATCCACATCATCTTATAAGCTGATTGATGTGTTCCACAAATCCCTTCATGAACCTCTCCGATTGTAACCTTTGCATCTTGTTTAGTCAAGCATTTGAGCAACAATCCATCAAAACTCCAATAATACAACTTATCACCTATCAGTGCATACCTTTGAGCCTTCCTCTAGTTTTCTTTCGGTTTTTCCTTGAGGATCTTTTAAATAACCGATAATCTCTGCTTGCCAGCCCATTGGTATTGGTTTTTGGTAAGGGACAATCTCTAATTCCATAATCGGAAATTTGTAACCCGACGCTTCCTGAGCCAAATCATTGGCCTCACAATTCTGTTCTCTTGAAATATGTTGAATTGTGAATACAGTAAAATGCTTAGCCAAATCTAAATCTCTCTCCAAACAACCTTGAAGCAGATCACTATGACATTCATATTTGCCGATCATCTGAAAGCCACTAACTGTGAATCACCAAAAATCTCGACAGCAATAGCTCCAGCCTGGATTAACCACTCCAATCCTTGAATCAAACCTTCATATTCTACTTGATTGTTAGTCAACCCAAAATCAACAGTAATACTAAATCGGTAAGAGACTCCAGCATGGGATACTATAGAAATACCGATTCCACATCCCTTCTCACAAACTGATCCATCGAAAAACATCACCCATGGCAACAAAACTGATAGATTAATATTATGATGTTGTGTAATGAAATCGGCTAATACCTGCCCCTTGATAGCCTTTGACGATTCATATGTAAAATCAAACTCGATGAAGCCCACTTCCCAAGACATCCTTTGATAATTGGAGCATTAAGCATGTACTTGATAACATCGGTTTGACAAATCACTTTGCATTCAACTCCTAATAGATAATGCCTTAACTTAGTGCAAGCAAAATACAAACAAAGGCAATATCTCTCTACCACAGTATATCGAGTTTCCGGATCCAACAACTTCCTGCTCAAATAGAAAATCGCATGCTCTTTCCCATCAATTTCTTGGACCAGAACTGCCTCTATCATTTTTTCAGAAATCGATAGATAAAGTTTAAACGGCAAATCCTCCTTTGGAGCAACTAGAACAGGTGGATTAACCAAATTCTCCTTGATATTATCAAAAGCCTTTTGCTGCTCTGGCCCCCAAACAAACTTATCGGAATTTTTCAATTTGAGCAATGGGGAAAATAGAATAATTCTTTCCGATAAATTTGAAATGAACCTTCTTAGATAATTAATTTTACCGATCAGCTCTTGTAAACGAACCTTTGAATCCGGTGGCTTAGTATTCATAATTGCCTTTACTCGATCGGGATGTACTTCAATTCCTCTTTCATGCACCATGAACCCCAAAAATTTTCCAGCAGATACTCCAAAAGCACACTTCTTTGGGTTCATCCTCATCCCATACTTTCGAAACCGATCCAATACTGTTACAATATCGACTAAATGTTGTTGTTCTTCTTGGGATTTCATCACCACACCATCAATGTAAATCTCCACTAACTTCCCGATCAAATCATGGCAAATCAAATTCATATCTCTTTGATATGTAGCTCCGGCACTGATCAGCCCAAAAGTCATCACAACCCTCTCAAACAAGCCGATAGCACCAGGGCATCTAAATGCGATTTTATTCACATCTTCTTTAACCATAAAAATTTGATTGTATCCAGCATTGCCATCCAAAAAACTAATAATCCGATTACCTGATGCAGCATTAATAAGCCGATCAGCAATTGGCATCGAATATTCATCTTTGTATTCGCCTTATTCAAATCACGAAAATCGATGCACACCCGAATCTTATCAGAATCTTTCTTCCCCACTGCCACAATACTAGAAATCCAATCGACATATTTACATGGTCGAATAAATTTTGCATCAAGTAATCTTTGAATTTTGGCTTTTACCTGATCGTAAATTTTCCAACGAATCTTCCTTGGAGCTTGCTT
Source organism: Raddia distichophylla (assembly GCA_005191435.1). NCBI lineage: Eukaryota > Viridiplantae > Streptophyta > Magnoliopsida > Poales > Poaceae > Raddia > Raddia distichophylla. The sequence continues at coordinate 3,204,406 of SPJY01015775.1, forward strand.
TACTGGCCGAAACCCAGGCTTCAACTTGAATTTATGTTCAACATGATCGGCTTAGACCAGGCATCTCATGGTATTCCCAAGCAAAACAATCAACTCGATCCTTAAGAATTTGATTAAGCCGATCTTTATACTTATGCGGTAACTTCTTACTGATATAAATGGGCCTTTCTTTTCTATCTGTACCAATATCGACTTTTTCAAGTTCATCAGCCGATATAAATCCCTGGCCCATCTTATGATCGATTTCATCTAGAGTTGCCACGGTTCCTATAAAAAACCCTCATGTCCTTGAGATACCGATTGTGCCTCTAGTGTCGTCGGTTTAAAGCCTGTATTGCTAAAACTGATGAAATCACAGTCATCCAAAGCTTTCCCCGATAGTGCTTCTAAATTATCAAAAATTTCAACACAATCGGTTTCTGCAGTCAAGGATTCTCCTTTTACCACCTCTATGTGCTCACCAACCCATTGAATCAAAATTTGATGCTATGTCGATGGAATGTAACAATTGACATGTATCCAGTCCCTTCCTAACAGCACATTATAATTTCCTTTTCCTTCGATCACAAAGAAAGCCGTTGGAAGTGTCTTGCTACCCACTGTGAGTTCAACGACAGGAATTCCCTTAGCCTCTGTCGGATTTCCATTAAAATCACTTAGCACCATATTAATTTTTATTAGATCTTCCGTGGACTTTCTAATTTTCCGACAAACAGAATATGGCACCAGATTCACAGTGGCTCCACTATCAACCATCATTCTTGAGATCGGTTTTCCATTGACATACCCAGTGATAGGGATGAAACGGATCGGATATGGATCGGAAACCACTCATATTGTATTTGATCCATTTAGTTTGATCGGATACGGATTCGGATACGGATAGTACCGGATACAAATACGAATACGAATAATATTGGATACAAATACGGATCGGACGCGGATACTCTCTCGGATAATACGTGAAAACATATACTAAATAAATAAGTATATCCAAATACATATAGTTATCTCTTTGTGACTAAACTTTATGGCTCATAGTCATAAAAATGATGGTGTGTAAGTATCATACCCGATAAAGCAAAAAATGTAAAATCACATACATCTAGTTGTTATATGTGTTAGTCATTTATCCTATAGAAATATAATAGAGATAGTTTATAGATGGATTTAGCTAATCGGATACTATCCATCGGATATTATCCAAGAAAAGCTCGGATAATATCCATCGAATATTATTTGTATCCATACCGTATCCGCCTTGTCGGATTCGGATATCCATAAAATTATCCGGCTCAATATTTTCGGATATTATTATACTTCGGTCGGTCGGACGGTCGGAAATTATCCGTAACATTTTCATCCCTACCCAGTGATAAACAGTGGCTTCAAATATAATCGGGAATTCTCAGGTTTTTTGAATATAGCATCTTCAGCTCCCAACACCAGTTCTGCAGCTTCCTCCTGATAATCACACATAAATTCCCGAGGCAAGATGCACACCATGTTGGTAGCAATCGTAGCTTCATCAGAATTGGCTTTTGTATCAACAATAATAGCTGATTTTAACTTAGGCCTCCACTCTTGTTTGCCCCCAGCTGGTTTCATCGGCTTCACTTGCTCCAACAGTGCTTCCCTAATCTTTTCAGCCTCAGCTTCTTTCACCTCAGTGCTTCTCATCCTTTGCAAACGTCTTTTCTGAGATTTAGTGATTCCACTTTGACACCATCGCGGCAAAGGCACCTTAGGAGGGCGATGCGTATCGGCTTTTCTTCCTATCGGATTTTCTTCAACTCTTCCAGAAAAAACCAAACGATCTTTTACCGATAACCTCTTCACTGGTGAAGCAAACATATGATTCGTAGGACAGTTCTCAATAGAACGCAAGATCATCCCCTCTTCCCAGCAATATCGGAAAAAAGGACACCCCCAATGTTTCACCTCCCACTCCTAATTCATAGAACTTTCATGAGGAATAGGTTTAGGAGTTCTTGGCCTTGTGGGTCTCTTTGGTGAATTTTTAGCCATCCGATCATATTTTTCCAACAGCTGATCGAAAGTTGGTTTTACTCTTTTGATCGGTTTATTATCACTTCTATGCTTTACTTCGCGCCATTGACGAACTCCTCCCTGTGGCTTCAGGGGTTGAAACTTCAGATCTGGCTTTTCCTCCACTACCATCCTTTTGGCACCAACAAGTACTTTAAGTCGATTAGAACTTTCTCCAGAATCATCGGCTTTTCTTTTCAAGAAATCTACCATCCCAACAAAACCAATTGGAAAAGGCTCCGTATCAACCTTTGAATCTTTACTTTGATATCGAAGTGTCCATCTTCAATTGCCTTTTGAATAATTTGCTTGAAGGTGTTACACTCGTTGGTGATGTGAGAATATGAATTATGCCATTTACAGTACCTTCTCTTTTTGAGTTCTTCGAAAGGAGGAATTATATGTCCTTGCTTAAGCCGAATCTGTTTTTCTTATAACAAATGATCGAAAATACGATCACACTTGGATGTATCAAATGAATATTTTCTTCTCTCAGAACTTTTTGGCTTTATCCAACTAAGCTCATGTTCCTTCTTATTATTTACCCACTCAGCGACATAAGCACCAATTTCTTCAGTATCGGAATCATCAGAACTTTCAACTCCTTCTGCATCAACAATATAGAGCAATACAGATGATAAAAACAAGTAGGCATAAGTTCTCTATTTCTTTTTGGTATTTTTTAGATTAAAACTAGTTCCAATTCCTTAAATTGACTTATTAGATTATACCATTAAATTGATCAAATAGATGGGTCAGGCCAGACAGTATTCAAATCTAGATCAAGGCAAAAACATATGAACCGATTAAAGTTCTAGAAACTAGTAGATAAATACAATATCGATCGGTATATATTCCAAACATGCCGGCTCCTAATGCAAACATATGCAAGATTGATCAAGTCAAGACAGTCGCATACATTGGAATTGAGAGAAAACATGCAAAGATATGTATCAATCAGTATTGCAGGGTAAACACAGTGCAAATCTGTAAATACTTTAATCATGCAAACCTCTAAACTAACACATATAAGATCGATCAAGGTCGAGACATTCATATGCATCGGATTTAAGAGAAAACATTCATAAGGCATCTATCGATCAACATTGCGAAGGTAAATACATACTACAGATCGATCGGGTCGAGACAGTGTAATATGCGTCCATGATAGAGATCGGTAAACCGAGACAATCTAACATGCTCTGTATACATGAGATTGAAGCAATGTAGCCATGCATACGGGTACAAGTAAGAGAATCGATTATTTCATCGAGATAGCTCTACCTGCGGTTGAAGCCCTTTCGACGATGTCGATCGGATTTGAAGGTGTAGTGTTTTGTATATTGTTGATTCTTTAAAACACGACCACCTGGACCCTATTTATACTGACGCCTATACATACCAAACCGATACCAATACAACATAAACCAACCTGTTATGACACGACTCGACTAGATTTTTCCTAAGATACAATTAGAGTAAGATTCCACGCCTCCTGTCTGTCGGATTCAGCACGCGTCGCCTTTTCTCCTTTGTCGATGAAGCCCATAATTCCGACCAAGTCCAAATTTCGATTATTCCTGCCCATATCAATTATCCGATTTTCTTGCCAAATTTGGGTGTTAACAGTAACCGACTAGGACTCCTTGTAATCCTACCCCTCTCCACTATATAAAGGGGGCAAGGGAATAGTTGAGGACATCGAAAGACATCTGGAGAACATCGGTACACACCGAGACATGCAATCCAACTCGCTTGGATATAATCTGGCGCAATACATCTAGGCGAGAGAAACAACTCCATTGTATTCTCTTGTTTTTCACATAATCCCAAAGCACGGGACTAGGGTATTACCTCCTCCGCTGAGGGCCTGAACCTGTATAAAAAACCCCTGTCTTGTGCTACCATCAAGCTTGTGATCTTGTGCATAGCCCCATAATTATTGCTGACAACAAACGTTGACATTGGTGCGCCAGGTAGGGGAACGCTAAGATCAACTTCGCCAAGTTTGATGGCTGCCATCAACGGAGCCGTCGGCCTCTTCGTCCCCGGCCTGGTTTTCCGTTTCGGAAGCCTGGACTTCGTCACCAACGACTTCGGTGATCTCCCACCTCTTGGATTCGGATTCGATCCAATCTGGGGGGACCCTCAACGATCCTTCGCCCCGATCCTTAGTCGGGCAGGAGAACACCATGGCCATCTGCCCCCGGGCAGTAAGCCAGAGGCTATCTCCACGACTCGGACTCGGTGGAGACTTCAATGCTAGGAGCCTTCTGAACTCGGATTCGATCTGATCTCGGAGTAATCTTCACATCGCCTCACCCGGATTTCCCTTCAGATTGTGGAACGCTGCCGCTACCTTCACATGGCCAAGTTCCCGATCTGGAAACGGAGGTTCTCGGCCTGAGGACTAGCTTCGGATGGTGGGCGTCATCGACAACCAACCACTCAGACCCAATGACCAAGGCCTACCCGAACTCGAGGAACAGCTCGAGTTGTCTTCCACGCACTCTTCTGGCTCGGAGCCCGAGCTGGAGGGTGGCGCAGGAAACTATCTTGAGCTCCGGAGTGTCTACGTCATCGGTGATGAGCGGACGGATCCACGACGTCAACAAGACGAAGCAGCTGCGGAGGCCGAGAGCCAACGATTGGCACAAGAAGCCCGTGTTCAACAACTCCAAGCCAGAGGCCGTGAGGTTAACGCCGATATTTTGCAAGTCTAGATGGGAGATCAGTCAATTTTCCGTACACCGCAAGAAAACATGCTTGCCTCCAACTCTCCAAGACACTTCTTGACAGCATAGGCCCGATGATCGGTGTCGATAACCTTGCTGCCCCGATTGTGGCCCATGTTCAGGCCATGGTGACGGCGGCTGCAGTTCAGCACCACGAGCAACATCCTGCTCGGACTGTTACCCAATCGGCCAGCACAAGACAGCACGCAGTTGGCGCGAGTCCCGACATAATGGTGACGCACGCGACAACTCCAACCGGGATCTCCGCCAAGACATCCTCGCTAGGCGGCGGGGTCGAGAGGAGGGAGAACGATGCCGGCGCGACAAAGACTACGAACGCTTTGGCATCGGCCGTGGTCATGACCGGTGTAATGGTCGGCGCGAGGAGCGCGTCGGTCACAGGGGTCAAGGGGCATTTTCATATGTCTAGTGGAAGATAAAATGGATATGAAGGCAAAAGGAGGTGGGATGCCATAAACCGAAAAAGTTCACATGCATGAGTTACTCCCTCCGTTATGAAATAGTTGTCGTTTTGGACATTGACACGGTCTCCAAAATACAACTTTGACCACTAAAAACTATTGTAATTTATTTTTAACATGCATTAAAATTATACTTTTATGAAAGTTCTATTCGAAACGAATTCATCTATATGAATTTTATGCTTCAAATCTAAATGGTTTAGAAGTATTTTATAGATAAAATTTTAAAACATTGACTCAGGACATGTCTAAAACGACATCTATGACCTGAAATAGTTGTGCACATGTATGAGTTGTGGGTGGTGGCAATCATAGTAATAGTACGCCGACATGGTCGAGGACATCGACGTCGCCAGGCTCTGCCGCTAGTTCGGCGAGGCCATCGCCACCATCCTCGCCGTCGACCTAGCCATCGGCAGCACGGTCAGGGTCAGCAGCGAGCGTAGCGTGTTGGAATATTTCTATATTGGTTAATGAAGAGGCCTCGGTATGGTTTAAAAGGGCGAGGGTACACCCCCTCATTGAGCTAGCTTTATGAAATGAGATGTGGCTTAAAAGACCTAAACCCTACTGTTATACGTTGAGTCTGCGTATGTGGCAGACCAACGGTTTCGCGGTTCTCGGCGGGCGCGCCATGTGGGCGGCCCGGCCAACACAGCGGGAGGCACTGGGGCTTCGTGGCGGCTGGGCGATGAACTAATCGGATTAACCAACCAAAGTTGACCTCGCTCATTATGTATTGAACTGAGGAAAAAGCCTCTGTAACGGTTGGGCGGTAGTAAAAAATCATAGCAAAACCGGTAGCGACTTGTACTAGAAAACAAGCAAGTGTAATTTCCCCCTAAGCAATAAAATATGTTAGTTATATGTGTTGATGTGATCAACGCTAACCGGTATAACAAAAAAAATTTAACAGGAGGCTGGATAACCACGAAAAGAAGCCCGGTAGCGACAACAAGAACAAGGAACCTCTTGGATGACTGCAAGGAAATAACAAAATATAATCAACTGGTGCAAGCCCCAAATAGCATAAAAGGTGCACATTATTAAAAATGATAGCTTTGAATATTGATGCTGCGAGTTTTTCACTTAAATTATTATGCAATCTCTCTATTTATGAGAATTTAAAAGTCCAAGGCACAACAGAAATTGCCAAAGAGGACCAAAGCCATGCGGGAAGTGAGACCTCGCAGAAACCACAGCAGGAAAAAAGGGGAGATCCGTAGGTTACTGTTCACGAAAACTTCCAACCTTATGGTCAAGTCGTCCGCCTATCTTTCTGATCTCATTCGTTTTCCGATCGCATAAAAAGTATAAATCACATTTCTCTTGTCAATGAACTTGGCCGTGTCCCTGGCAGTGCTTGTATCATTTCTTTTCGGGCAAGCCAGGGGCGGACCCAGGCCCAGGGCTGCCTAGGCCATGGCCTGGGGCATGGCCCATATACGAAGCATAACCCTCGATAGGTATATGGCAAGGTACAGTGCCCATTAAGACATTGAGTTAGGTTTGCTCCCTACCTCCAGTTCCCAGTGCCAGCTCCCACTCGTGCGCTGCCTCTCCCGACTCCCCCTAGTTCACTTTGCTGAGGCCTTGTTCTTTTCAGCGTATCGTTGCGTTGGCGTATTATTGTAGTAAATTTGAGAGCCCTTGAAAAGAGGTTTAAAGATTATAAAAAATAATAAAAAATAGTTTTAGGATATTTGGAAGGACTACTAAAAGCCATTAAAAAATCGTTACAAATCATCACAACATATAGGCTATATAAAAATAACAAAATTTGCTACAGTAATACGCAACGGTACGTAACGCTGAAAAGAACAAGGCCTAAGTCGTCGTCGGCCCGTCGCTGCTCCGACTGCCTCCGGCGTGGGCCCACAGCGCCGCCCTCCAGCTCCTGCCTCCTCGGCTCCTCCGACATGCGACGAACGACAAGACCGTCCGGCCACGGCGGCGCCGCGCCACGCCTCGGCGTCTCGCCCTCGCCTCTCAACCGTTAGGCTCTGGCTGGTGGCTGCTTGCACGCCCGCAGCCGGCGCCCCGGCGATTGGCCTACGCCGCTTCACGGCTCCGCCTCTAGCCGGTGGCATCTATTGTTTTGCTTCAATTTCGTCCACCCATCTTTATATTGTTAATCAGTCCTAAATTTTAGTTGTTCCATCTATTTTCTATAATCTTAGAAATCCGAGAAGGCTAGATCATTGGCATATCCGCTATTTGAGGAAGATTTTTTTAGAGAGAAAATGGACCTGGTCTTGAATGACACGGCGTAATTCACAGGTATGATGTAACAAAGCAGATGTTGATTCATAATTTCAGGATTACAATGTGCATAAAGCACAACGCAGACCGACATCCTTGTAATTTGTAAAGACACAGATTGAGAGTTTCTATACTTTCAGGTCAATGCCTCATTTTTGTATCACATGACTGCCTACATTCGAGATAACTAAATAACTGGTCTCACCGAGTATTTAACTTTATAGTTATGTCAATCACATCCGAACTAATTAGTTTTCAAAGAAATAAAATATGACACTAAAATCCCAAGATGAAAATCTCTTAAATTGTGCTTTCTGGAAGCTTGCAAGCACCTAATTATCTGGGTAAAGTTGGTTATTTTTTCCTTGTAAGCACCATTCAGCATATTGTCTGCTTCTTACAACATGATATCTTCTAACAAGGCATCACTTTATGTTCTATTATTTCATTTGGCTCAATTAAGATGTGGTTCAGTGGATTTTCTTGTGTAGGCTCAAGATGAACTACCATTGATAAAGAAGTTATAGTCTTGGAAGAAGCAAACCTTTCTTAAAAAAAGTATTCAACTTCTAAATCACATCAACATAAATTTGTATGTTACTTTTCATCGTATATTAGTATGAGCACCATTTGTCGTTTAGACTTAGCCCGGGTCTTAGCGAATTCCTGGGTCCGCCACTGGGGCAGGCCGACTGTGGGGTTTGAGTAATTTCAATTTTGAGGAGCGTCTCGCTAACTTAGGGTTATGGAACCCATGTCATGCTAATGGAGCAAGCCGCGCACGAGACAAAGCTACAGGAGCTTAACGAGTCAAATCCACGTTAACTAGTCAGTCAACGCTTTCCACTCTCTCTTTCATCTGTTCATTCGTGTCTCAAACGTCATCAGGCTGCTGGAACACGTGGCGATGGCCGGGGCAGCGGGTGGAGCAGCACGAGGTGCACGTCGACGGCGTGCTCGTGGCCAACGGCACACACGACGGTGGGGCACAAGCGGCTGCCTTGGCTGCCGTACTCCACCGCCGGCCGGACGGTGAAGGTCTGGGTCAGGGTCACGGCGCGGCGGGGCGGGGCGGGGCCTGCCGCCGTGTCGGCGGTGGGCCTCCACCTCGACCCCTTCGCGACGAATGCGGCGTGACTACTCGTGTGATCGTACCATTGCTTCCAAGACAGCACGGCCATCGTTCCCTCAGGCCTCGTGCGTGAAGCTACTGCCCATGCAGCATATATATCGTGTGATGCCTTGCCCAAAATGCCAAATTGCCAATTAATTAGTAGGTCATTCAAAGGCTTCAGATTATGTGTGGTATGACCTGTCGACCACATGTCGATTATCTAGCTCTTATGGTCTCCCTTCAGCAGCGTGGTTTTGGAATGGGTGGCCCTGCTGACTTGGACCCGTGATGGTGCGGCACCAGTCTCTTCCGTGGAAGCACTGCCGTGAGTGCCTTTTCGCCCTAAAGCCTACTCGGGTGAAAATCCCGTTGATGCGGATAAGCAACCACGGTGATTGATGCAAGCTTGTTGAGAGTGTCACCTCTTGGGTTGTCGGTCGGTGCGGATAAGCGACCACGGTGTGCCTGATGCCACTTTAGCAGGTGTCGCCTCTTGAGTTATCGGTTGGCCGCCAGCTAGAATTTTTTGTTGTTGTTGTTGTTGGTCGTTGTGTTCGGCGTTAGGGTAGTGTACCCATTGTTTCGACATTGCTAGGTGGAAGGAAAGGGTTGGCTCAATTTTTTCCCCGTTAATTATTTCAAGTACACATAGATACTCAGGTGTCCAAATTAAGACCTAAGCTTATACCCCAAATCGGGCATGAGGTGAATCTAGACCTAGATCCATTAGGTTCGGTACCCAAAAATCCCAAAGCAACAGACATTTTTGCCATCCTTACCCTCATTCAGCTAAAGGTCTAGATCTACACCCAACCCATATAGGGTTGGATCAAGTGAAAGCGATACCTGACCTAACCGGATCCATCTAGACCTCTACAATGAGCCACACCCCACCTGCCCCTCACATTACGCGGCTACATGCCTCTCCTTCCTCTTTCCCTGGTAATCTCACCTTCCCACGCTGGTATACCGATGGCGCCTTCTCCCCTTCCCGAGCTAGGCATTTTGCTTTGGTTACATACTTAAGTCATGTGTTAGTTCTAGAATGTGCTCCCTCTGTTCCAAATTATAGTTTACTGTTGACTTTTGAATCTTCGTTTTGACTCTTCCTCTTATTAAAAAAAACGTAAATATTATTTATTTTATTCTGATTTGTTTTATCATTAAACATACTTTAAGCATGATCTACTTTTTTTATTTCACAGCCAGTAAGCATCCTTCTCATGTTTTGTTCGTGCAATTCCGCGAGCCTGTTTTGAATCTCCTTTTTCTGTTCAGCACTTAGCTCATCGAAAGTCACGGGTTCAGCAGCATGCTTGAGAGCATCCACCGCAGCTTCAGCATCAGAACGCGTCATCTTGCCGATTCCGATTCTTCAGGTCCCACCGGGCGTGCCAAAAAGTGTGTTGACGCGAAAAGGTAACTCCTCGCGAACACACGTGCGGAAGCGTCAAGTCTGGGCTTGCGTCGCAACCAAAGACCAAGCGTGCCAGTCAATTTGACCTAAAAATTGACAAGGAAGAAATTGTTAGCAACTTAGCCCTAATTGGCTTTTAGAGGTAGTCAGATTAGGTTATTTGTATCGGCTTTAAAGAAACCGATGTATATGATTTCTATCGGCTTAATTTCCGATAGAGCAATGCAGATGATAAAACAATTAGGCATAAGTTCTCTATTTCTTTTTGGTATTTTTTAGATTAAAACTAGTTCCAAATCCTTAAATCTACTTATTAGATTATACTATGAAATTGATCAAATAGATGGGTCAGGCCCAGACAGTATTCAAATCTAGATTAAGGCAAAAACATATAAACCGATTAAAGTTCTAGAAACTAGTAGATAAATACAATATGATAGGTATATATTCCAAACATGCCGGCTCCTAATGCAAACATATGCAAGATTGATCAAGTCAAGACAGTCGCATACATTGGAATTGAGAGAAAACATGCAAAGATATGTATCAATCAGTATTGCAGGGTAAACACAGTGCAAATCGGTAAATATTTTAATCATGCAAACCCCTAAACTAACACATATAAGATCGATCAAGGTCGAGACATTCATATGCATCGGATTTAAGAGAAAACACTCATAAGGCATCTATCGATCAACATTGCGAAGGTAAATACATACTACAGCTCGATCGGGTCGAGACAGTGTACTATGCATCCATGATAGAGATCGGTAAACCGAGACAGTCTAACATGCTTTGTATACATGAGATTGAAGCAATGTAGCCATGCATACGGGTACAAGTAAGAGAATCGATTATTTCATCGAGATAGCTCTACCTGCGGTTGAAGCCCTTTCGACGATGTCGATCGGATTTGAAGGTGTAGTGTTTTGTATATTGTTGATTCTTTAAAACACAACCACCTGGGCCCTATTTATACTGACGCCTATACAGACCAAACCGATACTGATACAACATAAACCAACCAGTTATGACACAACTCGACTAGATTTTTCCTAAGATACAATTAGAGTAAGATTCCACGCCTCCTGTCTGTCGGATTCAGCACGCGTCGCCTTTTCTCCTTTGTCGATGAAGCCCATAATTCCGACCAAGTCCAAATTCCGATTATTACGGCCCATATCAAATATCCAATTTTCTTGCCAAATTTAGGTGTCAACAGTAACCGACTAGGACTCCTTGTAATCCTACCCCTCTCCACTATATAAAGGGGGCAAGTGACCCTAGTTGAGGACATCGAAAGACATCTGGAGAACATTGGTACACACCGAGACATCCAATCCAACTCGCTTGGATATAATCTGACGCAATACATCTAGGCGAGAGAAACAACTCCATTGTATTCTCTTGTTTTTCACATAATCCCAAAGCACGGGACTAGGGTATTACCTTCTCCGCTGAGGGCCTGAACCTGCATAAAAAACCCCTGTCTTGTGCTACCATCAAGCTTGTGATCTTGTGCATAGCCCCATAATTATTGCTGACAATAAACGTCGACATTGGTGCGCCAGGTAGGGGAACGCTAAGATCAACTTCGCCAAGTTTGATGGCTGCCATCAACGGAGCCGTCGGCCTCTTCGTCCCCGGCCTGGTTTTCCGTTTCGGAAGCCTGGACTTCGTCACCAACGACTTCGGTGATCTCCCACCTCTTGGATTCGGATTCGATCCAATCTGGGGGGACCCTCAACGATCCTTCGCCCCGATCCTTAGTCGGGCAGGAGAACACCATGGCCATCTGCCCCCGGGCAGTAAGCCAGAGGCTATCTCCACGACTCGGACTCGGTGGAGACTTCAATGCTAGGAGCCTTCTGAACTCGGATTCGATCTGATCTCGGAGTAATCTTCACATCGCCTCACCCGGATTTCCCTTCAGATTGTGGAACGCTGCCGCTACCTTCACATGGCCAAGTTCCCTGATCTGGAAACGGAGGTTCTCGGCCTGAGGACCAGCTTCGGATGGTGGGCATCATCGACAACCAACCACTCGGACTCAACAACCAACCACTCAGACCCAATGACCAAGGCCTACCCGAACTCGAGGAACAGCTCGAGTTGTCTTCCACGCACTCTTCGGGCTCAGAGCCCCGAGTTGGAGGGTGGCGCAGGAAACTATCCTGAGCCCCGGAGTGTCTACGTCATCGGTGATGAGCGGACGGATCCACGACGTCAACAAGACGAAGCAGCTGCGGAGGCCGAGCGCCAACGATTGGCACAAGAAGCCCGCGTTCGAGAACTCGAAGCCAGAGGCCGTGAGGTTAACACCGATATTTTGCAAGTCAAGATGGGAGATCAGTCAATCTTTCGTACACCGCAAGAAAACATGCTTGCCTCCAAGACACTTCTTGATAGCATAGGCCCGATGATCGGTGTTGATAACCTTGATGCCCCAATTGTGGCCCATGTTCAGGCCATGGTGATGGCGGCTGCAGTTCAGCACCACGAGCAACATCCTGCTCGGACTGTTACCCAAACGGCCAGCAGCAAGACAGCACGCAGTCGGTGCGTGTCCCGACATAATGGTGACGCACGCGACAACTCCAACCGGGATCTCCGCCAAGACATCCTCGCTAGGCGGCGGGATCGAGAGGAGGAAGAACGATGCCGGCGCGACAACGACTACGAACGCTTTGGCATCGGCCGTGGTCATGACCGGTGTAATGGTCGGCGCGAGGAGCGCGTCGGTCACAGGGATCAAGGGGCATTTCCATATGTCTAGTGGAAAATAAAATGGATATAAAGGCAAAAGGAGGTGGAATGCCATAAACCGAAAAAGTTCACATCATGAGTTATACGTTGAAATGCAAAGTAATTAGGCTTCATATTATTTTTTTTAAGATATTCCCGCTGGTCATTGGTCAATACTAACTCAAAATTGAGCATGATTTAAATTTCGAAGGAAGAAAATTGAGCTCATGTTTTAAAAGAATAAGTCCATATTACACCCCATAACTATATAAAAAATGCGTTCTACATTCTAAATTATAAAACCAGTTATTTAACACTCCGAACTATCAATACCGATTCGTCATTTAACACCCTCGATGGTTTTGTATGGCGGTTTTCATGATGTGGCGGCAAGTTTTTCTATGTCGTTGCACAGGTGACATAGTTAATGATTTTTGTACTATAAAAAATCAAGAAAAAATAAAAAAACACTTTTGTATATACTATTGATGAAAAATCATAAATTTAAATTTTTAAATATGAAAATTAAATTTCTTTAGTTGACTGAACTAACATATATAAAATATGTTTACATTTTTAAAATTTACAAAATACATTTCCGTGATCCTTATGCACTAACATATATTTAAATTTTTAAACATGTTAAAAATATATTTTCATATATGATAGCTGATTTAACTAAACAAATGTAGTTTATATATTTATGAAAAAACTTCATGATCATTACACAAAACTTTTTTCTATTTTTCTATATGGATTGAAGTGGAAAAATCATCTGTGCAGGTGACATAAGATAAAACCGACCGCCACGTCGTTAAAACCACTCTATAAAAACACCTTGGATGTTAAATAAGCCGTATCGATATTTTGTTGTGTCAAATAACAATTTTGTAAGAATGTACTCTGAGGCGAACTAAGGGCATGCACAATGGTGGGAACAAAAGTTGCTCATTTGTTGTCCAATACTGTGTATGCCCTAACGGGTGTAATATAATGCCCAATACAATGGTGGGTATATGAATAGTAAAAATTAAACTAGATGAATAATATTAAACAACGAATGGACAATAAATAGGGCTAGCACTGTGTATGCCCTAATGGGCGTAATATAATGCTGTGTCAAATAACCACTCTTGGCCTAGCAGTCCAGTCTCATAATTTTTTTAAAAAAATGGCCAAGTACGGTCAGTTGTGCATGCGTCATGTAGGCTACAGCCACTAGCTTGTTCCCGGCTGCGCAGGCTAGCATGCATGCCGCCCCGCTCACGCCATTGCGTCCAACGAATTGACGGCCATAGTGAGGTTGCCGAGTCGAGAACTCTGCATGCGTCCCTACACATCCGAGACATGCTCGTGAGCTCTACATCTAGCCCCCGGCCCAGGTGCCTGTGGAAAGCGGAGAGCAGTGAACTGCGATTCCTACGCAAAGCCTCCAGAGCCGGGCAGCGGGCACCCTGCGCATCGATCTGAAGGCAGACCGGGCATGCATGCGTCCGTGCCTTGGGGTCTAATTTATGTTCTTATGTTTCATGACAAGGGGCAAAAGAATGAATCACGAAGTTGGATCAACACACCACATAATTAACAAACTCATAATACAACAAACAACCACCCATCATAAATTTAACAAACACACACATACAACTAATCTCTATTTCCTACTATTACAGAAATATTCATAACATCTTGTGTGAAACAGAAAGGGATGTCAATAATCCGAACATTGTTGGTACACCTATGTAAAGTATCTGAGAACGACGCACCACCTTTTCTTTGCACAACAAGACGCTCAGGCATCCTAGCTAGAATCATCGTAAGTTCAAAATTTGCACTAGCACCACGACCATTTGAAGAACTGAGCCAGATTAAATTAACGGCTCTGTTTTTCACTAAGAACACAAACACTTCGTCGTAGTCATAAAGAAAGCACCCTCGATCCATTGGCATCTTCATTTGATGCATATTTTCATATTGTAGTTGTGTATTGCTGAAATTATGCTCGTTTTCAAGATGTGAGGGTAGTGCATTCGAGGTGTACAATCCCATACATTGTGGACATCTGAGAATATTGTAAATACACTCCATACAATGGTTAGAGTAAGCCTATGAAGCTACCTCTTTACCACATCCATGATTAGGGCAAACAAATGTGGTTTGTCTGATAATTCCATCAACTTGCAATGCTTGACAAGTTTGATGATGATATCTTGTTTTGTGCGTTTTTGAGCATGGGTAATAGTATAGAACTGCACACTGTGGTTACAGAGTACTGTTTATGAAGGTCGTGCACTAACCACAGAAAAGAAAAAAGATGTAAATAGAAAGAGAGAATTACAAAGCAAGGGGAGAGCGTTGGCGAAGTGAAAAGAGGAGGATTAACCTGACAAGCCCCGCCAGTGTGGGCTATCCCATAAATCGAGCAATCAAGTGCACCAGGTCCAACCCTGACTTGGGTGCCAACCATAACGATGACGTGGCCGGCCTGCAAACAAGGTAGCAAATGTCAAAACATAAAAGGAAAAACCTCTTTTAAAAAGATACAAGTAGCAAAAGTCAAAATAGAGGCAGCGGCCACCACGGCCTGCGGTGGCTTGTAGCGACGGCAGGACGAGCAAAAAGGCAGCGGCCACCACGGTTGCACAACGCCGCGAGCTCTGGTTCTGGAGCTTGAGTTAGCAAGGGAGGCACACGAAGAACTCACTTTGGTTTCGTTCGCCGCGGTCGACGAGGACGCAGAGCAACCTGGCAACGAGCATGCCGGCGGCAACCAACTGAATCCACTGTGCTAGCTCGCTTCAGTGTCACCTAGGCCAAAATAGAGGTACTGAGGTGCTTAGCGCGATATCGCGATGCTCACAACAAAAGGAACTTTGCCAGCGAGGGCTAGGCATGGAACTCACCGTGACCAAGGAAGTGTGAAGCGAGCTCGGTGGCGGAGCTGAGAAAGGAGTTGGAGGCAAGGCGGAGCTCGGTGACCAAGGAAGTGCGAAGCAAGCTCGGTTCTTAAAGGCGACGACGAGAGACGGCGGCTGATTCAATAGCCTCGTCGTCGAGCAGGCGAACCACCGTGCACAGGGCGGTGTCGTGCGCCTAACGGTGTAATATAATGCTGTGTCAAATAACCACTCTGGGCATAGCAGTCCAGTCCCATAATTTTTTTGAAAAAAATGGCCTAGTACGATCAGTTGTGCATGCGTCATGTAGGCTACAGCCACTAGCTTGTTCCCAGCTGCGCAAGCTAGCATGCATGCCGCCCCGCTCACGCCATTGCGTCCATTGAATTGACGGCCATAGTGAGGTTGCCGAGTCGAGAACTCTGCATGCGTCCCTACACGTCCGAGACATGCTCGCGAGCTCTACGTCTAGCCCCCGGCCCAGGTGCCTGTGGAAAGCGGAGAGCAGCGAACTGCGATTCCTGCGCAAATCCGCCGGAGCCGGGCAGTGGGCACCCTGCGCATCGATCTGAAGGTAGACCGGGCATGCATGCGTCCGTGCCTTGGGGTCCAATTTATGTTCTTATGTTTTCTGACAAGGGGTAAAAGAATTAATCCCGAAGTTAGATCAACACACCACATAATTATCAAATTCATAATACAACAAACAACCACCCACCATAAATTTAACAAACACATACATACAACTAATCCCTATTTTCTACTATTACAGAAATTCTGATAACATCTTGTGTGAAACAGAAAGGGATGTAAATAATCCAAACATTGTTGGTACGCCTATGTAAAGTATCTGAGAACGACGCACCACCTTTCCTTTGCACAACAAGACGCTCAAGCATCCTAGCTAGAATCATCGTAAGTTCAAAATTTACACGAGCACCACGACCATTTGAAGAACTGAGCCAGATTAAATTAACGGCTCTGTTTTTCACTAAGAGCACAAACACTTCGTCGTCGCCATAAAGTAAGCACCCTCGATCCATTGGCATCTTCATTTGATGCATATTTTCATATTGTAGTTCATGTTTAGCCTAAACGGTAAACAGTCGGTCACCCTTTGTTTAGCGTTTAGACGGTTTAAACGGTGTTTACACGGAATTAAACGGAGTAAACGGTTTCTATTTATATTGATAAAAATAGCATATATTTTAAATTAAAATTGATATTTTTTAGGCATAGCAAACTAGGAGTAATGCAGTATAGCAATTATCATAAGCAGATAGCGGTGATACTATATTAATACTAGTATAATTGTAGATTGAAATAGAAATTACACCAGTATTGGACTATTGGTGTAGCAAAAGAGCATATTGAGCATTACTGCTAGAGTGCTAGTACATCATAAGGATAGAAATCACAGCTTCACGTCACATATTAAAACCGCAAAGCAGTATTGCACAAAGAAAAATTGAAAGCACATATTAATAGAGCAGTACCTAGGCGTGATGTGGGGCCCACATGGCTCGAGCGCGAACGCATAGGGCGGGCCAGAGTCTAGGAGGGAGGTGAGAGCACAAGAGTTTAGCTGGCGTGAGCGGAGCATGGGAGTGAAGTGAACAAATTAAGAATTCTAGTGCATTACATATCCTAAACAGCCCGTTTAATAACGTTTAGCCTGTTTAATTCCGTTTAATCCCGTTCTGTTTAGCCCGTTTAGTCCGTTTAATCCCGTTTAAACCGGTCAACCGTTTAATTCACCGTTTAGGGGCTAAACTGCACGGTGTTCGCCTGAACACCGTTTAAACGGCCGTTTAGGCGAACACTGTTGTAGTTGTGTATTGCTGAAGTTATGCTCGTTTTTAAGATGTGAGGATAGTGCATTCGAGGTGTACAATTCCATACATTGTGGACATCTGAGAATATTGTAAATACACTGCATACAATGTCTAGAGTAAGCCTATGGAGCTAGCTTTTCACCACATCCATGATTAGGACAAACAAATGTGGTTTGTCTGATGATTCCATCAACTTACAATGCTTGACAAGTTCGATGATGATATCTTGTTTTGTACGTTTCTGAGCATGGGTAACAGTATAGAACTGCACACTATGGGTACAGAGTACTGTTTATGAAGGTCGTGCACTAACCAAAGAAAAGAAAAAGACGTAAATAGAAAGAGAGAATTACAAAGCAAGGGGAGAGCGTTGGCGAAGTGAAAAGAGGAGGATTAACCTGACAAGCCCCGCCAGTGAGGGCTATCCCATAAATCGAGCAATCAAGTGCACCAGGTCCAACCCTGACTTGGGTGCCAACCATAACGATGACGTGGCCGGCCTGCAAACAAGGTAGCAAATGTCAAAACATAAAAGGAAAAACCTCTTTTAAAAAGATACAAGTAGCAAAAGCCAAAATAGAGGCAGCGGCCACCACGGTCTGCGGTGGCCTGTAGCGACGGCAGGATAAGCAAAAAGGCAGCGGCCACCACGGTTGCACAACGCCGCGAGCTCTGGTTCTGGAGCTTGAGTTAGCAAGGAAGGCACACGAAGAACTCACTTTGGTTTCGTTCGCCGCGGTCGAGGAGGACGCAGAGCAACCTGGCAACGAGCAGGCCGGCGGCAACTAACTGAACCCACGGTGCTAGCTCACTCCAGTGTCACCTAGGCCAAAATAGAGGTACTGAGGTGCTTAGCGCGACATCGCGATGCTCACAACAAAAGGAACTTTGCCGGCGAGGGCTAGGCATGGAACTCACCATGACAAAGAAAGTGCGAAGCGAGCTCGGTGGCGGAGCTGAGAAAGGAGTTGGAGGCAAGGCGGAGCTCGGTGACCAAGGAAGTGCGAAGCAAGCTCGGTTCTTAAAGGCGACGACGGGAGACGGCGGCTCATTCAATTGCCTCGTCGTCGAGCAGGCGAACCACCGTGCACAGGGTTGTGTCGTGCGCCTAACGGGTGTAATATAATGCTGTGTCAAATAACCACTCTGGGCCTAGCAATCTAGTCTCGTAATTTTTTTAAAAAAAAGGCCTAGTACGGTCAGTTGCGCATGCGTCATGTAGGCTACAACCACTAGCTTGTTTCCGGCTGCGCAGGCTAGCATGCATGCTGCCCCGCTCACGCCATTATGTCCATCGAATTGACGGCCATAGTGAGGTTGCCGAGTCGAGAACTCTGCATGCGTCCCTACACGTCCGAGATATGCTCGCGAGCTCTACGTCTAGCCGCTGGCCCAGGTGCCTGTGGAAAGCGGAGAGCAGCGAACTGCGATTCCTG
This sequence comes from Raddia distichophylla, assembly GCA_005191435.1. Taxonomy (NCBI): domain Eukaryota; kingdom Viridiplantae; phylum Streptophyta; class Magnoliopsida; order Poales; family Poaceae; genus Raddia; species Raddia distichophylla. The sequence goes on from SPJY01015775.1 coordinate 3,223,375, forward strand.
CGCAAAGCCGCCGGAGCCGGGTAGCGGGCACCCTGCGCATCAATCTGAAGGCAGACCGGGCATGCATGCGTCCGTGCCTTGGGGTCCAATTTATGTTCTTATGTTTCATGACAAGGGGCAAAAGAATGAATCACGAAGTTGGATCAACACATCACATAATTAACAAATTCATAATACAATAAACAACCACCCATCATAAATTTAACAAACACGCACATACAACTAATCTCTATTTTCTATTATTACAGAAATTCTGATAACATCTTGTGTGAAACAGAAAGGGATGTCAATAATCCGAACATTGTTGGTATACTTATGTAAAGTATCTGAGAACGACGCACCACCTTCCCTTTGCACAACAAGACGCTCAGGCATCCTAGCTAGAATCATCGTAAGTTCAAAATTTGCACGAGCACCACGACCATTTGAAGAACTGAGCCAGATTAAATTAACGGCTCTGTTTTCACTAAGAACACAAACACTTCGTCGTAGTCATAAAGAAAGCACCCTCGATCCATTGGCATCTCCATTTGATGCATATTTTCATATTGTAGTTGTGTATTGCTGAAATTATGCTCGTTTTCAAGATGTGAGGGTAGTGCATTCGAGGTGTACAATCCCATACATTGTGGACATCTGAGAATATTGTAAATATACTCCATACAATGTTTAGAGTAAGCCTATGAAGCTAGCTCTTCACCACATCCATGATTAGGGCAAACAAATATGGTTTGTCTGATGATTTCATCAACTTGCAATGCTTGACAAGTTTGATGATGATATCTTGTTTTGTGCGTTTCTGAGCATGGGTAACAGTATAAAACTGCACACTGTGGGTACAGAGTACTGTTTATGAAGGTCGTGCACTAACCAAAGAAAAAAAAAGATGTAAATAGAAAGAGAGAATTACAAAGCAAGGGGAGAGCGTTGGCGAAGTGAAAAGAGGAGGATTAACCTGACAAGCCCCGCCAGTGAGGGCTATCCCACAAATCGAGCAATCAAGTGCACCAGGTCCAACTCTGACTTGGGTGCCAACCATAACGATGGCGTGGCCGGCCTGCAAACAAGGTAGTAAATGTCAAAACATAAAAGAAAAAATCTCTTTTAAAAAGATACAAGTAACAAAAGTCAAAATAGAGGCAGCGGCCACCACGGCCTGCGATGGCCTATAGCGACGGCAGGATGAGCAAAATGCGGCGGCCACCACGGTTGCACAATGCCGCGAGCTCTGGTTCTGGAGCTTGAGTTAGCAAGGGAGGCACACGAAGAACTCACTTTGGTTTCGTTCGCCGCGGTCGACGAGGACGCAGAGCAACCTGGCAACGAGCATGCCGGCGGCAACCAACTGAATCCACTGTGCTAACTCGCTCCAGTGTCACCTAGGCCAAAATAGAGGTACTGAGGTGCTTAGCGCGACATCGCGATGCTCACAACAAAAGGAACTTTGCCAGCGAGGGCTAGGCATGGAACTCACCGTGACCAAGGAAGTGCGAAGCAAGCTCGGTTCTTAAAGGCGACGACGGGAGATGGCGGCTCATTCAACAGCCTCGTCGTCGAGCAGGCGAACCACCGTGCACAGGGCGGTGTCGTGCGCCTAACGGGTGTAATATAATGCTGTGTCAAATAACCACTCTGGGCCTAGCAGTCCAGTGTCGTAATTTTTTTTAAAAAAATGGCCTAGTACGGTCAGTTGTGCGTGCGTCATGTAGGCTACAGCCACTAGCTTGTTCCCGGCTGTGTAGGTTAGCGAGCCTTGAACTATCGCCTCCGCTTGGCCATCGCCGCGACCTCGCCACCTTGCTCAACCTCTGTCTCGGCACATTGAGACATGACGTGTAGCACCCTGACCTCACCCCTGAGGCTCAAGATGCTACCAAACTCCTTTAATTCAAATTTTGGCAAAACTTCCCCTAACACTAAGACATCCAAACAGGGAAAACTCATAGCAAAAGCATAACAAGCATCATTATACATCCAACCATTTATAAGCCAAAGCTAACACATGGCAAGAACCACAACCACCCCTAAACAGGTACTTTCTGGCAACCTTCAGGGAGTATTAGCCAACTAGCACAAGTGAACCTTAATAAGCAAAGTTATTACACACTACCAAAATAACATACAAGCTCTAGACGGTTCATTGCATTAACAAAATGTTGGATCGGCTAGCTCGTGTGATGAGCAAAAGTGTGATCCAAGGTGCTGCTTCAATCATCACCTAAAAAAACAACAGAAGAGCAAGAGTGAGTCCAAGACTCAGCAAAGTACATAATAGCGAGGTTTGAATGTAAACATAAGCATTATTAACATTATCATCAATTGCGGCTCTAATCAATCAACAAATTTCAATGCAATGCAATGCAATGCTTTATGATCTTTAACAATTGCGTGCACCGGTATCTGAGCGTACACCCGTCGATGTACTGCTCTAACTCCATCCCGTAGAGGTGCTCACTATAATGAGACTTCCCCGCCATCCTGTGGGGGTGCCTACCTCTGTAGGTCTTATCAAGAGCACACCGAATTAGTCATATAGCATTTTCATAGACCGAGCCCGTGGCTCACCGGACTAGTTAGCTATATGACTTTCTCGCCGCCCTGACTCAAATGCATGCTTTTATGGATGTATGCAACATAAACATGGTTAAGCAATATATTCCATCCTCATTTCATCTCTATCCTCCATGCATCCATTCATTATCAAGTTTATCAATCATAAAGCAGAACATATAGTACATTATACTATTCTAGCATGTATTACTATCCATATCGCATCATGTACTTGCCTTAGTTACCCGGCGGGGCGGAAGAACGAGATGTCGATGCCGACCCCCGAAGCGGTACCTACACATTGCAAGCATGACAATCAACCGATTTGATACCCTTACTAAGCCAATGTTTACACTTAGTATCCCATTTAGCCCTTCCCCTTTCCAATCTCTAATACATTAGGCTCCCAATTTTACTACAACCCTCAACTATTAACTTACAAAGTGGCTGACCATATAGGTTACTAGTTTAACAAAACCTCGTCGTGGCCTACACTGGGCAGCAACACTCCGGAAGCCATAACTTCTAAACCGCTAGGCCAAATTACGCGTTCTTGGGCTCGTTGAAAAGCTAGAAAGATAAGCTACAATTTTGTCAATATGAACGAGCCCTGAATCCTAGCCGAAACACCTTGTTTTCACTGGCCAAGCTACTACACTCACAGGCCACCAACTTCCAAGTCCTGGATTTGCATCTCTTCCCAAAACCCATCCTAAACCAACCCATACAAAAGCTAAATGCAGAAATTCACCTTAGTTTCCCAACATTTTACAAGGGTTTGAATGAAACCCTAGCTCTCCTCTTCTTCTCCCGTTCTCCTCCTCCTTCCTTCACTTGGCCGGCCGGCCTCCCCCTCTTCCTTCCTTTACCTTTCCTCCCCTTTCACCCCTTCCTCCTTGCTTCCTTGATGTTCCCCACAAGCAGCCTTAGATGAGCAGCTACAGGGAAGGGGAAACGGGAGAGGACGGTGGCGCGAGGCGGCGCCGGACAACGACTGCCGACGGCGGACAGCGACGGCGACGACGGCCAGCAACGGCGGCGATGGGCAGGAGCAGCCGGGCGAGCTAGAGAGAGATGGGGCAGGGGAGTTCGAGAAAGGGAGAGATGTGAGGGACAGGAGAGTTGGCTGCTCCGCCCTGCCTTATCTCTCCAGCTAGGGTCGGTGGTGGGCTGGGCTTGGTCCACCGGCCCAACTATCCTCTTTATTTATTGGTATTACATGACAACCCCTCGACTTTGCCGCCTCTCGCGTGGCTCCTCTAGTCGTGTGACATCTTTGATGGTAGCTCCCCCATGCAACCTCAACGGCGTCGGTGGCGTCCATCAAGACGGAACCTCTCTTGTTTCTATGACGGATCGTCATCTCCTACCATGGTGCTTCCCCAATAACCGATATGTTCGCAGTCCGCAGCGATCGAACGCTTCAGATGTTGTTCGTCTATCAGGTCCAAAATGGATGGGCTCGAAGGTAATTGGCCCAATCACCGTCCTTAGTAGGACGCTAGATCGTGTGTGAGGAGCATATCCACCAGGGGTGAGGCAGCAGCATTAACCACAGCTCTACGTGAGAATTGCTTTGTAAGAGAATGGCATCATGCTTGGTTGCAAATTCCAATGTTTAGAATTGGCATGGTGAATCAATACTCGAGAGGATCAATTTTTATTGAAAGGATTTTCTTAGCATGATAATTGGTGAGTTTTTTTTGTTTTTGGGAAATTAAAATGATGAGTTGGTTGGATCAATTTTTATCAAATAGATTTTATGGGAAACCATGTATGCTACCAGTTTACTTGCATTTTGTTTCATAATAGGTCAATTTTCGAGTGACATCGACCGATTAGCAAACTTAAAAAAGGTAACGAATCCAATACAAATGCCTATTAAGTGCTAACATGATAATAACAGATCTGAACCATCAGATCCATCAAGAACGACCCAAATCTGAAGAGGTGAAAGCCACTTTTCTCACTTAAAACACTTTCACAAAAAACTCCAGACTTTTTAAATGGAAAGGTGCTTCCACCTTTTCAGATCTGAATTTGATGGCCAAGATCTGCTGTCATCATATTAGCACCAAACATTTGCACTGGATATGTTGCCCTTAAAAAAATAAGGCTTTAATCTCGAATTCAACATTTGGAAAAAATAATTTATGTAGCAATATTCGAGTGATATTTCTCAAAACCGCCCAAGCGACTAATGACATTCATCATCCAGGGTAAACTTGCATGCGAGACCGTCCATAGCATCAGGCGATTCAAAACAAGACATATATAACTCCATCCATAATGGTTTTTGTGGAGCATCAGATCAAAATTGTACGCTCATCGCTGGCAAAATTGATCGTCATAATCAGACTAGGATACAACACATTTGACAAACAAAAAAAATTGATACACGTCGATCGCAGTACGGTGACGTTTCATGTGCTTATCTTAACCTACGCCAAAAAATAATAATTTAAGCTTTAAGTGTTCGCTAACGCTGACGCAGCCTTTAAAACTTCTTATTAAACCTATTGCCGCCGCCACGTCCCCTGCCAGAAAACCCTCTGCCACCGCTGCCTCGGCCACCACCACCGGAGAATCTCCTGCCGCCACCACCACGGCCAAACCTTCCACCGCCAGGGTTACCTCTTGACTGATCCCTCTCTTGCAAGGGTGGCAGTTGTGTCACTTCCTCGATTGTCACCATGGCAGCATTCTCAGAACCTGCAGGAATCATACAGCAGATTTGAGTGGTGAAGTAGCACCCCTAAAATATCCATATCCCAAAAATATAAACTGCAGTTCATTTGCTAATTTGAATATAGCAAAATAAGACTAAAAGCTGTGCCTATTGTAACCATACAGTATTTACACTTTTTAAAAAAATTGCAAAAGTACCGCATTAAAAAAAGTGAGACCCTGCAAGGGCGTACCTAGTATATAGTCGGCAACTTCAGCTGCAGGAACATCAAATACAGCACCTGTCCCATCGGCAGTAAGGGTCACACCCTTTACATCTGCAAGTCTATCTTCTGGCATGAACCTTTTCAAGGTCGAAATAACAAACCTGCAAACAGACAATTTTAACAAGGCTCCTCGTGGTCTAAAAAGTTAAATAGTAGCATAGCACTCACCCTGGTGTATACATCGACCTGCCGGTTTGAAGAAGTACTGTAGTATAGTTCTCCATAGAAGAAAGCAAAGATCTCTTCTTTATGTTGGTGTAACCCTAAGATATATATTTCCTGTTAGTTACTACATCCAGTATAACAGCACAAACATAGCTACACAGCAGAAACTAACTTACAACTGCCTTTGCGAGTGCTTTGGCAAGCAAATCAACTGGAGACATACTGGAAGAGCTTAATAGTTGCTCTGCTTGCTGCCGAAAAACAGGAATAACACTGCAGCACATTCAAAAACGTAGTTAATGGAAGAAATATATCTACTGCAAAATATGATTACCTCAGTTTTAAGTTTGGATATCTTACCTGTCTGAGACACTAGCAATGGCTTCTGCAGCTTCAGAGCCAGCAGATTGTGCCACATCTGTTGGTTGTGGTGCAGAAATATGCTCAAACTTCACCCCAGACTCCCTTTCTATTCTTGTCATGTTGTGTTTGTATCTGGGTTCGAAGAGCATTACAGCAACACCAGTATTACCTGAAAATCCACAAGGGCCATTGTTTCAAAGGTAATCAATGCAAACAGCAAACTAAAATTAGTAACTTCATTTAATGTACCTGCTCTCCCTGTCCGACCGGACCGGTGTATGTAAGCTTCAACATCACGCGGAGGCTCACACTGAAGGATTAGAATATCATCAATGAGATGGCATGGCCTAGCAAAGTTATATAGTACATAACATGTCAATAGGTCATACCTGAATGATAAGCTGTACATCATTGATATCCAGCCCTCGTGCTGCCACATTTGTAGCAACCAAAACTAGAAACTTTCCGCTCCTGAATCCAGCAAGAATGACCTTAAAAAATCAACCAGTACTTTTAGCTGTGCTTGACATTTATCAGCAAATCAGAAATTGGTAGTCATGGAGAAAGTACTGAAATAAGGATTCACAAAAAAAAATCAACTAGCATAGACAATAATTCAAAGAATGGGGTTCTTGCAAACCGCATCAAAACTCAAATGTATAACAGCATTCCCAGGTTATTTATGCCATCAACAATTATTACATGACAAAGTAAAAACATGAGGACGCACATTGTTTCACTCTTGCATGCATCTGGCACAGGTATCATAAAATAAGACTGTTAGGAAAAAACTGCTTACTTCACGCTGAGCTTGAACAACATCTCCATGCAAGGCACGTGATCCAGCTATCAACCCAGAGAGCTCTGATGCAGATTCTTTTGTCTCGGTAAAAATAATGGTTCGGCCTCCACTGAACCCAGAAATAAAACATTAGCTAAAAAATGATGAAAACCACAGTATCACAGTATTCTTGTAAACAATGACCATTCGGTAAAAGTACATACTGACTGTAACATCGGATGATGTCTGGAATAATTTGTGCCCTCGCAGCACGGTTACAAGGAAGAGCAAGATGCTTCACAGATGCACTAGCTTTCAGTTTCTCATTGCCAACAAGATCAACTGTTTGCTTGTCAGCTTTCAGAAATTTCAAGGAGAGCTACATTCCAGAGTAGCCAATAGCATTGCATTGTCAGATAACCATATTTTTTTAAAAAAAAAAATAGTTGTTTTGTGTGTCAAAGTGGTCATACCGAGTTCAGGGGGAGTAAATCCCTAAACTCATAACCTGTTACTTAATATATATATATATATAGTACTCTTTTCTTTATTATGAGTTTTTCCAATAATGGTTTCTCATATATAAAGTTTTTAACGAGGCAATATGGCAATACAAGTATACATATGCAATGTATAATTTTTCTTCATCCATTTTTTTCCATCGGGTTTTTGGAAGGAGTTTTTATATGACATTTGCATATAATAATATTTTGCCCAAGGGGGAGTGTTGAGAAATAAACTGAGACAATTTATTATGGGCAAAATAGTAATTATCCTAATTACAAGATTAACCATAATTAACAGTTAACAGTGTTAATTAGTACGCTAATTACCGAAATGATGCAACTCTTCTTCTGGCCTACGGCGTACGCAAGAAGCAACCACTGGAGAGAAACTGTCATTACTTTTGTATAAAAGGGAAAATGTTCCCATTGTAAATCTCTCGATCAATCATTAATAAAGAAAGTTTACATTCTCTTGACACTGAGTTCATCGGCAATAAACACTCTCTATTACCTCTATGATCACATTACTAACGGTTGTTGGAGTGCAATGATCGCTTACCTCCTCCTTCCAGCAAGCCTCCCCTCACTTCGAGGTTGTTGCCGTCTTGGGGACTATTGTGCACATGTACGAGTTGTGGGTGGTGGAAATCATCGTAATAGTACGCCAACGTGGTCGAGGACGCCGACGTCGCCAGGGTCTGCCGCCAGTTCGGCGAGGCCATTGCCACCATCTTCGCCGTCGAACTAGCCGTCGGCAGCACGGTCAGGGTCAGCAGCGAGCGCAGCGTGTTGGAATATTTCTACATTGGTTAATGAAGAGGCCTCGGTATGGTTTAAAAGGGTGAGGGCACACCCCTCATTAAGCTAGCTTTATGTGCCTAAACCCTACTGTTATACGTTGAGTCTGTGTAAGTGGCGGACCAACGGTTTAGCGGTTCTCGACGGGCGCGCCATGTGGGCGGCCCGGCCAACACAACGGGAGACACTGGGGCTTCGCGGCGGCCGGGCGATGAACTAATCGGATTAACCAACCAAAGTTGACCTCGCTCATTATGTATTGAACTGAGGAAAAAACCTCTGTAACGGTTGGGCGGTAGTAAAAAGTCATAGCAAAACCGGTAGTGACTTGTACTAGAAAACAAGTAAGTGTAATTCCCCCTAAGCAATAAAATATGATAGGTATATGTGTTGCTGTGATCAACGCTGATCGGTATAACAAAAAAAGTTTAACAGGAGGCTGGATAACCACGAAAAGAAGCCCGGTAGCGACAACAAGAACAAGGAACCTCTTGGATGACTGCAAGGAAATAACAAAATATAATCAACTGGTGCAGGCCCCAAATAGCATGAAAGGTGCACATTATTAAAATGATAGCTTTGAATATTGATGCTGCGAGTTTTTCACTTAAATTGTTATGCAATCTCTCTATTTATGAGAATTTAAAAGTCCAAGGCACAACAGGAATTGCCAAAGAGGACCAAAGCCAAGCGGGAAGTGAGACCTCGCAGAAACCACAACAGGAAAAAAGGGTAGATCCGCAGCTTACTATTCATGAAAACTTCCGACCTTATGGTCAAGTCGTCCGCCTATCTTTCTGATCTCATTCGTTTTCTGATCGCATAAAATGTATAAATCTCATTTCTCTTGTCAATGAACTTGGCCGTGTCCCTTGCAGTGCTTGTATCATTTAGTTTCGGGTAGGCCAGGGGCGGACCCAGGCCCAGGGCCGCCTAGGCCATGGCCCGGGGCGTGGCCCATTTACGAAGCATAACCCTCGGTAGGTATATGGCAAGGTCTAGTGCCCATTGAGACATTAAGTTAGGTTTGCTCCCTACCTCCAGTTCCCAGTGCCAGCTCCCACGCGTGTGCCGCCTCTCCTGACCCCCCCCCAGTTCACTTTGCTAAGTCGTCGTTGGCCCGTCGCTGCTCCGACTGCCTCCGGCACGGGCCCATGGCTCCGCCCTCCAGCTCCTGCCTCCTCGGCTCCTCCGACGTGCGACGAACGACAAGACCGGCCGACCACGGCGCCGCGCCCCGGTGTCTCGTCCTCGCCTCTCAACCGCTCGGCTCTGGCCGGTGGCCGCTTGCACGCCCGCATCCGGCGTCCCGGCGACTGGCCCACATGCCGCTTCACGGCTCCGCCTCTAGCCGATGGAATCTATTGTTTTTATTCAATTTCGTCCACCCAGCTTTATATTGTTAATCTGTCCTGAATTTTAGTTGTTCCATCTATTTTCTATAATCTTAGAAATCCGAGAAGGCTAGATCATTGGCATATCCGCGATTTGAGGAAGGTTTTTTAGAGAGAAAATGGACCTGGTTTTGTGTGACACGGCATAATTCATAGGTATGATGTAACAAAGAAGATGTTGATTCATAATTTCAGGATTACAATGTGCATAAAGCACAACACAGACCGACATCCTTGTAATTTGTAAAGACACAGATTGAGAGTTTCTATACTTTCAGGTCAATGCCTCATTTTTATATCACATGACTGCCTACATTCGAGATAACTAAATTACTGGTCTCACCGAGTATTTAACTTTATAGTTATATCAATCACATCCGAACTAATTAGTTTTCGAAGAAATAAAATATGACACTAAATCCCAAGATGAAAATCTCTTAAATTGTGCTTTCTGGAAGCTTGCAAGCACCTAATTATCTGGATAAAGTTGGTTATTTTTTCCTTGTAAGCACCATTCAGCATATTGTCTGCTTCTTACAACATGATATCTTCTAACAAGTCATCACTTTATGCTCTATTATTTCATTTGGCTCAATTAAGACGTGGTTCAGTAGATTTTCTTATGTAGGTTCAAGATGAACTACCATTGATAAAGATGTTGTAGTCTTGGAAGAAGCAAACCTTTCTTAAAAAAGGTATTCAACTTCTATATCACATCACCATAAATTTGTATGTTACTTTTCATCATATATTAGTATGAGCACCATTTGTCGTTTAGACTTGGCCCGGGTCTTAACAAATTCCTGGGTCCGTCATTGGGGCAGGCCGACTGCGGGGTTTGAGTAATTTCAATTTTGAGAAGCGTCTCGCTAACTTAGGGTCATGGAACCCATGTCATGCTAATGGAGCGAGCCGCGCACGAGACAAAGCCACAGGAGCTTAACTAGTCAAATGCACGTTAACTAGTCAGTCAGCGCTTTCCACACTCTCTTTCATCTGCTCACTCATGTCGCAAACGTCATCAGGCTGCTGGAACACGTGGCGATGGCCGGGGCAGCGGGTGGAGCAGCACGAGGTGCACGTCGACGGCGTGCTCGTGGCCAACAGCACACACGACGGTGGGGCACAACCGCACAAGCGGCTGCCCCGGCTGCCGTACTCCACCGCCGGCCGGACGGTGAAGGTCTGGGTCACGGCGCGGCGGGGCCCGCCACCGGTGTCGGCGATGGGCCTCCACCTCGACCCCTTCGCGACGAACGTGGCGTGACTACTCGTGTGATCATACCGTTGCTTCCAAGTTCCAAGACAGCACGGCCATTGTTCCCTCAGGCCTCATGCGTGTGAAGCTACTGCCCATGCAGCATATCGTATTATCGTGTGATGCCTTGCCCAAAATGCCAAATCGCCAATTAGTAGGTCATTCGAAGGCTTCAGATTATGTGTGGTATGACCTGTCGACCGACCTGTCGACTACATGTCGATTATATCTAGCTAGCTCTTATGGTCTCTCCCTTCAGCAGCGTGGTTTTGGAATGGGTGGCCCTGCCGACTTTTTTTTTTTAGATAAACAGCACTTTATAGATTAGAAAACCTCAGTAGAAAGTACTTCCCGGATGCACTCCGGGATTACATTTCGAGTGATCAAACAACCAGAGTGTTCAGAGGCTTTAGCTAGACAATGTGCTGCTACATTGGACAACCGGTACACATGCTTAAAAAAGCAGGAATGGAAACGAAGTGCTAGGTTCTTGATGTCACAGATAATGGCGCCCACACCAGATCGGTCCCTGATAGAGGCTTTTATGCGCTGGAGCACCGAAAGGCAGTCAGATGCCAGGATGAGATCTTGAAAGCCCTCCGCAGCCGCAAGATTCAGGGCACGACGAATAGCAAGGGCTTCTGCCAGTTCCGGGTTTGAGGGGCCAGGAACGAGCTCATGGCTGGCCAACAGACAATCACCCAGATGATTCCGCACAATGACGCCCAGCCCCAATTGATCACCCTTGAAGACTGCAGCATCAGTGTTGACAAGAAGAGTCCCGGCCGGCGGAGCGCACCATCTGGAGTCAGATGGAGGAGGGCCCAACCTGGAAGTAGTTATGGGTTTAGAGCAGTTTTGCAAGATTAGGTCCACATAAGCAAGAATCTTCTGCGCAACGCGCCGCGGGTGCCAGAAGGAATTATTGTTCCTGACGTCATTGCGAGCATCCCAAATATGCCAGCACGTCACGGCGAGAATGGTGTGATGAAGAGCCGGGCTCTTTGCAAGAAAGTCAGCAACCCAAAATTTCAAAGTCCTCATGCCCCTTCTGTTCATCTTGAGCGCATAGCTGCTTTTTATCTCGCCCCACACCGCGTCGGCAAAAGGACATTGGAGGAGGACATGTTCGATAGGGTCATCCCTACTACAGAAACAACAGCCTTCCACAGCAGGGATATGGCAAATTCGGAGCTGAGAACCCGTAGGAAGGCAATTGTGAACAGCCCTCCAGAGAGTGATCTTCATCTTACCCGGGGCATTAATCTTCCAAAGAGACTTCCACAGTTTCAAATCATCCTCTAGATTAGACGGCAACCCTCTCCCATTACAGCTATTAGCTGAAAAGAAAAGGGCCGACTTCGCCAGGTTGTAGGCCGAACGAACTGAGTAAATTCCCCTTTTATCATGCGGCCAAGATGGAAAGTCATCGCCACCAGATTGGCTAATAGGTAATTTTAAAATTTCCTTAGCCACGTCTTCTTCGAAAATTTCCAAAATCAGGTCCTCATCCCAGGATAGCCCGCCAGGTCGCAATAGTGAGTCCACCGTGGCTCCACTAGAAATGGGGATGAGGGTTTTGACTGAATCAGAGGCACAGCCAGGGATCCAAGGGTCCGAAAGGATTTTGATCGACCTGCCATTGCCCACCCCCCATCTCAGCCCCGCTCTCAGAAGATCTCTACCAAAGAGGATGCAGCGCCAAGTGTAGGACGAAGAGCGAGGTTGAGGAGCTTCCCAAAAGGAGGAGTCGGGAAAGTACCGACCTTTTAAAACACGGGAGCAAAGGGAATCAGGATCTGTGAGAAGACGCCATCCCTGCTTGCCCAGCAAAGCCTGGTTGAAGGTTGGGAAGTCCCTGAAACCCATGCCACCCAGAGATTTGGGGGTGGCTAGCCACTCCCAAGAACGCCAATGCATCTTTTTCTTGCCACCTTCGAAGCCCCACCATTGGTCGGCAACACACCTCCTCATCTTGTCACAAATGGCCTTTGGAATTTTGAAGCAACTCATGACGTAGTTGGGGATTGCTTGAGCCACAGATTTCAACAAGACCTCTTTACCGGCTCTGGATAGAGGCCGACCAGCCCAACTGTTAACCCGCTTCCACACCCTCTCTGGAAGGGACTTGAAAGATGAGATAGCAGATTTGCAAATCTCAGTTGGCATTCCTAAGTAGGAGTCCTGTAAGGCTTCATTATTCACCTGCAGACACCTCATCACCGCCCCTTTGGTCTCCACCGGACAACGCTTGCCGAAGTAGATCGAAGACTTGAGGAGGTTCACCTTCTGACCCGAGGCACGACAATAAGCTTGCAAAGAGTCCTGAAGGGCAAGCACACTTCGGGGATCGCTTCTAGAGACGAAGATGCTGTCGTCGGCAAAAAGTAAGTGGGAAATTGTAGGGCCCCGACTCCCATTCTTGATACCCCGAAGGACACCCTGTTGCTCCTTCTTTCTCAGCAGACCAGAAAGGCCTTCAGTGCAAAGGGGTGGCCCTGCCGACTTGGATCCGTGATGGTGCGGCAACACTCTCTTCCATGGAAGCATTGCCGTGAGTACCTTTTTGCCCTAAAGCCTACTCGGGTGAAAATCCTGTCGAGACGGATAAGGAACCACGGTGACTGATATGCAAGTTTGTTGAAAGTGTCACCTCTTGGGTTGTCGGTCGGTGCGGATAAGCGACCACGGTGTGCCTAATGCCACTTTAGCAAGTGTCGCCTCTTGAGTTATCGGTTGACCGCCAGCTAGATTTTTTTTTTTTTTTGCTATTGGTTGTTGTGTTCAGCGTTAGGGTAGTGTACCCATTGTTTCGACATTGCTAGGTAGAAGAAAAGGGTTGGCTCGATTTTTTATTTCAAGTACACATAGATATTCATGTATCCAAATTAAGATCTAGGCTTATACCCAAAATCGGGCATGAGGTGAATCTGGACCTAGACCCATTAGGTTGGGTACCCAAAAGTCCCAAAGCAACGGACATTTTTGCCATCCTCACCCTCATTCAGCTAAAGGTCTAGATCTGCAGCCAACCCATATAGGGTTGGATCAAGTGGAAGCGATACCCGACCTAACCAGATCCATCTAGACCTCTACATTGAGCCACACCCCACCTGCTCCTCACATTACGCGGCTACATGCCTCTCCTTTCTCTTTCTCTGGTAATCTTACCTTCCCACGCTGGTATACCGATGGCGCCTTCTCCCTTTCCCCAGCTAGGCGAGCCTTGAACTATCGCCTCCGTTTGGCCATCGCCGCGTCCTCACCACCTTGCTCAACCTCTGTCTTGGCACATCGAGACATGACGACCCCTCGACTTTGCCGCCTCTCTCGTGGCTCCTCTAGTCGTGCAGCATCTTTGATGGTAGCTCCCCCATGCAGCCTCAACGGCGTCGGTGGCGTCCATCAAGATGGAACCTCTCGTGTTGCTTCTCATGATCACAGCTCGTCATCTCTTACCACGGTACGGTGCTTCCCCAATAGCCGATATGTTCACAGTCCATGGCGATCGAGCGCTTCGGATGTTGTTCGTCTATCAGGTCCAAAATGGATGGGCTCGAAGGTAATTGGCCCAATCACCGTCCTTAGTAGGACGCTAGATCGTGTGTGAGGAGCATATCCACCAGGGGTGAGGCAGCAGCATTAACCACAGCTCTACGTGAGAATTGCTTTGTAAGAGAATGGCATCATGCTTGGTTGCAAATTCCAATGTTTAGAATTGGCATGGTGAATCAATACTCGAGAGGATCAATTTTTATTGAAAGGATTTTCTTAGCATGATAATTGGTGAGTTTTTTTTGTTTTTGGGAAATTAAAATGATGAGTTGGTTGGATCAATTTTTATCAAATAGATTTTATGGGAAACCATGTATGCTACCAGTTTACTTGCATTTTGTTTCATAATAGGTCAATTTTCGAGTGACATCGACCGATTAGCAAACTTAACGTATCCATTGCATGCCCATTGAGTGCTAACATGCTAATAACATATCTGGGCCATCAGATCCATCAGGAGCGACCCAGATATAGAGAGGTGGAAGCTACTTTTCCCACTTAAACATTTCACAAAAAACCCTAGACTTTCTAAATGGAAAGGGGCTTCCACCTTTTCACATCTGGGCCACTCCTCGTGGATCTGATGGTCAAGATCTGTTGTTATCATATTAGCACCCAATAAACATTTGCATTGGATATGTTGCCCTTAAAAAATAAGGCTTCAATCTCGAATTCAACATTTGGAAAAAAATTAATTTATGTAGCAATATTCGAATGATATTTCTCAAAACCGCCCAAGCGACTATTGGCATTCATCATCTAGGGGAAAAATTGCCGAAATAATCATCTTCTAAATGAAATTAGTAAAATAATCTACTCCGGAAACAAATTGCAAAAATAGCCGGGGCTCCCGCCACTGGACACGGCAGCCACCGCACGGGATCGATGGCGGTAGCTCTGCTCCCGCCACGGGGTGTGGCAAATCCATTTCTCCCGCCACCCTGTGTGGCAAAACCTCCCCGTGCCGACACGTGTCAATCGCCAGATTATTTGAGACTGAAAGCAAGCGTTTTCTTCTGCAATCAATGAAAATGAAAAAAAAAAAACCAGTGCCCTTTCGTATAGACCGAGACGCAGTACTTTTTATTTACTTCTTCCATACTAGGAAGAAAGGAAGGAAATCCTTCGATTCTTCCTTATTTGAAGAAATGATATCCGAATGCATCAAATTTAATCAGCTTTTCAATTCTAAATTTGTCAAGTTTTAGAATTCAAATTTTGATTAAATTTGAATTCCAAAACTTGAAAAAATAGAAACGCATATAGGTAAAAAAATATTTTTATATAAAAATACATATAACATAAAAATATTACCACAAATTACGTTGAGACGATAAATGTTCGTATTTTTCCGCCAAACCGCCGAATGCATGTCATCAATTATTTGCATTATAATAACATAACATTTTATGTAAATTGTAAAGATATACCTACGCTCATATAACTAAAGTAAATAAATAGTCTTGAAGTCATAAAACAATAAAACATTAGTATTACATGATACAAACAATGTCACGTATGATGTATAAAACAATCTACCATAGTAGTGCATCATAACTAAACCTACATGCCTTAGGAGATTTAAAAACATAGTTGTGCTACACGATAGTCATACTACTAGATGCAGCGGGGGTATTTCCTACTTCGCAAACGTGCCAGGTCCTGCTTCCCTGGCTCTAGCAGTCCTCTCGCGCTTTCTGGCACGGTCTACCTCACGCTCATTGATCTGCCGCTGCCGGTTAGCCTCACGCTGTGCCTGAAACTCTTCTCTTACACGCTTGTTTCTTTCTTCCGTGAGGGCGTCTTGCCACCGTTCCTCGGCGCCGTGCGCCCCGCCGGCTCCCAGTGCATCTGCCACTCCATTTCGGTAATCTGCTCCGCGTCCAAATATTGCACAAACTCGCACAATGGAGACAAATAAGTAAGAAGTGACTTACAGGGTACTTCGCCTTCCTCTCCATCTCGACTGTTCGGTCGAATGCATAGTTTGCACGCTTCCAATACCTTCTACCATAAGTATAGGACATGTATTGAGACTTCCTTAAAATGTAAAGACTTCCGCATAAACACTTGGGCGGCTGAACACCTTCTGGGACAGATTCGAAGAGAGACTCCCTTGGAGGCGATAGGAACTCTATATCACTCCCTTGATGCTGAAGTGGTGTTCGTGGATAGAACGCTCCTGTTTGTGGTGTTCGTGGCTCCTCTCACATGTTGGTTGTGTTGTTCGGAGTGATACTGGGTGGGTTTAAATATGTGATATTGGCCAAGATGTTCGAATAGAATAAGACACATGCAATGCACAGTCCAAGATGATTTATTGTGTCACTGTAGACCTTTACACTGATAGGTCACTTCAACAGTAACCGCTGGACCACACAGCATGTCATGCACAGACATATTAATGGCCGATATGTGCTTTGGCAGTGAGAGGTCACATCGTGCAGAGGGTATGGCACTTTGGTAGTGAGGGGTCACGTCGCGCAGAGGGTAGGCCACATTGGCAGTGACGGGTCATGCCGCGTAGAGGGTACGGCACTTTGGCAGTGATTAATTTGACGTGACGAGTGGCCGAGATCATTAGAGCAAAATCCGTCCATATAGCATTACTAGAGCATTACATTTAAAATAAAAAAAATGTCAAAATAAACGCCATATTGTGTAGATTACATGATAACACTTAGCGTCGACGACCCCTTGTAGTGTATGCACTTGGGGTGTAGTGGTCTGATGGATGCATCGTACGTTGTCCTGCGTCCTGAGAAGGTTCAAACCGATTTTGTTATCAGTTTGCTCCGCGGTTGGGACATACCCAAGGTGTATTGGTGCCATCATTCATGGAATAGTATGGGGAGATGTATTTGGTGCCATCATTGCCAGCAAGATCTCGACAGGCGGCCAATACGTGCGAGCATGGGATGTGTTCGAGGCGGGGCTTATTGCAAATGCATATAGCCTCATACTGGCCAAGTTGGCACTTTTGTTGATTATCACCCACGCTAAATCCTGTCACGTACTTTCTCTTGCAATCCACATTAAATATGTTATCCATTCTATTATATATTGATGTACGGTGTAACTGAGATTTCTGTCGACGCCTCTGTAGAATGGCTTCGACACGAGGGGTGAACGTGCTTGTGATTTGCATGGCCGCAAGACCTCAGTCACGAAAATAATCTCTTGTCCAAAAAAGATCATCTCAATGATAGTGCATATTGGCAGGTCGCGCACTCCTCGTAACGCATTATTGTACGTCTCTGCTATGTTCGTTGTCATCACCATATATCTGCAATACAAGATTTCTTAAATTTACGATCGAACGAAATGAAAACTAACATTGTAAATAAATCTACGCACTTACCGGACGCCATCAGTGTCATTTACAAGAGCCCATTTCTTCGCCGGTTTTTGCGCTATCCACTGAGCGAATGTAATATTATGGCCAGAGCTCACCTGCTGGCCCTCTACTATTTGAACCCCTCCCGTGCTTTGTTCTTCAACAACCATCTTCCTGGTACGTTCGTTAATATCATTGAATAGCGCGTTGAATTTGTACAGTTGGTTTTGCATACACATTGCCTTGAATTTCTTCAATAAGGGCTTGCTCTTGAATGCATTGTATAGGTTTGCTCCCAGGTGACGCATACACCATCAAGGACGCACGTCAGGCCACATTGGTGCATCACCCTTCGACAATACATCTACTGCATGTAGGATCCCCTGGTGGCGGTCAGAAATGACGCACACTCTAGGCCGATCCATGACAACGTGAATTTTCAGTAGAGATAGAAACCACAACCGGCTATCATTGTTCTCACTCTCCACAAAAACAAATGCGAGAGGCAATATCTGGTTATTTCCATCAACTGCAAGTACAGTTAGCAGAGTACAATAGTACATACCAGTAAGGAACGTCTCATCCACACATATGACAGGACGACAGTGCTGGAAGGCCTCTATGCACTGGCCAAAAGACCAAAACAACCGCATCAAGAAGAAGTGGTTCGGGGCGACACTTCCATTGGGAGATATACTGGCTCATGTGCAGAAACATAGCGTATCCCAGGGTTGCTCTCCTGTATCTTGCGGAGGAGACGGAGAGCCCAATTGTATGACTCCTTATAATCCCCGAATAACATTTTAAGTGCCTTCTGATTGGTTCGCCATGCTTCGTGATATGTAATTGACATGCTAGTGTGGTTCTACACCTCAGCCATTGTGGAGTGTGGTTTCATGAAAATATCTGCCTCAATAGCAGTTAACAACATCTGCGCTATGAATTTTGAATCCACGTTGCTGTTAATGTTGCGTACCAACTCCTCCATACAAGTATGTGGCTCGTACTACTGATTATGAAGTGCTGCTCATGTTTTGGGCGATGCGCCCGAACATGGAATGAGCACTGCGGCTTCTTTACGCACTTCACCTCTTACACAGCGGGTCCGGATCGTGCCACATAGTGCTTGCGCCATGTGGTGACATCAAAATTGCTGACAAAGTGTATTACCTCATCCTTCGTACTAAACTCTTGACTAACTACTATGTCATTGTGCATATACCCCATTTGGAAGTTTTGGAGTGATCACTGATCACCCAATTCGAAGTATCCAGAGCGCGATAATACGCTATGGCAGGCATCGGGTCCTCCTCTTCTTCCACATCGTTTTCAACCCCTTCATAGAAATCTTTCCCTATAGTCTGTGCATCTATCTCTCCCTCCTCCATTACGATATTCGGCTCCGTGTCCATGGCTAGTGCCTCAACACCCGTCATGATGCTACCCATTGGGTCCTCCTAGGGGTGAAAACAGGTTTGATCGGATCGGATAATGGCTAAACCATATCCTAACTTTGCGGTTTTTCTCGGAACCGGATACGGATAGGTCGGTTACGGATACGGATGCGGGAAATGTCGGACACGAATACGGAGCTGATTTGGGTCGAATCGAATACGGTCACGGAAATTTGTCGGAACATAGAAACCTCACAAATTGTATGTCCAGAATCGAATAAAGCAGTATTGCAATTAAATTTATCATAGCATTTATAACATGTATAGAAAATATATTGTAAAGAAAAATCTTTCACAACATGATAATCTAACAAAGCAACATAGTTCAAGGTTCACATTAACATAGTTACACATACACGGTCCACGGATACACCAAGACATGATTAATGTCTCTATGATTAAGGACGTGATTAGCGTGCATGTGCATTTATATATGTTGCCAATAGTACAAAACTACAAATGTTTGGGGCTTTATATACGTTTTAGTACCCTTTTTGAATTAAGTTAATGTATAGGGGTCAAAATGCAAAAGTTTCACAACACAAAAATCCCCAAATCCCAGTCCACATCGTGGTCTTCTCCAATCTTTTCTCACGTCTCACTGCACAGTGCTCCACGCCTCCACCTCAACCACGCATGAGAGAGGAGATCATGTGAAAGAGAGAAAATGAAGAGGGGGCCGATGGCGCAGCTCACCGGAGAGCACGCTGACAACGGGTCCTGACAACCAGACCGAAGGTCCATAAGGCAGCAGATTGACTGGCCATGGAGGTCACCGGTGATGGGTGGCGCGGGGACGGAGATGGGCGGCACAACCTCTAGACAGAGACGGCGGCGCGGCAGCCCCTGGAGGAGTGGAGGGCGACGGGTGGCGGGACGGCCACTTGACGGGGACGGCGGCGGCAGCCTGCGGCGTGCAGACCTGTGAGGACGATGGCGGCGGCCTGCGACTTGCGAGGACTTGGGGGCGGCAGCCGGCGCACGCCTGAGGACGACGACTGCGCAGCGCACGGGAGGTCTCAAGTCTCAGGTCTAGGCAGTGGGCAGCGCATGGGGTAACCCCAGTACGTGCTAGTTACGTGGGCTGTTTAGGCCTTGGGCTGGGAGAAGACCAGATGACATGATGGGTTTCAACACTTAGCTGTGTCGGATATCCGAATAACCTAAACCTCGGATATCCGATTCCGTAACCGGTCCCGTCGGGAATCGCCGTCCCGTATCCGTATCCGTATCCGACAAAAAAATATCCGAGTACCGATCCGTATCCGAAAATATCCGATCATATCCGATCCGAAGGTATCCGAATCCGTATCCGACCGGTTCGGTCCGGGAAATATCCGACCCGTTTTCACCCCTAGGTCCTCCACATATCCATCCAGCACAGTCTCATGTGCATTCTCTTGTACGATGTTGCTAGGCCCGGCCTCGGATTCTCTTGCCTCAGGCAGCACGTACACACCTAATTGGTACCCCTCTTCTACTGCCTTATTAACATAGTACGTTCAAGCAGCCCTACTTCTTAGTGGCCACAGGTTGTAAACATATATCGAACTATTTGGAACCTGACATGACCTAACACCGTTTGGAACAAGTTTGTATTCCTGACGGTTTATGCGAAGTTTTCGAGTTATAACCCTCGCCAACATTGCCAACTCTATTGGTAATGTTATCGTGGTCTGCAAATGGCTGCATGTGTGCATGCTTACAAAATTTCCTTTCATTGGTGCAGGTGCATCTCCGTAAAAAATATGTAGTGGTGTCTCCATTTACGTCTGTAACATGCACGTGTTCGTTCATATTAACATGAAATATATGTTTCTTTATGTTTAACTGTTATTTCAAACATTAGACAAAATGTTAGCTTAAATGTTTAATACATAATATATGTAATTAAGTGCTGAACATAGAATATACCAACTCGACTAACACTAATTACCCACTAATTATTAACTGTAATATCGCTAACATATGTACAATTAAATCACTAATTTTCATGGTAACTATAGATTAATTTTCGCAATACGTTCAATTAAGCAAACAAATAATTGCATATAGTCATTAATTTACTAAGCACGCTAACTCTAATTTGTCTCTAATTACATATTTATTTTCTCAATACATGCAATTAAAATTTAATCATTTATTTTAATAACTACAAATGAATCACTAACTTCAATTATAATTGTAAACCATTTTCGTTCCTCAACAAACTAATTAATATTTTCAATATAAATAAAAACTATTAGACAAAATATATCTAATTAAATGCTTAGAACAAAATAAGTGATTTACTGCATATAACAAGTGCACTAACACTAATTATCTAATAAATATTAGCACCCGCCATGCCGGGCGGGGCAGTTACACATACCTAACTACTGATTCTCGAGCTCCACCGGGTGAGAAATGAGTGTTTCAGGCCAGGTGAGTAATGAGTGTGAAGGCTTCCGGCAGGCAGGACAGCGATATATATAGACTGAATTTTGTGATCACTGTGACTTCTAAAGTCTATTAATTAGTGTAAATCATGTGATTACTGTTCAATTAATCACCCATGTGTTGTTGGTGAATCCTCCTCCACAAATTCTCGTCGGTGGAGTAATATTTTATTCAAAAAACAAACGTTGTTTTGTCGGTAGGCCTTAATTAATCTGTTAATTACAACTGCATGCAAGATCTTCGTATATTTTATTCCCTGATGCATTCCCTGTCTGATCATATTTTATTCGTCACGTGCATTGCATTCGCCAGCTGATCATATTTTATTCGTCGCATGCATTGCTATCGACTCCTTTTGCCACACAGGGTGGCGGGAGCAAGCCGCTGCCACGCTCGGTGGCGGGAGCAGGCGCCATGCCGTTCGTCGGCCGCCGTGCCCAGTGACAGGACCCACTACCATTTAAATAATTAAATTCAACTGTAGATTATTATATTAATTGCCATTTAACAATTGATTATTTCAGCAATTTTTCCTCATACAGGGTAAACTTGCATGGGAGACAGTCGATAGCATCAGGCGTTTAGGATATTGATTTGCATTCAAGGGACAATAGCTTCAGGCGATTCAAAACAAGACATATATCACTCCATCCATAATGGTTTTTGTGGAGCATCAGATCAAAATTGTACGCTCATCGCTGGCAAAATTGATCGTCATAATCAGACTAGGATACAACACATTTGACAAACAAAAAAAATTGATACACGTCGATCGCAGTACGGTGACGTTTCATGTGCTTATCTTAACCTACGCCAAAAAATAATAATTTAAGCTTTAAGTGTTCGCTAACGCTGACGCAGCCTTTAAAACTTCTTATTAAACCTATTGCCGCCGCCACGTCCCCTGCCAGAAAACCCTCTGCCACCGCTGCCTCGGCCACCACCACCGGAGAATCTCCTGCCGCCACCACCACGGCCAAACCTTCCACCGCCAGGGTTACCTCTTGACTGATCCCTCTCTTGCAAGGGTGGCAGTTGTGTCACTTCCTCGATTGTCACCATGGTAGCATTCTCAGAACCTGCAGGAATCACACAGCAGATTTGTGGTGAAGTAGCACCCCTAAAATATCGGATTGAGATCCTCTGACTTTATTTGGCCACTGACATGTGGGCCACAGTAGCACATGGGCCTACATGTCAGTGACTCAAGTCAGAGGGCAGTAAAGTTCCAAAAATATAAACTGCAGTTCATTTGCTAATTTGAATATAGCAAAATAAGACTAAAAGCTGTGCCTACTGTAACCATACAGTATTAACACTTTTTTAAAAAAATTGCAAAACTACCGCATGAAAAAAAGTGAGACCCTGCAAGTGCGTACCTAGTATATAGTCGGCAACTTCAGCTGCAGGAACATCAAATACAGCACCTGTCCCATCGGCAGTAAGGGTCACACCCTTTACGTCTGCAAGTCTATCTTCTGGCATGAACCTTTTCAAGGTCGAAATAACAAACCTGCAAACAGACAATTTTAACAAGGCTCCTCGTGGTCTAAAAAGTTAAATAGTAGCATAGCACTCACCCTGGTGTATACATCGACCTGCCGGTTTGAAGAAGTACTGTAGTATAGTTCTCCATAGAAGAAAGCAAAGATCTCTTCTTTATGTTGGTGTAACCCTAAGATATATATTTCCTGTTAGTTACTACATCCAGTATAACAGCACAAACATAGCTACACAGCAGAAACTAACTTACAACTGCCTTTGCGAGTGCTTTGGCAAGCAAATCAACTGCAGACATACTGGAAGAGCTTAATAGTTGCTCTGCTTGCTGCCGAAAAACAGGAATAACACTGCAGCACATTCAAAAACGTAGTTAATGGAAGAAATATATCTACTGCAAAATATGATTACCTCAGTTTTAAGTTTGGATATCTTACCTGTCTGAGACACTAGCAATGGCTTCTGCAGCTTCAGAGCCAGCAGATTGTGCCACATCTGTTGGTTGTGGTGCAGAAATATGCTCAAACTTCACCCCAGACTCCCTTTCTATTCTTGTCATGTTGTGTTTGTATCTGGGTTCGAAGAGCATTACAGCAACACCAGTATTACCTGAAAATCCACAAGGGCCATTGTTTCAAAGGTAATCAATGCAAACAGCAAACTAAAATTAGTAACTTCATTTAATGTACCTGCTCTCCCTGTCCGACCGGACCGGTGTATGTAAGCTTCAACATCACGCGGAGGCTCACACTGAAGGATTAGAATATCATCAATGAGATGGCATGGCCTAGCAAAGTTATATAGTACATAACATGTCAATAGGTCATACCTGAATGATAAGCTGTACATCATTGATATCCAGCCCTCGTGCTGCCACATTTGTAGCAACCAAAACTAGAAACTTTCCGCTCCTGAATCCAGCAAGAATGACCTTAAAAAATCAACCAGTACTTTTAGCTGTGCTTGACATTTATCAGCAAATCAGAAATTGGTAGTCATGGAGAAAGTACTGAAATAAGGATTCACAAAAAAAAATCAACTAGCATAGACAATAATTCAAAGAATGGGGTTCTTGCAAACCGCATCAAAACTCAAATGTATAACAGCATTCCCAGGTTATTTATGCCATCAACAATTATTACATGACAAAGTAAAAACATGAGGACGCACATTGTTTCACTCTTGCATGCATCTGGCACAGGTATCATAAAATAAGACTGTTAGGAAAAAACTGCTTACTTCACGCTGAGCTTGAACAACATCTCCATGCAAGGCACGTGATCCAGCTATCAACCCAGAGAGCTCTGATGCAGATTCTTTTGTCTCGGTAAAAATAATGGTTCGGCCTCCACTGAACCCAGAAATAAAACATTAGCTAAAAAATGATGAAAACCACAGTATCACAGTATTCTTGTAAACAATGACCATTCGGTAAAAGTACATACTGACTGTAACATCGGATGATGTCTGGAATAATTTGTGCCCTCGCAGCACGGTTACAAGGAAGAGCAAGATGCTTCACAGATGCACTAGCTTTCAGTTTCTCATTGCCAACAAGATCAACTGTTTGCTTGTCAGCTTTCAGAAATTTCAAGGAGAGCTACATTCCAGAGTAGCCAATAGCATTGCATTGTCAGATAACCATTTTTTTTTTAAAAAAAAAAATAGTTGTTTTGTGTGTCAAAGTGGTCATACCTTCTTCACCCAATCTGGTATAGTAGCACTGAATAGAAGTGTCTGTACTTTAGTAACATCTTCTACCTTGCCTGTTTATAATAATATACAGAACGAGTTACATCAGAATTTACCAAAAAAATACAGAAGTGCTGCAAGTGAGTGTCAAGAAAGTTAATTGTTCCATATTTATGGATCCAGAAAAAGTGCATAACAACAGTCACGAAGAGAACAATTGGCACTATTGAAGACAATAATCAGGACTACATGGAGCTCAAAAAACCAAAGAGAATTTGTAATAGAAGATGTAAGCATACCAAGAATAAGCTCAACATCATCAACAAAGCCCATATTAAGCATTTCATCAGCTTCGTCAAGGACACGGAATTTCAAAGACTTCAAATTGAGAGTGCCCTTTACAATAAAATCCTGGGAAAGAGAAAACAGTAATGCATCAAACAGTAGAACAAGATTATGAGATTTTGGTTCAAATCACCAGATCAACAAATTAAAATAATACCTTGACACGGCCAGGAGTTCCAACTATAATGTCAACCCCCCTTCTCATTGACATTTCTTGACGGCGATAATCAGCACCCCCATATACACAGCATGAAGAAAGACCAAATATTCCACCATAAAACTCAAAGTCGGTGTGTACCTGAAATTCATTTTGGCAGGGTTAAAAAAATATAAATAATTTTCTTTTCTTGATGACAAAGTATCACGATCTTACCTGTTTAGCCAGCTCTCTTGTTGGTAGCAAAACCAAAACACTAGGAGGTCTACCATGATCAGTCCTTCTGGATGCCTTGTGTGTCCCATTAATTAATGACTCTAATATGGGCAGAACAAAAGCCAACGTTTTCCCCTAAAAATAAGTTACAACATACCATTTTTTATTAGGCCGTCCAAAAGTTTCCAGAGAGAAAAACAATAGAAGTACAGACTTTCCTCATGGGCAGTCCTCCATAGTTGAAAATAAGAACTTCAGAAACACCACTACTAAGATGTTTAAATTGTGCAAGCAGCATACACAGAAACAGCAAATCTCTTCAAAAATCAGGCATGTGCGATGACATCATACTCGAACTGTGCAGGTAGCACAATTAGCTCAACCGGGCAATTAGCTTAACAATGTAGCAATCCCTATCACGAATTTATGGGTGCTATAAATTAGACGGAATTCCTCCCATATATAGTGCACAGCAAGCTTGCTGATAGCTAAAACGCGTAAGCTTGCTGTTAGTTAAACCGCAAGAGATAGTAAGTTAAGCCTGCTCTTAGCTAGTAGTATAACGCAGTCGTAACTAGCGCAAGTACAAATTTTACGCTACAATTTTGTCAAATGGACCAGACAAGCAAAAAGGAACTCTCACCTGGCCAGTGCGTGCGCGGCCGACCAAGTCGCTGCCGTCGAGGACGATGTCGAAGGTGCGTGCCTGGATAGGAAACAGCGCCTTGATCCCCTTGGACTTGAGGCTCTGCCTCAGCGGCTCAGAAATCCGGAAGTTGGAGAGCGCATTCGGATCGGCCGGGTCCTCGTCACCGCTGGCCGTGAGCTCGCCGTCGTCTTCCTGCCCATCAGCCGCGGCCTTCCCCTTTGTCTTACCGCTCTCCTTCTTCGCCTTCTTCGCGGAGGGAGCCGGCGCGGCCGGCTCCTCGGAGCTCGTGCTGCTCCTCTCCTCGTCGGAGGAGGCCGCCGCTGGAGGGGACGGCTCCTTCGCCTTGCGCTTCTTCTCCTTCTTCCTCTCCTTCTTGTCCGAGGGGGCCTCGATCTCGACCTCCGCGGCGGCGGCGGCGGCGGCGGCGGCCTTGAGCTTGCGCTTGGCCTTCTTGGAGGCGGAGTCGTCGATGGCCATGGGCTCGGCGGCGGCGGTGGGGAGGGAAGGCATCGGGAGGAGGTGCGAGTGGCGGCGGCGCGTAGGGTTGAGCGGCTGCAATTGGGCGCAGCAGGGAAAGAGGGGAAGACAGGTTGCGGTTCGAGAATATATAGGTCTGTGTGGCGGAAACCCTAGCGCGGGAGGGGGCACGCTATCGACTGACGGGTGGGCCCTCTGGGTTAACGGCTGAGAGGAGATGATGACGTGGCGCTTGATAATTTTGTGACTGCCAGGTGGGTCAACGAGGG
The DNA here is from genome assembly GCA_005191435.1 of Raddia distichophylla. Lineage (NCBI taxonomy): Eukaryota > Viridiplantae > Streptophyta > Magnoliopsida > Poales > Poaceae > Raddia > Raddia distichophylla. The sequence continues at coordinate 3,250,234 of SPJY01015775.1, forward strand.
GTTTCGTGGCGCTGACGTTTCGTCCACCGTGGAAAGCGTCGATCTGCTGTGAATGCTGTGAACTGGATCGGACGGCCGGCGATGGATGTGCCACCCACTCGGTTATGGATTCTTATGGGCCGAGAAAATTGCGATTGGGCTTAGCCCATTGAGAGTGGATGAGTGGGCCCGTGGCCAACACTTTGAAAAAGGATTACTCGCATGACAAAATTACTCACCTTGGACTTGTGAAAGCGCTCAACTAGGAATGGTACCTGATCTTTCTCAAAAAGAAGAAGAAGAAAAGGAATGGTACCTGATCGGTTACGGATGAGACAGTGCCTTTACCGTATTCATTTTCATATTTTTAAAAACGAAAACGAATATGGATCGGGTAGTGTAACGAATACGAATATGAATCAAATATGTACCCAATTCGGATCGGATATGAATATCCTTCAACTTCGACAACAAATTTTGGCACGATAAATTTGCAAAATATGCATATGGATGTCATCAAAATATATATGACAAAATTAACCACTCTAAAAGCATGTGTAATTTTGAACCAACAATGATGAGAGTAGGACGACATAGCATGGCTATCATCAAAGTGAATAAGTGATCAAATTCAAACATTTATGGTTCATAGCTAGTAGCATCACACGATACGTAGAGTTTTAGAGAGCAATTCATATGTATATAAGCACCTATTACAAAATGTTTAGATGATATTTGTAGACATGTAGTTGTAGGTCACAATGAGCTTTAATTTCTTTCGCGTCCTTATCTCAATCCTTATTCGTATCTTTATTCGTATTTGTATCCGGTCCAATTTTCGTATCCGTATTTGTATCCGTATCCAGTCCAATTTTGTAAACCGTATTATGTATTCGTATCCGACAAAACAAACCGGATAGTATATGTATTCGTATCCGGACCAATTTTGTAAACCGTATCTAGTATTCTTATTCGGCAAAACAAACCGGATAGTATTCGTATTTGTATCCGTTTTGTATTCAAATACGAATACCGCAGATACGGATATACAGTTTTTCGAATACGGTAGTTGAATAATGCGGATTATCCGTTACCAAATTCCACCCCCACACTCCACACTACACAAAACAAAACACCCTCGCCTCCATAGCACTATTTATTTCCACATCTAGCTCGTCATGCACTGTTCTCTCCAAATCATTTTCCATTATTTCTCTCTCCTATCTGTGTCCTCTACTTCGGTAGCATTGTTGATGGGTCTCGAGCATGACATGAGGGAAGGAGAGGATTGCAAGAGAGAAATGAGAAAATAGAGGCGGACTGGAGAGGGAGAGAGATTACAGGAGGGAGGAAATTTAACGGAGTGCTACAAAAAGCTATAGGGAGGAAATGGTGGGAATTTATAGTATTATTGGAGCAAGTTAGTTCGTAAATACGAGTGGCATGTTTTCGAAGTCTTTTTAGTGGAGTGCTGTGTAAGAAATTTTTTCTGTGAAGTACCAATTTTTATAAATAAAACTACAAACAAGAAAATCATTGTCTTGTCTTTTTAAAATGAAAAACCATTTTAACTATGTCATAATCAACCCTTTGGTGCATACATTAGCTTAAAATATGTCCAATACATGCTCCGACTTTGTGGACCCCTTGTGTCGGTGTCTTCTCTCCCTTTACTCTCCTTTTTTTTCTTTGGCTCCTTTCCCTCCCATCACTAGCCAGACCTCCTACTTCCCCTCCTAACCAATCCTTCCGCCTCCTCTAGCTTAGCACTAACACCTCCTTGCTTACTTGGGCCATTGTGTTGTTGTTCTCCATCTTGATGCCATTGTAACCTTCCCTATCCAAACTATCGTTGCCACCACGAACTTCTATCGAGGCCATCGTTGGGCTCTCTAGGGAAGACCACATCATTGAGCCACCATATTTTTGCACGTGACGTGGTAGGCTACATCTGGGCAGTTTGATGCGCTAGGGTTGGGCAACACAATAGACAATAGTGAGCGTCATAATCACGACAATGGCTCAAACAAGGGAACCTGTGATGGTGCGAGACGGGTGTTTGACGTGAAAATTTCACGTTATTATTTTTTAATGCTAATAACTTATTTATCGCATTGTTGAATAATTGGTCGGGAGATAATTATCAAGAATTTGCGACGGCTCTTTTTTTTAAGCACTTGATTAAAAGATAATTACCGTGCTTATCCGCACTAACCAACATACAACAGCCGATCCATTTTATCTCTACACGTGACCAACAAATTCCAGGCACTAGATCCTACAAATCCGGCTTAATTTTGCCTATAAAATGCATAACACGTCACACACAAGAGAGAAGGACGAACTCTCTTCTACAGATCGTTTTCTCTGCAGGTTCCTCACGGCAAGACGGGCCATCAACAATTCGACACTCTCTCTGCAGGTTGACTGGTTGAACACGGGAGGTCTTCTTCTCTTCAGGTGGACTACACACGGAGAGGAGTATTTAGCCATTTCATTTGCAGGTTGCAAGCAAGCATAGAACTCTCTGTAGGTCATAAGCCAGTCAATCACGAGAAGATGGATCAAAGAGGTGGAGGAAGACTGTCAGGTGGATAATCTTGCTTACGTTGTGCCCACTGTCTCCATTTTCTTCTATACAGGGATGAATAGGAACCTCGCTCGCCACCGGTCGCCTGCTCTGTACCTGGCTGCTGCCGCCCTTGATGGCCGGCGCGCCCTCAACCGGCGCCGCCCTTCACCGGCGTGCCCAAGCCGTCGTTCTCTCGCCGGCGCGCCGTCATGTGCCCGCGCGCCGCCCGCCTCATGGCCGCTGCCCTAGCCGGCGCCGCCCGACCGGCGCGCTGCCCTGGCCGGCGCCGCCCCTCACCGGCGCCTCATGCGCCGAGCGCAGCCTCCATGCCCCTGGCCGCCGCCTCATGGCCGACGCCGCCGTGTGCCGACCTGCCGGCCTCCTCCTCCCTTCTCCTCTCTCACTCTCTCTGTGTAGAGGGCACGATGTGAATGGATGCACAGGGAAGAAGAAGAAGATGGGGAATTTTGGGATTTTGGCACTTTTGCAATTGAGTCCCTGGATTCTGTGTTAATTTGATAAGGGTGCTGAAACCTTATTTTAGCCCCAAGTCTTAGTATTCCTTGACAAGATATTTACAGTTTAATCCTCTGAACATGCCATACTTGCGCTAGGGTGCTTTAAGATCTGGTTTTTAGCCACTTTCGTGATAAATATACTTCTTAGTTTTGGACATCTTTTATATTCACAAGGGTGTTAGAATTATATAACCCCTATATCTCATATCATCATTATATGTTGTCCATCCAGCATAATCACATTCGCATTAGGGTGCTAATGTAGTCTGGCCCCCTATTTTGTTAATTTGTATCATCAGCATCTATAATTTGAAGGGAGCTTAACCTTAATTTAGCCCCATATTCATACGTGCTTTAAATATTTGAATAATCATGTACTTGCTAGCAAGGTGCTTATAAATTGTAGTCAAGCCCTGTTTTCATGCCGTTCCTATTTTGTAGTTTATCCAATGTTCTCATATTTGATATAGGGTGTTAGAACGGTCCGCACCTGGGAGTGATCCGCGATCAAAAGTTACTTTCTTCAGCCAAATCGTCCGCGATACACATGCTGACGGTCAGCATGTGTATTGAGGACAGTCAGCAATAAAATGAGGACAAACTCAAGAAACTCTCTGTCAGATCGTCCGCGCATTTAGCTGACCGTCCGCATGCAACCTTTTGAAAACTTGTTTGGCCAAGGATAGGAAGATGATTTAGCCAAACATAAATAATCTAGACCATTATAAAACCATGCAATATATTTTAATATGGCCAAAATGAATATATGTGCAAGAATTGATCCTTTTGGCACCGAACGAGATCAAACTACTAGCCATAACCCCTCTTTATAGTACGGTGAAAAGCTATAAAATAATTTCTAACAATCTAGTCTCACATCCAACTCCAAGACTAGCAAATAATTAGAAAAGATGTCCTTCTTCTTCAATAATATTACCTTTGCCTTGTAATTATCCTTTAACCGAGCGAGTGACACACAACATCATCGGGACCTATTTAATGAATAAGCTCAATACAAGTATTAGTCCCAATTATTAGAGTCATTAATCATCAAAATAATATTTAAGGGCCTAGATGCTTCACCTACAGCAGCAAGGGCGACGGCGATGGTGGGGTGGCGACGGCGGCTGACAAGCGACGACGACGGCGCGGCCGACCACGAGCAGCGGCAGCGGCGCCACCCGGCACAAGCGGCGGTGGTGGCTTGCACAGAGACGGCGGCGACGCGCAGAGCTCGTGCGTGTAGAGGCGGCGACGGCTGTGGGTTGGGAAGTTCGATCTCCCTAACTCACGGCATTTAAGCCCTCGGCTGGGCTGGGCGGGCCTAAAGCCCGATAGGGCATCACATTCTACCCTCCTTAAAAGAATTCGTCCTCGAATTCTAGTCTCTATTTAATACTCTAGAAAATAACTAGAACTTGCGAAACAGCATCACGCCCTCTAGTCCAACAAATAGGTTCTCAATGCTGATCTACCTAAAAACAACTCAATTGATACCAATTGTAACACCCGCACAAGCAAGAGAGATCGGTTGGCACCCTTCTCAAAAATGGTCTCACGAGAATATAGAAAAACAACAACAATGTAGCACTTATACTATCAATCAATTTACAGTTTAACAATGTAGCCGCTAAAGCCAATCATAAAACAGTCATAACACTATATAACAGCATAACTTTGGTGTGACCTCTTCCGTCTTAAAAGGTCAGGACATGCCCCAAAAGGCTAAGCCAAAAGTTAATCACCAGAACCAAGTAATAATTATATGTATCAAACTCTATAAATGATCAAATCGAGAAAACTTCAAACTCGTGCCAAATGATAAATCTCAAAAGAACATTATATAAAAACCGTCGTTGTCCATACACTTTCTATACTCCATTGAATAAGCATCCAGCCAAGAACTTCCCAAAGAAAACATCAAGATCCACAACTCCATCATGGCTAGGTAATCATCATGGAAAGGTTGGTTTAGGCACGAACAAAGAGTTCGAGGTCGGCCCCATACGACCCATGCAACACTCACCCGAAAAGACACCCACAAAACTCATGACAACAAAAGGAAAAATTCACGAAGAAAGTACTCAAGCACCATAAATAAGTCAATAAAAAAACTTCACCTGTTAAGACGATGGTAACTTATCTACCTCGCTTCTTTGATGATGCACAGCGATGGTCTAAACCACTTGATAATAACTCTTCAGCTCCATTCTTCGATTATCGTAGGAGAACACACCGAGATATACAAGGATAAGGATTAGCTAGCAAGCCAAGAAGAAAGTAGCTATGGTACTCCACCCTTCGCTTGACGACAATCCACCAACTCGGGATAAACTAAACTAGGTCTTCCCGCACTAAGGAAGATAATGTCACACACAACACTCGTCTACGAAAGCTAAAGCCAACAAACAACCCTAGCTTTACCACTTTGGGATCAAAGAACTTACTGGTCAACAAAACAACTGCATGACCAAGAATATCATCCACGATACTAGACAAGGGTGCCTAGCATCGATCCATTTATGAAGATGAGTTTCAGCGGAGTTGAGTTCATTCTTGGAAGATAAAAACCTCGATTAACTCCCAACATAACTCCTCGTCTCGGAAAACAATTTCTTTTTCTATGAACGGAAAATCCTACACCACTATTGTGCTAGACTGAGAAACAACGACACACGGGAGTCTAAGATAAAGACATACAAGCCCACCACTCCACGTAACAAGAGAATAGCAAGAGTAAACGTTATGGGGGCCAATCCATCACGTACCCAAACTATCAACTCAATACGTAGGTAGATGGATCACAAACCCTAATACTTGGGTAAGCTCACTTGGCAATGCGAAACAAGTCTTATGGGATATGATCCCCTCTATTTAGCCGATCCAACAATCTACCAAAGAAACTCAACACAACCTATGCTACTAAAAGAGGAAGTCTGAAAAGAAGAACCGAGGCACCAAGATAACACATTCGGTGGACTAACACTATCAATATAATACCAAGTTCCTACTTCACTCTATGATAAAGTAGAAACATTTCATATAATACCGCCATGGTCCCAAATATCCAGGTACCCCAATTATGGTACAGCTCCCTTGGTCCCGTTAGATCGTCAAACCTATCAAAGGATACAAAAATAAAAAATAAAAAAAATAAAAAATGATGGTAGACTTTAAAGCCGCAAAGAAAATCCGGACAATAGCCGATCTTCTGCTTACCGACCACCTAACTCACGAGAAGAGCAAGGCTATATCATCATATGCTAAGGAAAATAATTTGGTACCCCAACGGCGGCTAGAGCTCACAACAAAACCACCAATCTTCCCGCTAGTGGGTTGGAGAACTAATGGGCTAGTAGAACAGTGGCATGACTCAGCACGACAACCCTTATTGTTGGACAAGGGTGTCTAACGAGAATAACAACTATGAAAGCGGATTTCAAAAAGATTGGATTAGACTCGATTCCAACCGACTTATCAAAACCAAAGGTATACGCAAGAGGACCCAACTATAAGCCAGTCATTTGTTCTAGAGGCCACTAAGGCTTCCACTCCACCTCCTACCATGGACATTTTTTTCAAATCCTGAAACTTTTGGTCTAAAAGGCTCCATTTGAACCGATATTACAAAGCTCACAACCATCGCTTAACATGCTCATGCGCAAGCATCCAACATGCGCGCTGCATCCACGTCCTTTTTAACATCTTCTGAGTCATATTCCCAATATCCCTCTTAACTCAAAACGGTAGCGATAGTCTCAATGATCGAGCAGCAAGCCCTAATAAGACTAGGCAGAACAAAGTTGGGGTTCTAAAGAGGCGGATATTTTAAAAAGAATGAAAATAGGGCATATATTACCTTTATACCCTTAAGCATCCTCCATAAAGGACACTATTACTGTTAAGGAACAATCCTTAGGAACGAACCTAAACTCTAATCTAAACAAAAGGCCAACAAACCAATGAAAACTGAATCATCACTACCGTCATAGACAAGCAAGTTTGGAGGTTACCTAAACATAGGTATGAGAGTCCACTGAGAAAAACCCACAACACAATGATTAAGGACTCAAAAGCCTCTGGCGAAAGCCAGGAACAACTTAACAGCACCCAAAAGAATCAAGCCACACTCTTACCCCTAGCCTATGCATAGCATCAAACTAATTGTAAATAAAATACAGGAGCAACAACAAACTCCAACATCCATAAGCCACGTACAAATCCCACAACTGCAAGAGGCATTGGTCCAAGGGACTTTAAATCAGACACCAAAGATTTACAAATGGCACTCAATAATGCTAATGCACAGACGGCCAACACAGACACTGCATCCATCGCCATCATAACATCATGACACACATATCCCTTTTTAATCCCCCTATCAGAAAATTGTGTCAATAAACTCAATTGAATGAGGAACATGCCCTACTACGACACTAATACGCATAGGGGTAGGGTACAAGCATTCTTTTCAGTCTGAAGGCATATCCAAGGACTGGCATCACTGCTTCTCCGAGAAAGGTCTGTAAAAGCCACAGAGCTCTAGAGCCAATGACTAAAAAAGAATGGCTAACAGATCCTTGGAACACTAAGACATCACCAATGGGTTGGATAAAGCTCGTCTAGAGTAGACTACTTAAGCACTGATATGGATGTCAATAAAGAAAACTCTCAATCCTTCCTAGTTGGACTTGAAAGTCCCTGGCAAAGTGTAAACACAATTAACAACGTAACACTGGAACCATGTCATAATCATGCCCTTTCATCAAATATAGTAACAACTAATTATAAAAAATAATACATACATACTTCGGCTATAATTATTACCACTAGAACCTTAATTGATAACATTATTAGCAACTCTACAAACAAAAATGCAATGCAAACCCATCCCCATTCTACTGTGCACCAGTGTGTCAGGTCTTGATTAATTAGTTAAACCACAAAATCAGAGTTAACTGTTACATATTAATTTTAATTATTTACTTCGAGCATTGATTATGCAAACCCATAATGGACCTAAAGCCCGCTCTGATACCAACTGTAACACCCCGGCTCAACCTCGAGCCCAGAATGCCACCAACATAACATACTATTCGAAAGTTCAGCAGCATTTCCTCTGAAAATGCTACAACAAACACATGCAGTATATATAGAAACAACATTTATCACAACTAATCCAACAACAGGCTTTTAAACCGGATTTGGAACCATAACCATAACCTCGGCATCTCTTACCTTGGTGAAGTGAAGCGACGTCCAAACTCTTGGGTTACAAACCGGTGATTAAATTACATGCTTCAGTCATACTTAACGTAAACAATCATAACCTCAGTTTTACTATTCCGGACACCACAAAAAAAAACTGGCCAAGTTACTTTCATCTCAACTAGTTTACCATGGATATTTTAATGTGATCAAAAGTGAAGTGCTCATCACGTGAAACTACTCCCTTTCCGATGTATGCCAACTTCAGGATTCACCTAAAAACATAAACAAACAAGCGTGAGTCCCGTAGCAACAGAACAACTTTCCAATCATAACCATGCTCATCAATGCAATGCATTATGCTCATATCTCATAAGCATGTACCGGTACCGCTGAGTGTATACCCGTCGGTGTCGCACCCTACACTCCATCCCGTGGAGGTTGACCGCCGAAGCAGGTCTTCCCCGCCATCCCGTGGGGGGGGTGCCTACCGAGGTAGGGCTTCATGCCATCATCCTTTTCCATGCAAACCTAATGCATGGATGCATATGCATATTAGTAAATAGGAGGCCCACTTTACCATTCATCTCATCAGTTCATCATAATTTGACAATGAATTAAACATAAAGTGATTCACACACTATAGCATTCAACCAGTCATGTTCACACACAACACATCATATACTTGCCTTAGTTATCAAATGAATCAGGAGGATGAGACGTCGAAGCCATCCCAAAAGCGACACCTACATACAAACATAGCCATCAACCGACTCGATACCGCTATCAAGCATTATACAAAATTGACATTACCATCTACCTTACCCTTTCCAACCCCTAATGCAATTGGCTTTATGTTTATGATAATCCCTTAGCAGTTAACTTATTTATTAACCGGACACAAAGACTATCACGTAAACAAAAAAGAAAATTAATCTGGTGACACTGAAAGGTGACTCCGTTCACTTTCTAGCACTGAAGTAGGGTGGTGCAATTTTGTAGCGCTGAAGTTACTCCCCGTTACCTCAAACTGGCATGCCGTGACGAGGTGTCAACAGTGCCGTCAAAACTGCCGTTAACTACCGATTCGGGTGGAAAAAGAAAAAGAAAAAAAGCCTCCCTCGGTTCTCTCTCTCTTCCTTCCTCGGTTCTCTCTCTTTTCCCCCTCACCGGCCGGCACCGCCGCCCCGGCCTCCTCCTCCACGGCGCCGCGGCTAAAAATATCGATTGATTTAAGTCAATCCTTACCCTTTCCAACCCCTAATGCAATTGGCTTTATGTTTATGATAATCCCTTAGCAGTTAACTTGTTTATTAACCGGACACAAAGACTATCACGTAAACAAAAAAACCCGCCACGGCCTAAATCAGAACAGCAGCGCTCCGGAAGCCATAATTCCTAAACCGCTTAGCCAAATTATGCGTTCTTGGGCTCGTGGGGTGGCGACGGCGGCTGACAAGCGATGATGACGGCGCCGCCGACCACGAGCAGCGGCAGCGACGCCACCCGGCACAAGCGGCGGTGGTGGCTTGCACAGAGACGGCGGTGACGCGCAGAGCTCGTGCATGTAGAGGCGGTGACGGCTGTGGGTTGGGAAGTTCGATCTCCCCAACTCACGGCATTTAAGCCCTCAGCTGGGCTGGGCCGGGCCTAAAGCCCGATAGGGCATCACAGGAGGGAATATCATCTTAATTGTTTCTTGATTTAGAGCAAAATTTTCCACATTACACAAAAAAGATAATACCTTTAGCCCAAAATGGTAATTTCAGTTCTCTTCCTTTTTATTTTAAAATGGCAACTTGGTAAACTTTCAAAATCGCACTTTGGTGGATTTGAGGCCTGATTATTTGAGCCGAGGAGATTCGAACATGGTTTCCCCTCTTCAAGATTAGCAAAACGCAGTTTCAAAAGTGTTGCTAACACAATGCAATTGCACGGGTATGACAACGAGCACGGACGATTACTGAACTCTCAGAAGTAAATTAGGTGAATAATTTCAAATCAGAAGCTGCTCACGCATAGAAAAGCACCCCAATTTGGCATATCTCAAAGCTGGGTATCTCGAATTTTGCCAAGTCGCTGCAACCCGGAATGGGATCCTCCTCTCCGGTTCTGCCTACTACGTCACCATCCTGTGAGCTCTGAAAACCCACTCCACTCTTCCGTTCCACGCTGCCGCCGCTCCCTCCCAGTGCCTCCTGGTCAAATGGCCCTCACCGCCGCCGTCCTGAGGCGTCCCCACTTCGCCGGCTCCCACCCGTCGGCCGGCCGGCGGCTCCGGGGGCCGGATCTCGTCTCGCTGGCAGCTCTCCCGGCGGGCTCGCGGCCGCGCGTTTCATGGCGTAGGTGATCGACTCAAGCTCCCCAAGCTGTATGAATCAGTGAAATCTGCCGCCCTTGGGAGTGGGAAACTGGCAATCTTCAGAAGAAAAAAAAAAACAAATCCCACTCTTTGGGTTTGGGGTGGAAGCTTTCCATCGTCGTCGTTCTTTGTTAATCGGACACCTCCATCGTGGATCCTTTATTTTCATGCTCCTTTTGGGTCAACGTGTGGATTTTTAATTGAATATCTCAATCTTTTTACCAAAATCTTATCGAAAGTTTACTGCGTATGTTAGGAACATAGAATCGTGCGACTCCCAAAAAAAATTATCGCTGGTTCTTGTTTACAAGCAGAGAAGGGATCTGGAGTGGCTGCTAGGGAGCGTGTTTGGGCGAGCGCGAGTGGTTCGTTCGAGGGAGATTGCTATGGGGAGGACGCTGTAGTATCACCTTCTCGTCAGGTGCCCTTTTGATGCAGTTATTTATGTAGTGACTTTTTGTGTCTATTAGTATTGGATGATTCAGTTAGCGCCTGTTTTATCCTTTTGAGCTATATATTTGCAGGGTGTAGAGGAGAGCAAAATTGATTTGCTCAAGATTCTATCGAGGGCCAACTCCATTATTCCCCATGTAGTGCTGGGGAGCACAATTCTTGCTCTGGTGTACCCACCTTCATTTACATGGTTCACAACCAGGTCATTCTTTCTATGTTTTTGCTGTTTGCTCTAGTTTTTGAACGAAATCTTTGATATTAGTTGTTAAACTGGATGGTAAGGATGGCATGTTTCTGGCTCGCTGGTTAGCCTTTTGGACATAAAAGAGACTCTGCAATAGGACCCAGATGCTCATCATTCAAATGTTGACTGATTGTTTGTGAGGAGGAGAGATGAGGGATTTGATTGTGATTACTCTTATCATTTCTGCTTCTGGTTCCTATGAAAGTTGTAGTATTTTTTTTTTTAGTAAAAGGGCAGAACTGCCTCCTATTCAACTGTAGGAGGAGTACAGAGAAGGGAACAGGGGAGTGCAATGTACAAACCAGGGCTCAAGGAACCCTGATACGAAACCAAGGTTTACGTTGCGCTGTTTAATTTGGCACCAGCGGATCCCCAAAGCTGGAGATCGTCTTCTACACAAGTAATGAACAGAGATAACGGATGCTCAGCGAGCCGAAAAATTCTGGAATTGTGCTCAAGCCATATATTCCATAAGACTCCTAAGACAATTGAGCTGATTCCCTTGAGATGCCCTGGCATTAGTGACTTGAAGATTCTGTCTAGCCATCATGCCAGAAGGTTGGAAATATGGGAACGGTTTGCAGGCTCGAGGGCTGAGCAGTTGAGCCAGGCTGCAATACTCTTCCAAACCTGAGAGCTGAATCCGCATTTGAGGAAGAGGTGGGTAGCAGTTCGGCAGCTGATGTAGCAGGAGGGCATCGGCCATAGGAATACGACCGTGAAAGTTCTTGTTGTCACTTAGAAGTAGCCTTTATATATGTAATCAGATAAGCAGCATATTAGTTATGTGCTTGATGTAGCACTATCGTTCTTTTTACTGGTAACTTGTTCTATATTCTTACATCTTATGTACGTGCGTGTGTAACCGTGTCAATATTCTGGCAGATACTACGCACCAGCACTAGGGTTCTTGATGTTTGCTGTAGGTGTGAACTCAAGCCTTAAGGATTTTATTAAAGCGATACAAAGGCCAGATGCTATTGCTGCTGGCTATGTTGGACAGTTTATTGTCAAGCCTTTCTTTGGATTCCTTTTTGGCACTCTTGCAGTTACAATATTCAATCTTCCAACTGCTCTAGGTAGGGTTATTTAATTTATCTTCTTTCACAACTCACAAATTGAAGGCTATGCAGTGAACCCTGACTTGGACTTGTTTTAGGTGCTGGTATCATGCTGGTTTCATGTGTGAGCGGAGCACAGCTGTCAAACTATGCAACTTTCCTGACAGACCCAGAGATGGCTCCACTCAGCATTGTTATGACATCATTGTCGACAGCTTCTGCGGTTTTAGTCACTCCAACTTTATCGTACTTGCTTATTGGAAAGAAATTGCCTGTGGATGTCAAAGGGATGATGTCCAGCATCGTTCAAATAGTGGTTGCTCCAATTGCAGCTGGGTTGCTTCTAAATAGGTATTCCCTTCATTTTTCTGAAATACATTTGACAACTCTGCTAGATCCGACAGTTATGTTAGTATATTCTTTTGATCTTTTGCTGCACACCTAGAGTATCAATTCTAAGAGAGCCTGTGTTAATGTACCTAACTCCTTATTTCATGATTTATGAAGATTTCTTCCAAGGCTTTGTGCAGCTGTTCAGCCATTTCTTCCTCCACTATCAGTGTTTGTGACTGCGTTATGTGTTGGTTCACCATTGGCTATAAATATCAAGGCTGTTTTGTCGCCATTTGGACTAGCCATTGTGCTTCTCCTTTTTGCATTCCATACATCATCTTTTGTAGCTGGATATCATCTTGCTGGTACTTGGTTTCGCAAATCAGCTGATGTAAAGGCACTACAAAGAACAATATCTTTTGAGACAGGTATATATGTTTTCCAGTTGCATTAGCATACGTTCTTTGCAATTTGTCCTGTTGTCTCACCAATATTTTATACAGGAATGCAAAGCAGCCTTCTTGCTCTTGCTTTAGCAAACAGGTTCTTCCCAGACCCACTAGTGGGAGTGCCTCCAGCCATATCAGTATGTCTATTTCCCCCTCTCTTGTCGCGTCCTTTTTTTTTAGCGAACCGCCCTTGTTGCTTTAATCTCAGTATTTGAGCATGAACTCGTAGCCTCTTACCAACTATCTCTTTCAAAGCGGCATGACTTTTATCTAGGGGTTGCCTAGTTGGAGGGAATTGAGGGAAGGGAATGAGAATAGCTATAGCTCTGTCTTAAATCTTAGCCATGGAGGAACATCTATTTGGCGAATTAATAACTTATTTCGGCATGGCTAATTCAGATGAAACTTTGGACATAGAAATCAATTCAAGCTAGAATCATGTAATTTTTGTTGTAGCATCATTTCTTATGGTTCATATGCCTTTTGATTTTTTTTTATGGTTTTAGTATACACAAATTTTCAACTGGTACTTGCCCCTGCTAATTAAACTTGCATTCCTGTCGGATAGGTCCCACTTCTTGGTGGAGCAATGTGTGCTTGCACTTGGCATTTCTTCTATAATTCAGAGTCTCTTGAGGTAAAATATTTCCCTCAAGTTAAAGCACATACTATTCACCAACAACGATTATTGTTTACTGGACACAAGTTCTGTAGCTATCTCATCTATCAAATGTCATTGTGCACTTGGCCTACCCTGATATTTTGATGGCTCCATTGCCATAAAAGCAATGCAATTGAACCTAGATGGTTCGACACTGGTGACTCTTCTAACATTTCTATGTTGAGATCATTATGCCTGTCAATTGGGACTGCGGCATGACTACAGATTGTCTAGGCCAAGCCTTTGCGGACCAGACGTCCTTTGTACACCGACCGGCTGTGGGTACGCGGGGTGGCATCCTGTTAGCGGTCAAGGAATGTGATTACTCCATCTCTAAGGTCTCCCTTGATGAGTTCTCTCTCTCAGCGAAAATTACTACGAGGCCCGATGCGTTCGAGTGGTGGATCACAATGGTCTATGGACCCCAAGAGCGTGCACAAAAATTGGGCTTCCTTAACGGCCTAAAAAATGAGGTGAGGCACTCAGACGCACCGTGGCTGGTAATCGGCGATTTCAACCTCATCCTGCACCCCAACGACAAGAACAACTCGAACGTGGATCTAGGTTTGATGGACGCTTTCAGATCTATGATCCACAGCCTCCATCTCCGGGAGCTCCGTCTCTTGAGCCGTCGTTTCACCTGGAGCAATGAGCGTGCCACCCCAACACTGACTAAAATTGACAGGGCCTTCTGTACCACGGCATGGGAGCTCGCCTTCTCAGATTCGATCCTTCTTGGACTCCCGTCCTTGAGCTCAAACCATGCTCCCTTCTGATCAGGGCCACCCCAAAACAACCGGTTGCCCGTCGTTTCAGATTCGAGAACTTCTGGACTGCCTTGGAGGGCTTTCTACCCACGGTCCAAAGTGCTTGGGAGCGGCCCTTAACCTACGGTCACCCTTTCAAAAGACTGCACATCAAGTTAGAGCGTATGGCCAAGGCACTTTTGTACTGGGCTCGCACCGAAATTCCCTGCATCCGGCTGCAACTGGCGATTGTCAGTGAGTTGATCTTGTTGTTTGACAAGGCCTAGGAAGCTCGTGTGCTGACCGACTTGGAGAGGGTTCTCAGATCAGCCCTGAAGGCCAGGGTCATAGGCCTGACAACCATCCAGAAAATCCGCATCAAGTAGAGAGCGCGCCTTTCGTGGCTTTGGTTAGGTGATGCCAATACCAAATTCTTTCACCTAAGGGCGTCCAATAGGAAGAAAAAGAACTTCATTTACTCCCTAGTCACCCCTTCTGGAACCGCTATTGAGCACGACCAGATGGAGCAGGAGTGCTCCCGCTTCTTTGGGGACCATCTAGCCTCCAACTCCCCGAGGACTTTAACCCTGGCGTGGGAAAGATTAGTCCAACCAAGGAAAAATCTCCTAGAGCTCGAAGACCCTTTCACGGAGGAGGAGATCAGCTCGACCATCAGGTCAATTCCTATAGACAAAGCGCCTGGTCCAGATGGGTTCAACGGCACCGATGGGGTCGACTTGGAATCCACCCTCAACTCCTTTGATGGCCTTAGAGGCTCGTTCCCTTGCACCTACCTTAGGCTGCCTTTACGTCTCCGTAAGCTTCGCAGGATACACTTTGTGCCCCTATTGGAAAAGATCGGAGGCCAGCTTGCCCCTTGGCGGGGCAAGTTCTTTTCTAAGGCTAGTCGTTTAGTTCTTGTTCAAGCTGTCCTCTCGGCCATCCCGACCTACCTGATGGCCTCCATTCCCCTTCCCAAGTGGGTCATCAAAATGATTGACCAACTCAGACGGGCTTTTCTGTGGACCGGCAGTCAATACACAAACGGAGGCCATTGCCTGGTGAATTGGAAGGTGGTCTGCAGACCCAAAAACCTCGGGGGATTGGGTATTCCGGACTTACACCGCTTTGGTTGTGCTCTACATCTCCGATGGCTTTGGAAAAATTGGAGATCTGTGAGCACTCAGAGCGCCACCGACGCCATCAACTTCAACGCGGAAGACATTGCCCTTTTCAGAGCATCCACTCGGGTTGTGGTTGGCAATGGAGAGCACTTCCGTTTCTAGGAAGACGTCTGGCTAGATGGCCTTTCGCCCAAGGAGATCGCCCCCCTCCTGTTTGCCACTGCCACGCATAAAAATTGATCACTCCGGGACGGCCTACAAAATCATAATTAGATGCAGTCGTTGGCACAATTGACCACTCAGAAGCAGCTTCTTCAATATATCACGCTTTGGGGGAAATAAACCAGGCCACACCCCTTTCAGATCACCCTGACGAGTTACATTGGAAACTCACGCCACATGGATCCTTCACGACCAACTCGGCTTATCAGATCCAGTTTGCTGGCGCTACGCGATCGGCATGGGCGGGCTTCGTCTGGAAGGCCCATGTGGAACCCAAGTGCAAGTTCTTCGCGTGGACCCTTGCCCAAGGAGGGCTCAACACGGCAGATGTCCTCGTCAGAAAGGGGTGGCCAAACCAACAATTATGTTGTTTGTGTAACCTGATGCCGAAAACCCAAGATCATCTCTTCAAGCATTGCGCCTATGCTATTGAGGTTTGGAGCAACATCTTCGGGCTGCCCTTGACCCCGACGGCCCCCCTTTGGGTTTGGTGGGAACGCATGAGTTCTGGACTCTCTCCTGCCTCGCGTAAGGAGTTTAATGGCAAGATGATTTACACCCTCTGGAGCATTTGGAAGAAACGCAACCGACGAATCTTGAACCAAACCTCCCAATCGCCGTTGCTCACAGCAAGGGACGCGACTGATGGCTATCAGTTGTGGCGTTCAACGCCGGTAGATCCCGGCTAGTGGTCAGCTAGGGTTGTGGCCCTTCTTGTAATTATGACTCTGTCTTTATCCTTTTTCTATTAATGGAGCGGCGGAACTCCCGCCTTTTTTATCAAAAAAAAAATAAAATTATGCCTGTCAATTTTTTTTAGGCATAATTATTGATAAACAACAGCCCTTGAGCTGTTATTTACATGAATGCAAAATATCACGTTCTTCCTCTCTCTGATGATGTTTGTCTTGCTCATTGGTAGGTGCTTGTAGCACTTCAAGGTGTACTGACAGTGATTGGTAACATAACGATGTGCATAGCTGCATTTCGCATTTTCAAAGCGTCCCAGGAAGGCTCTAAAAGTTCATAGGTCACAACCTGTATGCTTATGCTGCTGTAATTGGTTCTGACAAAATAAATGAGTGGTATGGTCCTGCCTTTCCTTGACATTATTGCGAATGGATTACTTCTAGTTGAATCATCTACTTGTCAGGTAGAAGCTTCTTGAGAATGGCATTCTCCTACTGTATTTTTTCTGTAAATTCGAATAGTGCTCTTAATTTGTAAGCAGCTACACCCCTGTTTTGAAAAAAACTGCAAGGTGGTGAGAATGTCGACGAAGAAAGCTGCTTAAAGGCTTAACCACTCAACACTAGGTCGGTAGTGCTGATTGCTACCAGAGCAGACTGAATGTGAGGTAGTTTTGTATTTATCCTGCGAATGCCATCAAGGAGCACCCAGAAATTTGTCGACCAAGTTAGATCAGAAAAAAGACTTACCTAATTTCTGGATAAGAAGATATGTCATGCAACTACGCAAACCTGCAATGCCCGGTCTGCAACAGTTTTCAGCACTGAATGTTAGCACCTGAGCCACTTGTGCAAGATTTCTCTGTTGGTGCAAGCTTCATTTGCTCATGGCCATCAACCACTTCTACCCCAAAAGCCAAAAGGTATCAAAGCACCTGTCCTTCACCTGGAGATGCCCTTGGGCATGTCATGTGCCCTGATGATTTTAGTCTTGAACCAAGATCACAACCCCTGCTGCTGCTGCTGCTGCTGCTGCTGCTGCTGGACGAGGTTTGTGTGTTCATGAATCACGGCACATCTTGGCCGATATGATTCATGGTTCACATGCGCAGGCGGCAGAACTTCTACCGTTGAACCAGGTTCATGCTCTGGGCAGCGTCAATGACGAAAGTTGAAGCAATGATCAATGGTGCGTTGTCAATGTGCAGGGCGGTCAAGCATCGGAATGAAACCTCCACTTGGGTTTAGCTATGGTTCAAATGAGTAGACGCAGGACCTGGGAGCGCCGGTGTACACGTGTCACACATCCTGACCGCTGGACCGGCATCGGAGGGCCAGAGCCGGTGCAGCCCCCAAGCACAGAGGTGCTGTGATTCCTGAGGTGCTACCCAAGTGTTGTTCGTGCCATTTTGTGTGTGTGTGTGTGGTGTGGCATCCTCCTGCCTACCCGCAGTGTATGAGCAATGAGTGCAACTTTTGGCCAAAGCAAGGGGGTCACTGGCCCAAAGTGTTTTCCGGGCTCCAAGTTTTTCTCAAAAGATTCGTTCTTCCATGATGGATTGTGATGGCGATGAATGGCTGCCTGGTGTCTCTCGTCTCTGGATGCCTGAATGGTATGCAAAGAAGGGCATCTCTCATGGAAACCTGGCCTCCCAAGTTGGCAGAAACAGTGGAAGCCGATCACTTTCAGGCTTGCAATGCAGCAGATGATCCCAGCAGGCTGATGGACATCCTTCTTGTGTTGGAACAGTGCAGAAGACGCGAGAGAGAGAGAGAGAGAGAGAGAGAGAGAGAGAGAGAGAGAGAGAGAGAAGAGCATGAGCATCATGGTGAGCGGAAAAGGCTTGGAGGCATCATTTTAGTGAAGAAATTACACGGCCAAAAAGAGTGGTATGCTTGAAAGCATTTTGACCCCTTGTGCCTTGCATCGAGTGCCAAGGAAACTCCATGGCTTCATCATGCTAACAGCCCAGCCCAAGGATCAATAATGCTCTACATGGCAGCTCAACCGATTTGCTTTCAGAATTCAGATCGATCAGCCCATTTTTCCATTTCTTTATCACCAACTTCAGAAGAAAAATGGTTAACATTCAGGTAATCTGAAACCCAGGAACTCCCTACTGAAAGTCTGAAACTGAACTGAAACGATTCCCTTCCTTTGTTATCTTCTGCTCACCACCAACCTCCTGTCGAAAGATCTTCCTGTCTCATCAGCAGCGTGCCCAAGATCTTGCAGCGTCCAAAATTTCAGAATCACAGCTAAATTAACCCCTCTACCCTACCTTTTTTCTTTCCTGATGAGATATGCTCGTGGATGATTAGCCCCTGGAAGATCCATCGGCGAATAGTCCATGCACCATGATGGAGAGACTGCCTGCCTCTATCAACCCCCTTCTCTCACATGCTGTCTTGTCAATGCAGGGTGCATGCACCACCAAACAAAAACCTAAAGCAGCACGACTCTGCGTACGGCGCGAAAGCCGGCCATGTTCTATATAGCGTCGTCGGCGAACGGTTCACTTCAGACTTCAGAAGCTCAGAGCCCTCGAGCTCCACAGATGGCTGGGATCTAGGAGCGAACACAACACTTACTGCACTGTGAAGCAACATGTGCTCTGGTTCCTGGAACAGCAAGAAGCACTCTGCTTCTGGTGTCATTTGCAGGCAGCAGCACCAGCAGACGAAGAAGATTCATGTTTCGATGACTCTAAGGAGGAGAAGGTAAAAGATCCAGATTTGTTTCAGTTCAAAACTTATATTAAGAGAGTTTTTTTCTTTCTTTTATTCTTTCTTTCTTGTGTGCATGGTTTCTCTGCTGCGATCAAGAACACGATGCCGCATGCTTACACAGTGACACCTGTATGTGTGTGTTGTGTGTTTGTGCAGGTTCAGGTTCAGGTTGAGGAGGAGGGAGCTGAGGAGAGCCGGAGCAGAGATGGAGATGGTGAACATGAAGCTCTACCTCGAGAACAGGTGCATCCTGGCGGAGAACGAGAGGCTCCGGGAGAGAGCCAGCGCGCTCCGCCATGAGAACGTCGCGCTGCGCGCCAACCTCTCCAAGACGGTGGCCGTGCCGCCGGCGGCAGGGGCAGGGGCAGGGGTTGCTTCTGGCTGCTGAACATGGAGCGCCTCTGGAGTCTGGTACTAGTGCCAGTCTGCCACTTTGCCCTAGATATGATTTTGAGTTCTTGGCCTCTAGCTTGGGATGGAATGATGGATGCATGGGTGCCTCTACCATGCTTGGTTTGTGCTCATCAGCCACAAGGTTTTTGGAGCTCTTTTGTAGTCTTGTGTGATCTGTGTGGCATGATGCTTTGTACATTCTAAGTTTGAAGTGCATAAATCAACTAGTTTTTTTTTTTTTGGCTTGGCCAGCTTGTTTGGACTTTGGAAGAAGAAAGGGAAACAAAAGCAGCTTTGATCAGGACAGAGATGCCAGTTCATCTCTTTTCTATTTTTTGGATATTGATAAAAAATAAACAGAAATGCTAAGAAACAAAGGGTCGTTCCAACATATGTGCTAGTTTGTACAGGGATACATGGCTAATATCATCATGTATCATGATGATGTCAGCATGAACCTAGATAAAACTTTATGAAACTACATAGAACTTAACTTTCTAAAGCTATACAAAACTACGTAAAACTTTTCTAAAACTATATGAAACTGATGAACGTAGACGAAACTTCTCGAAATTATATGAAACTTTTCTAAAACTATATGAAACTACATAAAACTTTTCTAAAACTATACGAAACTTTCTTAAACTAAATACAACTTTCTTAAACCAAATGAAACTTCCCGATAAAACTATATAAACTATATAAAAACACAACAAAACTATATGAAAACTACGTGCAGCTATCCGTTGTATAGCAACTGTCATTATTACCCCAATCGCCGAATATTATAATCCTTATTGACGAATGAATTTTTTTTTTTTATAAACTCTGTCACTTTGAGGGTGGCGTCGGTCAGCAAAAAATTCTTTCTACCCTTCTCATTTTGGTTGCCCAGAAGCAGAGCCGGCTATAGGGTTTTGGGGCCCTCGAGCGAACGGGAGACTATAGGCCCTTTAGCTAGGGCTTTATTTGTAACTCGTGATAATTGATAAAGCAAATAATTAATTGATAAAGCAAATAGTTGTACTAGTAACATACTAACATGTACTTAATTCTTAAAAACAATGTCGTTATTACAGACTAAAAGAGCAAGCAAAATGAAACTAGTATGATTACTACAAATAAGAACCAAACTTCAATGACTCCATCGATAATAATGCTTCAGTGCTTCATAAAAAAACTCCTTCTAGCATTTCTGGATGCAAAATCATTAAGGACAATATCAAGATCAATGTTATCCAAGACATCCTTCTCAATGCTGCACATAGCCAAGCCATTCAATCTTTCATGTAGCATAGTTGACATCAACATTACTTGAAGCTGAAAAAAACTTATGTAAAGCACCCCTTTACGATTCAATAAACTGATCTTCTCGTTTTCTTTTTTCTTTTCTCATAACCCGACAAATGCTTCTTAGGCAACATTGTAGCACCTAAATTATAAAGGAAAGTAAATACTAGAGGTAAAAGTTTAATACTGGAAGTTTAATCGACTAACCTAAAGCCTGATGCCATCGCTTGTGGAAGGAGACAGGAGTATCGACTACAGGCCGGCGAAGCCTCACGGGCGGCATCGTTCCCTTAGGAGTCAAGCCTCACCCTCACGCCGTCACGCGGTCACGCCCTCACGCAGTTCGCCGGTTCGCAGTAAGAGTATCGCTGAGAGCCTGAGACGCCGGAATTACTGTATCGCTGAATGCCTGTCGCTCTGAATCCCATGCTGGCATGTGGCCATGCCCATGCACTATGGATCTGCGGCATCTGCTGCCGTGCCGATCGGCCTTGCTGCATGCCTGCATACACATACAGGAGCCCACGTACTACCTGGACCCTGACCTTGATCGTGGGCCCCCTACGATATAGGCCCTAGGCGGTCGCCCCTCCCGCCTAGGCCCAAAGCCGGCCCTGCTCACAAGACATGAGCGTCAGCATATTGTCGGGGATAAAATCACGGCCTATTAACATGACCCACTCCCTGATGGCCCAATCGAACAGCTTCCTAGGGCCTGGCCCCCTAGAAGGTTCTATCAAGCCCATATGCATCCTGCTGAACAGCTTCCTTGTTGGCACGGTGCATAACGGCCTAGGATTCATGTTCGAGTCCGACTCAAACAAGAGTTCTGCACGGCTACGTGAAGACCCGGACGTGGTTTCTCGGATTGGAACAGACGTCGTGATCCCCAAGACTTGGAGTATACCTTATCTACCTCGGGATGTATTTGGCATGGTACGAGTTCGTTATGTATTCGTAGTTAGCCCGGCCCGATTATCCCTCGGTAGGTCGGTTGCCCAACACTATATAAATCGAGCCCTTACGGCGTGTAGAGGGCATGTCCACGCACGTCCAAGATCATCGGACGACTTAGACGGACACGAGATCCTTGCATATTACTTCCTGTACGCCCATAATCTCGCCGAGACCTTGTTCGTCTCGTCGAGTTCCACCTTGTAATCCTCTTTGATATAAAGACAGGCTGAACGTAGGGCTGTTATCTCTCCCGAGAGGCCTAAACCAGGATAAAAACCCTGTGTCTCCCTGTTGCTCGTTGGTTGCTATTCGCCTTGCTCGGCAAGTCTTCTATCTTCCTTTTTCAAGAACCTTAGTTGACTTGAGATCGATATCTCAACCGTCGACAGTTTGCGCCAACCGTAGGGATTAGTAGATCAGGTTTGTTTGAGCATGTTGAACTCGCTCAGCGACTAGGAAGTTCTTCCTGAGGATTGTCCCGGAGAGAGTTCCTCCAGGCAGAATCTTCCCGTTCAGCTAGAGTTCCTCCAGGCAACAGAACCAATGTCTTCTCAAGGCTAGGTTCTGCAGGGGAAGGTGATCGGGCATACACTTTGGGCTGCAAGGCTTTCTCTGACGAGCTCCGCGCTGTCAGGTGGCCTTCCAAGTTTAAGCCCGGTCACATGGAGAGGTACAATGGGACTCAGAACCCAGAGGAGTTCCTTTCTATCTACGCTACTGCCATCGTGGCAGCCGGAGGTGACGAGCTAGTCATGGCTAATTATCTTCCGACTGTTCTTGAGGGCGCTGCCCGGACGTGGCTGTTCAATCAGCAGGAAGGTTCCATCTGCTCATGGGACCAACTTTGTGACGCTCTGAT
Source organism: Raddia distichophylla (assembly GCA_005191435.1). NCBI lineage: Eukaryota > Viridiplantae > Streptophyta > Magnoliopsida > Poales > Poaceae > Raddia > Raddia distichophylla. The sequence continues at coordinate 3,273,084 of SPJY01015775.1, forward strand.
TGCCAATTTCCAGAGCTGTTACGTGCGTCTGGGCAAGGAAGATGATCTGCACCAGATGATCCAGATGAACGGGGAGACCCTCCGCAACTTCGTGAAGCGTTTCATCAAGATCCGCAACACGATCCCGAACATTTCGGATGAATTTGCTGTCCACGCTTTCAAAAACGGAGTCCGCGACGAGCGGCTCACCCAAGATCTCGAGATCAATGAGACCTGGACCGCCAACGATCTGTTCAAGGCGGCTAATCGCTATGCCAATGCGGCAGAACGCGTTCAGTACAAGAAGGCGTTTGACAAGGGCGAGCTGCCCGTCTAGCCTGGTGTGGATGAAAAGAAAAAGAGCAGCAACAATTCTGGTGACAAGAAGTCCCAGAAGAAGAAGAACAAAGGTGATGCGAACAATACTGTCGCGGGTATAGATCGCGCACCTCCTCCCAGGGACGGGCAGAAGAAGCCCAACAGTAACTATAAGGGCAAGAAGCCCGCCCAGGGAGGCAACCAGGGCAAGAAAGGTCCGAGTCACCGATACTGCCCGTTCCACCAGCATCACGGCCACGACATACGCCATTGCAGAACCTGGGCTGCAAAGCTCGAAGACTTTTACAACGGCAAAGGCCCTATGCCCATCCTCCCGGAAAAGGGTGATGCCGGCAAGGACAAGTGCCAAGCCGATGGTGGTGATCGGGACGACGAGGATGACTATCCTGAGCCCGTGAACCACATAGCCGTCATCTTCGGCGGCTCCTCGGCTTATCCCTCTCGGCGCAGCCTCAAGGAAGCTGCTTGGGAGGTCTGAAACGTCGAGAAGGGCAAACCACAGCCCGAACAGATGAAATGGAACGAGGTTTCCATCTCCTTCTCTAAGGAGGATTGCCCCACTGGGATGACCAAGCCTCAGCGGCTCCGGCTGGTGGTCGCTCCGACCATCAGCAACGCCAGAGTCGGCCGTGTCCTGGTCAATGGCGGGAGCGCTTTGGATTTGCTTTCTGCCAAAGTCTTGGACGAGATGCAGATTCCTCGCTCCAAGCTGAAGGAAGTCGCAATGCCCTTCTACGGTATCGTTCCGGGAGAAGCTGTTCAGCCGCTCGGGCAGGTCGTTCTGCCCGTCACCTTCGGCACCCCAAGCAACTTCCGGACAGAATTGATCACGTTTGACGTGGTTGATTTCTCATCTACCTACTACACGATCTTGGGCCGGCCATCTCTTGGCAAGTTCATGGCCGTGTCCCACCATGCATACCATTGCGTGAAGATCCCGGACCCCAGCGGCGTGATCACTGTCAAGGGTAACTGCAAAGCTGATTTGGATTGCGACGAGCAGTCCCTCGCCCTAGTCGATCAGCTTCCGCCGCGCGGACCCGAAGTACCGCAGACCAAGTCTGCACGTCCCAAGGTTTCCCTTCAGCCAGGAGGAGAGACTAAGGAAGTTCCGCTGTCCCTCGAGGATCCGTCCAAGATAGTTCACTTGGGCCCAATTTGGACCCCAAATAGGAAATCGAGCTCATTGCCTTCCTCCGAGCTAATGCAGACGTGTTTGCTTGGGAGCCGTCTGACATGCCCGGAGTCCCAAGGGAGGTTATCGAGCACAAACTGGCAGTCCGGTCGGACAAAAAGCCTGTTCGCCAGAAGCTTCGTCGCTTTTCAGACTTTAAGCAGGGGATCATTAAAGATCAGCTTGGCAAGCTGCTCGCTACTGGGTTCATCCGCGAGGTTGATCACACCGAGTGGCTGGCCAACCCTGTGATCGTGAAGAAGAAAGGCGGCAAGTGGAGGATGTGTGTCGACCACACAGATCTGAACGCGGCTTGTCCTAAGGACAATTTCCCGCTGCCTCGCATAGACCAGCTGGTCGACGCGACTGCGGATGCCCAGCTCTTGAGTTTTTTAGAGGCTTACTCCGGTTATCACCAAATAAGCATCTCCCCCGAGGATGAAGAGAAGACTGCCTTCATCACCCCCTTCGGCACTTTCTGTAATACGACCATGTCTTTCGGTCTGCGCAATGCTGGTGCCACGTTCCAGCGCTTAATGGAGAAGACTTTTCCGGAACAGCGCGGAAGAAACCTGGAGGTCTATGTCGACGACATAGTTGTAAAGAGCAAGTATGCTCCAGATCATGTAAAAGACCTGGCCGAGACTTTTCGTAATCTCACCAGGCATCGCATAAAATTAGATACAGAGAAGTGTACCTTTGGTGTTCGATCTGAAATGTTGCTCGGTTATGTAATCGGTTCGCAAGGAATTTTTGCTAACCCTGAAAAAATCGAGGCCATTGAAAACATGATGGCTCCGACCACCGTTATGGAGGTCCAGAGCCTAACTGGGCGGATGGCTGCTTTAAGCAGATTTATTTTTCGTCAAGGCGAACGCGAGTTGCCCTTCTTTAAGGCCTTGCGCAAGCACAATGGTTTCGAGTGGACAGAGGAGGCTGATAGATCTTTCCAAGATCTAAAGCAATACATCTCCAACCCATCTGTCTTGACTACTCCGCGACATGGCGAATAGCTCTTGCTTTATCTTGGCTGCACGCCACAAGCGATGAGTGCGGTCTTGACAGTTGAAAGGGAAGGCATCCAGCGGCCAATCTATTACGTGAGCGAGGTACTTCATGAATCAAAAGAGTATTACCCTGAGGTCCAGAAGCTGCTCTACGCCTTGCTCATGTCCTCCAGGAAGCTTCGGCACTATTTTCAGGCGCATCAAATACTGGTCCCGACCAAGTTCCCTCTGGGAGAAATCCTACGGAATAAAGAAGCTGGCGGACGTATAGCTAAGTGGGCAATGGAACAAGCAGAGTTTGATATTATGTTTGTCGGTGTAATAAATACCAGGGTATAAAGAGCCTTGGGGAAACCGCGAGGGCCCCACACGTCAGGTGGGCGAACCAGGCCCCAGCGTGTGGGCGAGCCCCTCGGGAGCCAAGCGAGGGCCCCACACGTCAGGTGGGCGAACCAGGCCCCAGCGTGTGGGCGAGCCCCTCGGGAGCCAAGCGAGGGCCCCACACGTCAGGCGGGCGAACCAGGCCCCAGCGTGTGGGCGAGCCCCTCGGGAGCCAAGCGAGGGCCCCACACGTCAGGCGGGCGAACCAGGCCCCAGCGTGTGGGCGAGCCCCTCGGGAGCCAAAGCGGGCCCCACGCGCCAGGCGGGTGCGTGGGCGAGCCCCCTCTGAAGACCAGGAGAGGGCCCCACGCGCCAGGTGGGGCCCGCATGGCAGGGGACGTCCCGAAAGGAGTCTTCTGGTCGAAGGCTCCCCCTGCTGCGAAGGACGAGCGCATTTAATGCGATATCACGCGCGGATAGACAGCTGAGGACATGATTACCGCTACAGTGAACCCTGCCAGTCTGAGCGGCTGTCACTGTGGCGCAGAAGAATTGACCGACAGAGAGAAGGTTTGCTTGAGATGGACGCCCGCGTCAGGAGGAGCAGGCTGGGTCCCACCCGCAGCCTCACTGGTGTGACTGAGCGGGTCGGTGGCCACTTGCGAAGCATGCGAGGGCAGCGCGGCGCGGTGCAGTGGCAGCACGTTTTCGTCTCTCCTGTCGTGTCTTGTTACTGTACCAAGGGTACTGTACTGCCTACCCCCTCGGTTCTCTCCGCCAGTTCAAAGTTTGTATAAAGGGAGCGGAGAGAGAAGAGAGAGGGGGGGAGAAAGCTCTCACAGCATACTGTAACCACATTTTCATTCAACCACAACCGAAGAGCTAAGGCTCAGCAGGAGTAGGACTATTACCCGCGAGGGGGTCCGAACCTGGGTAATCCCGCGTGTTGCTCCTTGCTGCGTTCAGCGCTCAATCGAATCGAGCTCGGCCGATAGGCTAGCAAGACAAGAAATCTGACCAGGGGTGTGATCCGCAGTGGTTGAGCGGTGAACACGCCGTCAAGGGCATAATCTGAAAAAGGTATAAAAGGAAAAGCTTCGTAGAGTACGATCAAGGTAACACAAGAGAGACAAGATATATACAAGAAACACGCACAAACCAGGCCAGCTCAAGCAATGTTCGACCTGTCTAGTATGTTGAGTTCATTCCTTAATTTGCAAAAACGTGCCTCATCTAGGGGTTTGGTGAAAATGTCAGCAAGCTGGTTCTCCGTCTGCACATGCTCAATCACAATGTCACCCTTTGCCACATGGTCCCGAAGGAAGTGGTGGCGGATGTCAATGTGTTTGGTGCGCGAGTGTTGAACCGGATTGTTGGCAATTTTCACCGCACTCTCATTATCGCACAAGAGAGGCACATGGTGAAATTTTAGCCCATAGGCAAAAAGGGATTCAGTCAAGTACAGAATCTGAGCACAACAACTCCTTGCCGCTATATACTCAGCCTCAGCGGTAGATAGCGCCACGGAGTTTTGCTTCCTTGAAGCTCAAGAGACAAGACACCTCCCAAGAAAGTGACAGGCCCCGGAAGTTCTCTTGCGGTCAATCTTGCATCCGGCGTAATCAGAATCTGAATACCCCAAGAGCCCAAACCGCGCACCCTTCGGGAACCACAACCCTATGCTAGGTGAGAATTTGAGATATCGAAAAATCCTTTTCACAGCAGAAAGATGCAATTCTCTAGGGAAAGCCTGAAACCTAGAACACATGCAAGCGCTAAACATGATATCAGGCCTAGAAGCAGTGAGATACAACAGTGCACCAATCATAGAGCGATAGAGTTTGGGATCAACCGGGGTACCTCCTTCGTCGAGATCCAAATGACCATTTGTCGCCATGGTATTCTTGATGGGCTTATAATTATGCAGATCAAACCGTTTGAGCAAATCTTGAATGTACTT
>SPJY01015775.1:3279476-3436228 GCA_005191435.1 Raddia distichophylla
AATCTCAGGCCCTGGCTGACTTTGTCGCAGAATGGACTTGCCCGCCCAAATCCCAGGAAGCTCCCGAGCAACCTGAAGAAACCCCATGGACCATTTTTTTGATGGCTCGTGCACTGGAAACTCGGGGGCTGGTTTTGTTCTCATCTGCCCTCAAGGAGGGCAATTCCAGTATTCTATCCAACTACACTTTGCGGCGACTAACAATGCCGCGGAGTACGAGGCCCTCCTCGCGGGACTAAGAGCGTGCAAGTCGCTCGGCGTCCAACGGCTAACTGTGAAGGGAGATTCACAGCTGGTCATCAATCAGGTAAACAAGGAGTATCAGTGCTGCGATGACTCAATGGCGCGATACCTGGTTGAAGTGAGGAAGTTGGAGCGGCACTTTCGATTCTTCGAGGTGCTCTTTGTGCCCAGGAAGGACAATTTCTTGGCCGACCAGCTGTCCAAGTATGGATCCTCACGTGAACCTGCTCCGGCAGGGGTGCTCGTCGAGCACCTTTACAAGCCCTCAATCACGTCTCCGGACGAGGCAACAAAGACAGGTGGTACTGTCTCCGTCATCGAGCAGGCTGCGGACTGGACAACGCCATTTGTCCAGTACCTTCCAGATGGGACCCTGCCCGGGGGCGAAGCCGAGCGTTCCCGGCTTATAAGGCGTGCTAATCCATACAAACTTGTGGATGGCATCCTTTACCGTCAAGGTGCTCTGGGAGTTCTCTCCAAGTGCATCTCACAACAGGAGGGTGTGTTCCTTCTTAGGGACATACACGAGGGTGCCTGCGGCAACCACGCCTCCTTCAGGACTCTGGTCGGCAAAGCGTTTCGCATGGGCTATTATTAGCCCACTGCGTTACAGGATGTCCGGAATGTGGTAACTAAATGCAGGGCATGTCAGTTCCACGCCCGGAAGGCCCATAAGCTCACCCAAGAGCTTCAAACGATCCTCCCATCATGGCCTTTCTCCACATGGGGTCTGGATCTGCTCGACCCGTTCCCCAAGGGGTTCAAGGGCTGCACACACTTGCTCATCGCCATCGACACTTTTACAAAGTGGATTGAGGCAGAGCCTGTGTCTTCTCTTCACGCCAAATCGGCTGTACGCTTCTTCAAGAGCAACGTGATCACGCGCTTTGGGATTCCCCACAAGCTGATCACCGACAACGGTCCCCAGTTCAGAAGCGAGCTATTCAAGGAATACTGCGAACAGCTACGAACCAAGGTTTGCTTCGCCTCTGTGGCACATCCACAGAGCAATGGAGCAGCCGAGCGAGCTAACGGACAGATAGTCCAGGGTATCAAATGGCGCGTGTTCGCTGCCCTCAGCGAGCACAACAAAGCCTAGGTTGACGAAGTCCCTTCCGTCCTCTGGGCTGTTCGCACCACGGCCAGCCGGGCAACCGGGGAAACTTCTTTCCAATTGGTCTACAGTGCAAAAGCTATCTTGCCCGCCGAAATAGTACTCGGCTCGCCTCGCACGAGCTCGGTCAACTTGGTTGACGCAGAGCAAGAGCGTCTACTCGAACTCGACCTCCTCGAAGACACACGCAAACGGGCACAAGTCAGAATGGCGCGCTACCAGCAAGATCTTCGCTGGCACGCTGCCAAATCAGTTCGACTAAGGGCTTTGAAGGTGGGCGACCTCGTTCTGCGCCGTGTCCAGAACCTGTCCAATGCCAACAAGATAACTCCCTGTTGGGAGGGCCCATTCATGGTCGTTTCTACTGCTCGCTGGGGGCTGTTCGTCTGGCAATGGAGGACGGGAGAGAGCTGACCAGCACTTGGAACATCGACCAGCTTCGTAAGTTCTTTGCGTAGGTCTTTCGTTTGTTTCCCTTAGCTTTGCGTTTTTGTCAAACTTCGCGCCTTAGTTCGTCCAAGTCTCTCGGGCCGCCATGTAAAGTTCAATCCAATAAAAGTGAATGTTCGCGGCCCCCAGCGGCCTTTTTCACATCTTGTCTTTTCAGACAACCTTCTATCTGGTAACACTTGATGGCTGCCCGGTCTTGCGAACTCTTGGCTCCGCGACCTTCAGGTTTTTCTTGCCCGTATCTAGCATCAGCAAGTTTCTAAACTCAGGGTTGCGTAATATGGCTTTTTCGCCTTGTGGCTAAGTCTGCTCTCGTAAGCACTCCGCGGCAGAGGCACTTACCACGTTCGGCACAACCACTCGGCAAAGCCTGCTCTCGTAAGCCCTCCGCGGCAGAGATACTTTCCTTGTTCGGTTATCTCACGAATCGCCTAACTTACGTTAACGAGCAGTTCAAGGAACGAGTCGATCAAGGTACGGATGTCGCTCTGTCTCTCTACGCACGTGCTCGAACTCGCAAACTTAGGTTTTCGAGCATCGTCCGTACCGGGGGCTAGGGTGTCGCTCTTCTCTTGTGCACCTGCTCGAGTTCGCTGTTTTTGCCTTGCTCTCGGTTCCCTGTTCGTTCTTGTCTTTTGCTGCTATTTTTTGCAGGAAAGAGGTAAGTCTTTATTTACACTAATAAAAGTTTACAGGTATAAAATCCCTTTCGGGTTACAGCCCTACTGCTACTTAGAAGCAAGCTGCTCTTTTAGCTCCTCAACCACTAACTTCAGGCGCAGGACTTCCCCTTGGGCTTTGATTCCTCCTTTGGCCTCAGCTCGGAGACGCTCAATTTCCTCCTTGCTGAGCCTGGCCTGTTCCTTGGCCTCTGCGCGAAGGGCCTTGACCTCTTCGGCTTGCTTGTTGGCCTCTGCGCGAGCAGCTTTGGCCTCTTCGGTCTTAGCCCGCAGATCTTCGGTCAGAGAATCTCTCTGACTTAGGCGCTTCTCGGCGGCTTTGAGCTGCTCGGCCAGCTCTCTGGCCCTTTCTTCCGCGGCTTGCGCCCTCGCGGCCAGCTCGCGAGGCTCCTCGGCTTCCCCAGGATAGAGCCGCGGGGATGGATCCCTCTCACCGGTCAGCTGAGCTTTTAGCTCCTTCACCTCCGCCGCGTAGCGGTTCCAGCTTTCGCTCGCGGCCATGAGCTCTTCCTCGAGCCATGTCATGCGGCGCTGCCCGCGAAAAGCTCCCATGACAGCGCTGCGCTCAATGGCAACGCCCTCCTCGAAGTCCGCCATGGTGAGCCGCGCGACCTAAGTGAGAGAAGAACAAATCTGTTAGGCTAAGTTGATGGTGACTTTAACGGACAAGTTTTCGTTCAAGGTTTACCTCTCGAAGCCTACTCTTCAAATTAATGCGTAGGCGCTGCCCGAGCCCGTGGGTCGTAATGTCCTGGGTGCTCGGGGCGGCTGCAGCGTGGCGTCTCCTTTGCCGCGTCCTGCGGGAGCGCCTCCGCTCAGGGACAATGGCAACGGGCGAGGCCTCCTCGCCCTCAAGCCGTTGCCCCTCCTCCTCTTCTTCTTTCGCCCGAGCATCCTCGGGCAAGACCGACGCCTCTCTGACTGGAGACGTCGGTGGAGTAACGGACAGGGCGACTTGAGCTGCCTGTCCGCGATCTTCTTCTTGCTCCCCGGTGGCAGGAACTTCTCCTTGCCCGCCGGAGATTGCCGTCGCCACAGGGACGATCTCCCCCTGCGACGAAGTGCCAGGCAGGACCGTTTGCTCGGTCCCGCCTTGAGCAGCCGGCAGAGCCAATACCTTGGCTCCGCTCTTCGTGGCGCCGTGTGCCGCTTCTTTCGCTTCCAGTCGCTCCACCGCGCTCTTCAGCGCGTCGAGCTGGTCGCTGGAGCCCGGCGGGAGCACGCTCCACGCTGCCAACTTGTCCTTAAGTGCGAGCAGCCTCGTTGCTCGTGAAGCACCATGCAGGTGCTCGGGCAGCAAGGACCGCTCGACCGCCGCGTCCACATTGTCCGTGGCTATCTCCTCTGGGGCGGCTGATGATAAAGAGATGTTTTAAGTCCTATGCGGTTTGGCATAGCGCAAAGAGAGCAGTCTCGCCATTACATACCTGCCGTAGAGGGCTTGATCTTCATGCGCCTCTTGCTCGGGGGCTCCTTGGCTTCTTCGCCTCGGCCTTCAGAAGGTTGCGGCGACAAGCTCAGCTCCTTGCTAAGCTGAGCACTCTTTTGGCGTAACGCAAGAAGCTTTTTCTTGCGCGCAACCTCCTCCTCGAGCCTCCTCTGCTCGGCGATCTGTTGCAGCCGTTCCACATGGCCCGGATGAACTTGTGTAAAACGCTTCAGCCAAAGGGACAGGTTGCGTATCTCGTCATCGCTTTGCTCGGTGAGGAGGAACGGACTTGGGCGTTCTCCCCTTGGTTGGCCGCGCTCGCGCGTGACTTGCCCGGGGCGCTTCTTCGCCACGGGGGGCTTCAGAGACGGTTGGCGGCCTTCGCGGCGCGGTGAGCTCCGCGTCGGCACGGCGGCCACCTTGGGCTTCTCGGCCATCTTGGCCTTACCCTTCCTCGCTGCCTCGGACTCGGAGAACTCCTCAACGATCCCTCCTAGGATTAGCTGGTCCTCCTGTTTGTTTAGGAAGCGAATGTTAGCATTTTACAACAGTGCAAGTCTAGCGACACAAACGGGGACCTAAGTAACTTACCTCGGATATGCGGACAAGCACGTTGCGCGGACATGTGTAGGCCACCTCGCTGGTGACCTCGCCGTCCTTCCTAGCAGCCTTCAGCATGGAGTCGATCTGCTCGGTCACCCATGCGTCTGTCGGTTGTACTGTCCGAACAGAAGAAATCTTCAGTTCCTGTTCGAATGAAATCACCGGGTAAATGTTGAGTCTTAAAGGTACTTACCCGTGCTCTCCCTGGTGATGTCTTCCCATCCTTCTATCTTGTAGAAGGGGTAGGATCATCTCCGCAGTGGACAGATCGTAGGATCATCTCCGCAGTGGACAGATCCTGTTCGCTGTGAAGTCTCGGATGATCTCCCTGCCCGTGAGCCCGAGGCCCATGAGGGAAGCGATCTTCCGCGTCAGGGACCAATCCTCGTCGGACAGCTCCGGCCGAGGCATTGGGGTTCCCTTCGCCGGTGCCTGCCGGTGAAGACGAGCTTGCTGTCGTCGCTCCGCTTGGTGTAGAACCACCTCATCCACCACGCGCCCATTGAATCGAGCAGCGGCGGACGAGGATACGGGACGTCGTCAGCGGTAGCCCGGAGCTTGAGGTAGTAGCACCCCAGCCCGGAAGCGACGGAGCTGCTCCTCGTCACCATGTAGTAGTGAAGGAACAGCCCCACCGGCGGATTGATTCCCAGATAGCCTTCGCACAGGTGTGCATAGACGGTCATCTGGAGGATGGAGTTCGGATTGAGGTTCGCCACCTCCAATCCGCTGATGTTGAGAAAGGCCTCCACGAAATCGCTTTCTGGAGATCTCAACCCAAAAACAGCGAACTGCTCGAAGTTGACGAACTCTCCCTCGAGCGGCTTCGGTTCTTCCTCCTCCCCGGGCAGCCTCCAACTGCTGGTGTCAACGTGTCCCTCTGCCTCTCAGATCTTAAGGTCCTCCGCGGTCATGCTAGTGCCTGAGAACTTGGCCATAGCAATCTCTAGGTTTGGACAACAGATCTGGGAGTGGGGTTTGGCTGTTTGATGCTGGGCGCGGAAGGAATTAGGGCTTGAGAAGGAGAAGAGCGTGAGAGCGGAAGTGGTAATCTGCAGGCGGCTTGGGTACTTTTATAGTCCCAGACGAGCAGCTCTGCAGAGGATTTTTGCCACAGAACGGCTAGTTTTGACTGCAACGGCTATGTAAAAACGGTCGCCTGTTTTCACTGCGCAGCGTAAGTTACCGTTGGAGTCTGCCAACGGTTACTTTTTTCAGTGTCTGCACTGAAGGCCGAATGCTCTGCTCGGATGGATGTTGTTCCCTGTTCGATGCAACAGAGTTGCTCGGCACCGATCGGGTTTGTTCGATCCCGGACAAGACCTGTTCGGGAAAACCTTAACCTGCTCGGTCGTTTGTTGTATGTCTTTGTAGCAGCAAAATTACCCTCTTCGTGAATTGGAGTCTCAAGAGGAAGACCCCACTCTAGTGAGTCCTTCCACTTGAGTCTCGAGGGCTAGCTGTCGGGGATAAAATCACGGCCCATTAACATGGCCCATTTCCTGACGGTCCAATCGAACAGCTTCCTAGGGCCTGGCCCCCTAGAAGGTTCTATCAGGTCCATATGCATCCTGCCGAACAGCTTCCTGGTTCGCACGGTGCGTAACGGCCTAGGATTCATGTTCGAGTCCGACTCGAACAAGAGTTCAGCACGGCTACGTGAAGACCCGGAAGTGGTTTCCCGGATTGGAACAGACATCGTGATCCCCAAGACTTGGAGTATACCTTATCTACCTCGGGATGTATTTGGTATGGTACGAGTTCGTTATGTATTCGTAATTAGCCCGGCCCGATTTTCCTCGGTAGTTTGGTTGCCCAAGACTATATAAACCGAGCCCTTACGGCGTGTAGAGGGCATGTCCACGCACGTCCAAGATCATCGGACGACTTAGACGGACACGAGATCCTTGCATATTACTTTCTGTACACCCATAATCTCGCCGAGACCTTGTTCGTCTCGTCGAGTTCCACCTTGTAATCCCATTTGATATAAAGAAAGGCTGGACGTAGGGCTGTTATCTCTCCCGAGAGGTCTGAACCAGGTTAAAAACCCTGTGTCTTCCTATTGCTCGTTGGTTGCTATTCGCCTTGCTCGGCAAGTCTTATATCTCCCTTTTTCAAGAACCTTAGTTGACTTGAGATCGATATCTCAACCGTCGACACATATCATGCCAGAAGGACCACAATGTCTCCATGATCTTTCTTTTCACGTTTTAAATAGGTGTATGTATCCCTCCTCTTTGATGAATGTTTTTGGCCATACATGATATGTGTAGTATTATTGTAAAAAAAGAACAAGGTGGCCCGCGCGTTTGTGCGGCTAGATTTGTGTTAAGATATAAAGTTTATTTTAAATTCATAATCTTTTCGGCCTGGAGATGATGACCCTGGCATGGCGTCGCGGAGGAGCTAGGGCTCGTCGGCCCATCGACATATGTTGCTATTACTTGACATGACATAATAAAGAGAAGCAATATAGCAGGATTATGATTAGCACTAATTACTTACCAACCAATGTTACGCTGGTTTTTCTTATCTTCTAGTGCATGTGTACGTATGTTGGTTTTCGCATTGTACCGATGCTTCGATCTGCTAGCTAGCTTTGGCTTTGCCCTTAATGTTTTTGCTTTGAACTTTGATCAGCTATGCATTGGTTGATTTGATCCTCGCCACGTGTTGAGCTCCCAATAGATCTTGGTCTGCTACTCGCAAACTTGATCCTCGCCAGCGCGGTGGACTGGTTACGCCAATAGTTGATAATTGCTATGGCGTCGGTTTTTGTTTGTTGATCATCTTCCCACTACAGACATGAGTTGAAATCGGTTACTCATAAATAATGCATCGCGTGCTGGTCTCTGCCTCGCTCTCAAAGATTGTTGTCGCTCAGCTCCTACGGCAACCTCTTGATACCGCTTTGCATCTAATCTAATTACGGGGGAGCTCCTCTCCCCCCGGTGCTAGCCGAATCATCGCCCCCTCATAGATGTGTTTGTCAGGCTTTTTATAAGGTGGAGAGACAATAGATAAACACGAAAATAGATAAGAATAAATTTGTTAGGGATGTTTATCCTTTTATTAATTATCTTCAAAATTAAAGGTTATCAGATTTGGTGGATATTGATTGGATGGTGGAGGATTTTTGGACAACGTGGCGCATTGTGGTGGCTTTGTTTTTCTCTACTTTAATAATATAAATATAATAGATAGATGCTTTGCTAAAAAAAAATATGCACATGCAAAGTATTGTATCTAAGAGGCTGAGATGCATCTCATGGCAGTAAAATAAAAGAATCATTCTACAGCTGAAACTCAACTACCCTGTTTCAGAGTTAAACCCACAAACAACCATTGAGCCCAAGTTGCTATGGTGAGTGATATCTTGCAGTTTCAAGAATCATTCTACAATTGAAACTAACATATTAATACCATAGTGCACTCTCAAAATATAGTTCATAGAGGCATGCCATAGGAGTATCCCCCGTAATAAAAATAAGCTACAAATTTTCCTCTAGCTATCCCTTTTAAAGCGAAGCACAAATATACAAAAAAAGGAACGCTTTCCAATAAACTAAAACTACATAGAAACCACATGTCAGCAATGGGGACATATAATGAAACTATATGAACCATACGATGAAACTATACGAAGCCATCCGTTAAAACTTTATGAAATCACATGAAACTTTGTATAACTTTATGAAACTATTTGAACTGTTAATCCATTGAAAACTTCGAATTAATCATCAATTGCTATCATCGCCCTAAACAATTTTGATAATTCTAGCAGAAAACTATCAAAGATGGACACTTTGTACGATACAAAATACACCACAATATTACACAACATTTAACAAAATAATAACTTCAACCCAGAACACGAAAGATAGGTTTATCCTATTGTTTTACCCTGCAACCTAAGCGACGTATTATGCAGTTCAGGACAGACGGTGTTCCTACTCGAATTTGTGATATGAAATTTCCTCCTTTGTGAAATTATCTAGAAGCTCCACTGTTTGTTTGTCTTCAAGCCGCGCTGATTGCTGTGGCTATTCTTCGTGAGCTTGCTGTGACCCTGACGGTTGCCTCTGAATTCGCAGCTGCTGCAGTTGAATCAATTGGGAACTCATTTGTTGGTGTAGACCACTGGGCAAGTGAGAACCGCTTATCTCATCATTAATAAGTCTTAGGCGATGAACCTCAGCACTCAATGCCTCATTCAGAGCTGAACACCAAATAAGGAGATTAACTATGTTGAATTAGTGATTGAATATGCCAAATTAGCACCAAAAAAAGCAATCTAGCATGGCAAAAACAGCCATCAAACTCATTAACAAAAAGTGCGGTGAGAACCTAGCGCATGTATCTCGAACATAAAAAAATCAAGCCGTAGAGCAAAACATTGATATTCTATATTCAAAATATTTCAATAAACACATCAACCCTACTTGGAGCCCCCTAAAAAAACACAACTTGGAGCAAACCACTGGTAAATTTGTACACCGCATCAACGAATGAAGAGCATAAATTTACCACATGACCGAAATATGAGTACTAAAGAGAGAAAGAAGCATATGCAGGCCTATTTGGATTCAATCGCTGGGAAAGAAGGGCCATAAAAAATAATATCAATAACCTATCCAGGCAAGCTCATGCGTGCAAGTTTAGCAAATAGCATGCTACATCAGAATTCAACATAATGCTTTCAGTATTTGTTAGGATTTGTGTCAATGCAAGATCACGAACGATTCTAGGAAACATGATGTTTGGTAACATAATTCAGCTTTCAACTACATCTGCGGGGCTCTGATTATGGACGCTGCTCCCAATTCATAATACCGCAGCATACCGGCTATACATGTCACGGCCACATGTCGGCCGCTGAGCTCCTCAGACCTATGATACTATTATGAAGTTGTTATCTTGGTTACACCAGGGCTGTCCCCTTTTATATAGTAGATGTCTGGCTAGAGTCCGACTCCAATTCTAAACCAACCCATCCTATTACAACACAGAGTTCATATAACCTACTCATACACATATTCGACACAAAACCTAACAGTATTATATATCCATCCTCCAACTACTCATAAGTGGATTTCTGAAATAAATATTCAGTTCCTGCTATTCACTATCCAGTTCCAGTTGCGCCTACATGGCTTATCTGGCGACTGACCACTTCATGTACATTCCTATATATACTCTCCTACAACGAAGTTCTGACTGTAGAAGTCTTCACGACTTCTCTACTTACGCAACTTACACATGCACAGAACATACAACATCATGCATCGACTCACAACCTAAATGATTTTGCTTGATCACCACAATACATCATCTATTCATATAGCCAGTTCAACAGATGGCACGCAAATGCCGGAAATACCAAAGCAAACGCACCTTCTCTCAGTTGCGCTTGCTGCTCCATTGCTTGCAGCCTGATTTTCATCTCCTTGTTCGCAGCTGCAAGCCCAGCGTACTCCCTCTGCAAACAGTACTAGAACAGTAATTAAGACTGTCAAAACATAAAGGCCAAATGAAAAAAATCCTCACCACCTTCAGAGAACACACCTGTTCCATTGTCAGCTCTGCAGACAATGTAGTAGCCTCCATCTGAAGCACCTGAACCTTGTGCTCAAGCTCCGACATGTACCTCAGCTTGCGCTCCTTCGACTTCGCAGCAGACACCCGATTATTCAGAATCCTGGAAATGTCACAAGAAGATGATCAGTTTCAGTAACCAAACAGCTTTGTCTACCCCTCCTAAATGGACCCCGTAACGGTGTAAAGAAATTCACACCTCTTAACCTTCTTAGGATCTGTCAGAGCAATCTCTGCGAGGCGCCCATTGGATATGATCTTCTTCTTCTCGGTCTCAGTGAACTCACCATTGGCGAATTCCGCAGCAAAGAGAGCGGCGGCGCCGCCGATGGACCCACTTCCACTGCGCGACAGGCCGCCGCCAGCACCAACCTTCCCTGCTGGAGATGGCAGTGGCAGGTTGGATGGCTCCTTTCCCGTGGCTCCAAAGTTGAGTTTCCCTATGAAGCTGTCCAGCGACAAGCTGCGGCAGTGGCGGGGCATGGCTCCGCCGCCCTCGCTCTCGGCTTCGTTCTCGCTGCTGTCGCCTCCCGGGTGGTCATGCCGCTGCTCATGGGTGCCTTCCCCGGAGGAGGAGGCGAGCACGGTGAGGCCCTTTGGTTTCATGCATGAGTCGACGAGCCCGTCGAGGGTGTTCTTGTCCACCGGTTCGCCGCCCTCGGCGGCGGCAGCCTCCCGCTTCACCGGTGCCGGAGGTGGCATGCGCAGGTCCGCCTCCGAGAACACCATAAAGGCGTCGCTTTTCGATCGCCGGTGCCCCGCCCGGAGAGGTGGCAAGCCCAGTGGAGAGAGCGGGATCGCCGCCGTCGCAGCTAGATCCGCGTACGGGGACGGCGCGAGGGAGTCCATGGGTAAGAACTCAGGGCGCGAGAGCGAGCGCGCGTGATGGGACAGGCCTCCTCCACCGCCGCCCGCCGTAGGAGCAGACAGCGGCGGCACCTGATAGCCGCCAGAACCCGGGACGGGGCCGGCGAAACGGACGGCGGCAGGGTGGTTTTCCTGCGGGAGGAGGAGCGAGGGAAGAAGGGTGCGGTGGGGGGAGACTCCGACGGCGGCGAGGGGGCGCGGCACGGCCGGGGGGTGGCCGCGCGGCAGCGCGAGGCGGCGGCGGCGCGCGGGGTCGTCGTCCATGGGGGAGAGCAACGGAGGGGAGGAGGCGCTAGGGTTTGCGAGGGTACTAATAGGGCGAGGAGGCGGGACGGAAGCGGAAAGTGGGGTGCCGGCGGCGAGGAGGCGTCCGACGGCAGCGAGCAAAACGTGAGCCCTCTCTGCGCTGCGCCTGCGCGCGGGCGCGGCCACGGGGCGGTGCGCGGAAATGGAAAGGCGCGTGGGACAAAATCGAGCAGGTGGGCTTTATATGGGCCGTCCGAGCGCGGGTGGAACCGAGGGGCGGAGCCTCGTCACGCGTGCGTGTCCTCGCGAAATCGATGGGCCGAGCGTTTAGTGTCAGTACCCCCGGCCCATGGGCGCATCCCACCCATACAAATTTCTGAATCAATTGCGCTTGGACAGCTTTGGGAAAGCGCTTCAACAAACCTGACTATGGCCTCATTCTTTTCTGAATTAATTTTTTTATTATGTATAAACCAACTGATGCATTTTTTTTCGTTTTTATGGGATTTTGAATATTTATTCTTAGAGTTTTAAAATATTTTTCATAATTTTTGATAGAGAAGACTTTTCAGATAAAATTTCTAGCATCTTTTAGCTGAAAAAACAAGGCTGGCCTGATATGGGATTTTTCACTACTACATGTGTTTATGTCGAAGGCCGTTGGGTTGTCCTATGAGATGGTGCACTGGTTGACTCAGCTTTCTTTCAAATTTTTGTTGGGAAGTCCCTCTCCTCACTTCCTGTCTCTCCTTGACCATGGGAAACCTCTATGCACCTTGACCATGGCTTGACCATTGGTGTGAACTCCCTGTGCCATTGACCACGGTCATGAACTCCCCTCCCTACCATGGGTGATGGTCCCTTGATAGTCTGAGGTGAAGGTGAGGGCATGTCTAATGGATTCTAACTTAGAACGTCACAGTACTAATAGTAAATAAAATATAAGAGTGAAAAATAACAAAATTGATGTGAATTGCGTTGCTTGATTGGTTAGTGGCACCGGATGCGGGCTGACCCACCCCCAGGTTGCGAGCTCGAGGCTCTACCGCGGCAGTTGGATGCGTGCATATGCTGAGGTGGATTTAATCCATCCGAGTCCACCCTTGATGAAAAAATAGTGGCTAGGACATCTTAAGGTATAAAAACCGTTTGGTGAATGGTGATGGCCTAATGTAGTTGAGGACAACGAGCACGATTGGGAGGTGGTGGCCGTGACCTATAGAGGGGTTGGAACACAAATGTATAGTTTAGCACCCCTTCCCCCTAGTTTACCCACCCCCACCCCCCCAAAAAAATCCGCACAAAAAAAAAGGAAAAAGGAAAAAAAAAAACTCATCAAACACACAAAGAAATCAGATATTATTTGGCACCTAGAGAGCCAAACTTGATGATATAAAACACCTTTTTTTTACTGTAATCGAATTACAAGCTAAAAAATACAACTTAAACAATGGGCCATATGTTAAAAGTCCTAAAATGGGGAAGTTGCTAAAATTAGCAACCCATACGCCAGCCCTATAATTTTTTTTCGCTATGTTTCGGAGCAACAAAACGAGTATATTAGGTTAATTAGGTGGATATGGCTATATTTTAGGGCTCAATGTCAGTGTTCATATCTTTGAGAGAGCACATGTAATGCAATACCGGGCTCTATTTTTGTACTGACTCTATTAGATGACAGGTTTTAATTCTGTGTTCTGCCTCCACAAATAACATGACAGAGACTTCCACAACAAACTCATCCAGCCATCCAGCAGCAGTATCTACGCAGCGGCCGGAGGTTGAATTCCCTTATGTAGAGACACAAAAATATGCAATGAAATGAATATGACCTATCTTTGTGTCTCATGACAAGAGTTGTGAGCAAATAGAAGCAGGTTCAGATAAAATGGAAGAATCCCAGTAATATTGCCCTCCTGATACAAACACCTTGACAACGCCCTTCACCTCAATCCAGCTGCAGCCAGGGGACTTCTTCACACCATGCTCGGACATCTCTCTCCTCACTCTATCAGCCTCATCCCAATGGCCACTCGCACAGAGCAGGTTGGACAGCATGACATAACCTGTGTCACTCGCAGGTTTCGTTGCCACCACGTCATCCCCTACCTCCCGTCCAGTCATGACGTCCAGGTGCCACAATGAGCAGGCGCTAAACAGAGCCTCAGATAGGTCACTGCTGCGCGTCTGAACCGTTCCTGAGTAAAGATCCATCACCTCTCTGGCCTTTTCTACGTTTCCTGATCTAGCATACATGTCAAGAACGCAAGCTAAATGCTCTGATTTTGGTTTGGTTCCATGAACAGAAACCATTGATTCAAAGAAGCTTCTCCCTTGCTCCAAAAGGCCAGAATGGCTGCAAGCTGTGAGCACGGCTGTGAAGGTGACCTCATCGGGGCAGACATTGTGGGATAGCATGCTTTCATGCACCGCCAACGCTTCATTTGCCCACCCATTTACCGCGAATGCGAAGATCATGGTGTTCCATGAGACCAGGTCCTTTTGAAGAATGGCATGAAATACATGGCTCGCACCTTCTATGTCTCCGCACTTGGCATACATGTCCATCAAGCTGTTTGCCACGTACAAGTATGATGCAAAACCGCTTTGGAATGCACAACCATGGATCATCCTTCCAGTAGCCAGAGACGCTGCAGTAGCGCAGGCATGAAGCACAGCCCCAAAACTGAAACCATCAGGATGAATATATTCCTTTGTCAGCATCTTGACAAACAGTGCAAGGGCCTCAGCAGCACGGCCATTCCTCGCAAAACCTCTAATCAACGCAGTCCATGAGATGACATTAGTCTCAGGTGCACTTTCAAAGAGAGCAGAAGCTTGTTCGATGTGGCCAAGCCTTGTGTGCGCATCAATCAGTGAATTCCAAGACACAATGGTTCTGCTCTTCATGGACTCGAAGATTTGCAGGACACAATCTAGCAGGCTGAACTTGGTGTAGAAGGAAATCAGCGAGTTATTGACCTCCGGGATAGCATTCCAGCCACTCTGAACAACAACCTTGTGGATTGCAAAGCCGGTAAATGGATTATGCAGCTCTGTGCAAGTGTCAATGAGAATGCAGAGTGTTGCATCATCGCAACTCATTCCTAACATTCGCATCTTGTTAAACAGAAGCAAGCATTGGATGGCATTGCTGCAGCGGGAATAGCCCATGAGCAACGTGTTCCAGGCGACAATGCTTCTAATGGGCATTTCGTCGAACAGCTCGTGGGCAAGCGCCATGTGCTCTGAAACAACGTAGGCATGCAGGAGCGAGCACCAGGACAGCGCATTGCGCTCGCCCATCTCCCGGAAGGCGCGTGCGGCGTCGGCGGCGCGGGCGCACTTCGCGTACATGGCAACGAGCGCGTTGCCGACGGGGAGCGACGCGCGCAGGCCGAGGCAGAGGAGGCGGGCGTGGAGCTGCGCGCCGGCGGCGGGGAGGCGGAGGGCGGCAGCGGCGGCAAGCGCGGCGGTGAGGGAGAAGGCGTCTGGCGCGCGCATGCGGGCGAAGAGCGCGAGCGTGGCGCGCGGCTGGTCGGCGCGGGCGTAGGCAGTGAGCATGGCGTTCCAGGCGACGGCGTCGCGGCGGGGCATCGCGTCAAACACCGCGCGCGCGGCGGCAGCGTCGCCAGCGCGGCCGAGGGAGGCGATCCGGGATGTGGCGGCGGCGAGGCCAGCGAAGAGCGGGGCGCCATGCTCTGCTGCCCGTGCTGCGGCGCGACCAGCTTGGTGGTTTAGGCTCATCAGATTGAGCGACACCGGTGAATGGGACAGGGGATTACCCCCGCCCACCGGGAAAATTGGCTCCCTGCCACCCAATACAGCTACTTGCTGGAGAGTGGAGAGTGACACTCAATTCGTATTCCTTTATTAGGCCTATGACACCCGGGCCACGAATTCCTTTGCCTTGTGACATTTAAGCCCATTTATCCGGTGAACGTGAGCAAACCAGCCGAACCGGCTCGAGCAGAGCGCCGAGCGGGAGGCTATTCACCTGGGTGGAAAATTGCTGGGCGGGAGCGCTAGGCGATGTAAGCAGCGGTGATCTCGCCGTCATCCCTTGCCAACCGCGACCCAGGACAAGGGCATCCTTGCCGCCCGATGTTGATCCCCACGTCGCCGTCGTCCCTGACGATCCCCACGGCGACCTCGACATCGCAATCGCCGCTGCTGGTCCCCACCTCATCAGCAGCATGAGACCCCACGAGGAGATGCCTCCAAGGTTATTGCCAATCTTCCCACTTTAAATAGCTGTACAAAACCTCTTTTTTTCTTTTCTACACGCAACGACAGATATTTAAAATGGGTTGCTTAGGATTTTAGATCAATTATGGAATTTGTTTCATCTAATTTGTACACTGTATGAATTATAGAAAATCACAAAGTTTAAAATCAAATGAAAAGAACAAGACACTTTGCTACTTCCCTGCTGCTTCGCCTGCTTACAACATCAACAAATTGAGAGCATCAATGTCAATTCGCAACCAAATCTAACATCAATTTATCTTTGGCCCTTGCATCATTCAGAGAGTTGAGGTCGCCGTCGTTCTACAGAAAGTTGACCCCGTCATGCCTCCCTCGTACGTGGCCACGAGCTCGTGCGCCACTGCCCACCGCGGCTCATGGGGCTGGAGGGAGGAGGCGGTGGTGGAGGCCAGGCCGCCGGAGACATGCCGCGGCGAGGCCCGCGTAGGGCGGCAGGGAGGGTGGAAGGGGAAATGATCGAATGACACGAGTGGGTGGTTGGGGCCGACCTTGCCGCCGTAGGGGAAGATGGACGCCGCCGCCGGTAGGGTCGGCGGCGAGGTTGCCGCCGCGGAGGCCACCGCCCCCTGCCCCCATTGATGAATCCTAGGTCATGGTGAGAGAGTGTGTGACGGTTCCCGTCGGTTCGTGGTTCACCAGGAAAGGGAGAGAGCCGGTTTAATCTGTGAAGAAAATGAAAGGGAAAGAACGGGCTCAAATGTCACAGGGCAAAGGAATTCGTGGCCTGGGTGTTATAGGCCAAAAGGACTACGAATTGGGTGTCACCCTCCACCAGGCAGCTGTATTGGGTGGCCGGAGCCAATTTTCCCCCGCCCACCGCCCACAGTGCACAAGGCACACTAGCACACATTGTCAAGGCCAGCGCCAGCGTTGTTTGCTTCGACTTCTCGGAGCCTCCTCCATGTCACGCAGAACCACGTCAAACTATTCAAAATCATATTTTAACGGTAAAGAGATCAACTATATCCAGTTTTAACAATTCATGATTCGAGAACCATTTTAAACTGGTTTTGGAGTTTACAGAGTAAATTGAGGCCGGTGCTAAAGTTTAAAGGACAAATAGACACTTTTTTCTATTTTAAACATAGAATAATTCAACGAGGCCCATCCTTCTACCCATATACATGCAACTATTGTATTGTATGATGTCAAACGAGGGCTCGATCATCTGAGATTGATGAACATTGCGGAAAAAAAAAGTATTTGAGCTCTTCTAATGTGCTTTAAAATTAGCCCAACACGATTTCTCTATAAGTATAAGCGGTAGTAAGCATACTTTATGACTCTCTTGGATGTACGCGCATATAAGGGAGTGCACTAGATTCAAAGGGGCGAGGGGAGGGGAGAGATTCAATGGTCATGGCGCATGTGGAATAGTAATTCTAAAACCAACGGTTTGATCAACTATGCATGGTCTATCTAAATATATTATCTCCATGTTACTCTCCTGCGGTGGGCGGTGGCCGTTGGCCGTCGGGGAGCTAATGGGCGCGACTGGGTAGGAACATGGCCACTGCCAACAACAACCTTGTGGACTGTCACTGGAGAAGCTTTGTCTGAGAGGTGGATGAGCTCGTGGGAGGATCCCTACATGGTGGCACGATCAACTAGCTAGCCTGGCCGGGCGACAATACGAGCGGCAGGCGGCCAACCCATGGTGAGTAGAACCGACAAGGGGAGAGAGGAAAAGGAGCGGAAGGAGGAAGAAGAAGAGAACAATGAAAGTGAGGGTATTTTGGTCAAAACACAGTGAGAAGGGCTCGCACCGACATGTTCCCAACGATCCACGTAAAAATAATATCATGACAATACTTTGCACTTTGTAATTTTTTGTGTGGAAACAAAACTTAATAATGGCATAGATGTAATTAATCCAATTTAATTTGAGCTTGAACATTACCGGCCGGTACCAAATTATATAGGCAACGTATCTAGTGCAAATATCTGTTGGATGCTAACATTTTTTAAAAAAGGGGCAGGAAAACTGCCATCCTATTTCATTGCAGAAGAAGAAAATAAAAATAAAAACGCTGTGCAAAGCACGGGAGGTACAATGCAACGCGAACACTGCCTTCTCAGCCAAGACCGAGCTCCGGTGGCCGAAGAAATGGCCGCCCCAAAACCGAAACTAGGAAGGAAAACAAAGGGACAGGGAGGAAGAAGCAAAGCTGGTCACCACCGACCCCTTCGAGATCCAGGGTCACAAACGACATAACATCACCGACCAACCAGCCCACAGGCTCGGAAGAGGCCGACCAACCGCCAGGCCTCACCGCCTCAGCCACATGCCGGCCCAGGCAGCGCCGTAGCCGCCCCGCGCACGCCCAGGCCGCGCCACCGCCCTGCGTCGACCTTGGCCGCGCCAACGCCCGAGCCACCGGATCCGGCCGCCTCGCCGCTGGATCCGGCCACCTAGCCGGTGGATCTGGCCTCCGCGCCGCCCGGCAGGCCGAGGACCCGCCGAGCCACACCTCGAGAGCACCGGCCACCGAAGGGAAACAAGAGGAAGAGGGAGGAAGAGGGCGGGAGGAGGAGGAGTGGGAGAGAAGAGGGGGGCCACCGCCGTCGGCCGGCCGTCAGCAGCGCTAGGGTTTGGGAGGGGCTGAGCCGAGCGACTGTGTCGCCCCCGTGCTACCCCTTGGAGAGCGACGCGAGGGCCAAGTGTTGTTGTTCGACAAGTATAGTACTCTGCTGGATGCTAACAACATATTTGAGGTCATCAGATTCATGAGGAGCGGTTCAGATATGAAAATATGGAGGCCTCTTTTTTACTTAGATATTTCGTATAGGGTTCATGAAAGTGTTTAAGTGAGAAAAGGGGTTTCCACCTCTTCAGATCTAAATTGCTCCTTATAGATTTGATGACTCAAATCTATTATTAGTATGTTAACATCCAATACACATTTGCACTGGATACGTCGCCGATTATATATTCAGCATTTTCAGAAGCAGGTTTTAATCCATCGTCATATATGGGGAAACACTTGGTAACTCCATATATAATTTACCATTGCCAGAACATACGATAAATCATGATTCATGCACGCATATATATGTGCCTCTCTCTCCATCTCCAAAGTCCCATGCCGCGATGCCGGTGAGTTGCGTGATCAGGCGTAGAAGTCGATGCCCCAGAACCTGGCGGGCTGGCGGTTGGTGCGGTAGGCGCGGTCGAGGCCGGCGATCTCCTCCATGTCCTCCTCCGCGAGGTCGAAGTCGAACACCCGCGCGTTCTCCCGCAGCCGCTCCACGCTCCCTGTCTTGGGTATCACCACCGTGCCGCGCTGCACGCCCCACCGGAGCACCACCTGCGCCGCCGTCTTCCCGTACTTCCACGCCAGCTTCTGGTACATCACCATGCCGAGTACACGATCCATCAACACACTTGCATGCATGCATGCAGCGAGGCACTACCGATCGAAAACGACGGCCAAAACCAATGAAAAAACTTAAAAACGATCGAGAGAAGTTTCTCTCGATCGATGACCGGCATTCAGAATAAATCGATCCGTTAAAAGGGTTACTTTCGACGGCCGGCCGGATGAAAGGTGGCCGAGATGATCAATCGGATCCTTACCTTGATGACGGGGTCATCGAGGCAGGAGACGGTGCCGTAGCGGAGGCCGTTGGCGGCGCCGCCGCTGAGCGGGGTGTGGGCGGTGACGCGGACGCCATGGCGGTGGCAGAATCCGACGAGCGAATCTCGCTGGAAGTAGGGGTGCGCCTCCACCTGGTTCACCGCCGGCTTGATCTTGGCGTACGCCAGGCAATCCCGAGTCAGGAAGATGTCGTAGTTGCTGCACACCATACGATATATATGCATGCATTTGCACGTACGCACGCACACAGTAATATGTACGGAGTAGTAAATATCAGTGTGATCACCTCCTAGCTGTAGCTGCACGTACGTGGAAAACCTGGCTAATAGTACGATGCAATGGATGCACGTGCATGCACTTGCCATGTGCCGATGCTGCGGACGAGGCCCTGGGACACGAGGTCCTCCATGGCGTGCCATGTCGTCTCCAGGGAGATGGTCGTGTCGATGTCGAGGACGCCGTCCTTGCCCAGGGCGCTCGACGTCGTCCCGACCTCTGCATGCATGCATGCACACATGTACACGTGCATCGATCGTCGTGAAAGAGTTAGGGAAGAATGATCCGAGAGAGGTAGCTGGCCGGGTATGGATGCGATATATATATCATTCACACACCGGTGTGCCTTGTGGCGATGGGGAAGTGAACGAGGTAGAGGTCAATGTAATCGAGCTGGAGCTTCTGCAGGCTGTCCTTGCACGCCTCCAGGACATGCCCGTGATCAGAGTTCCACAGCTGCATGCATGCCATTTCATCATTCACCCAATTAATTACCAATATCTTAGTGATTACTCGGCGTTAATTAAGATGTAGCGATGAACATACGATCCCACCTTGGTGGTGATGAACAGGTCCTCTCTCTTGACCATCCCGGTCTGGATGGCCTCCGCGAGCGCCTCGCCAACCTCGGTCTCGTTCTTGTAATCAGCTGCATGCATTGGCGCAAGCTAGCTTTAGCAGTTTAGCATGCAATGAAGCTAGCCACGTAACAGCTATGACTCATGTTTCCGTTCTCCGAAATCGAGGTCTCATCCATTTATGGAAAAAAAAAAGCTAGCCACGTACGTACGTAGGCATGCATGCATGCATGCACGCGATGCATGACGACTAATTAACGTACGCGAACGCCAGTGCCTAACGCGTAGGAACTACAACATGAAGAGCCGGCGTGCCGCCGCGGCCGGCGGCGGCGGCAGCGGCGCCATACGTGCCTGCACAGTCGAAGTGGCGGTAACCGAGCTGGACGGCGGAGAGGAGAAGGCGGCGGATGGAGGCGCGGTCCATCCTCCACACGCCGAGCCCGACCACCGGCATCGCGTGCCCGCTGCTCAGCACCACCGTCTTCGCCGCCGCCATTATATCAATTCCTTACCGTCGACGACGTACGTCCTCACCTCCTCCCCGCCCGGACGCTCCTCCACTGTGTGCACGCCACGCAGAGGCGGAGCTACTTAACGTGGCGAGGCGAGCCGGCTGGTGGGTGAGCCGTTTCCATCGGTGAACGACGCCGTCCAACGGCGACCCTGTTTCTGCTCTGTGCTGCTCGTCGTCTCCATCGCAACGCGTCTCTCTCTCTCACACACACACACACAGAGAGACAGAGAGAGAGAGATCATTTGCTACAGGGAAATGAGAGCAACAGAAAACGATCAATATTGGTTGTAATTGCGAGTTGCGAGTTGCGACGTCTCCGTTGCCGCAGCGGTTTGGTGACCGGTCGATTCCCCTGTTCGATCGATCACCGTGGCGACGGTGGGATCGATCGATTCTCCTCGTTTTCGTGTGATTATTGGCGTCGCGCGTCGTCCGTTTCGTTTGCGTCTCGATCGTGCTGTAAACAGAAAGCAGCATTATTTCCTCTCTCTCTTCTTTTCAGCTAGGTGCTTGCTAGATCATGAGGTCCATGAATCGTTAATCCAACCGACACGAAGGTCCTTCGGACCGGGGCACCTTTTCGATTCGTTTACCAGTTACACCAACCATATTTTCAATGAACATACAAGACAGAGAGCACCACAATTATAACGAGTACTGTTTTTTTTTAAAAAAAAAAAAGACTGCAGCGGTTACCACAAACATATATTACTCAAAAGGACAGGTACAAGCTGTCATGGGTCAGATCAAGTTGGTCGTTGGCCGGATGATGTAGTTGACATTATTCTTGTTGATGTTGCTTAGTGAGTAGCCATTGAGCATTGTGTATCTTTGTTCAGAACCCAATGCTTAAAGCCTACAACTCTGTTTTTCTTCCTTCCTACTTTTAAATGAATTAGGCGACTCACCTGTTACTTAAAAAAAGGAAAATAAAAGAGAGAAAATACAAGCAAAAAAATTAATCACATTCCAACATACAAAGTCATTGAGCAAGGGCACCACGCCACACCAAAGGATTGACTCCCTCTCGCACGAAGCAGATTTTGGAAGCTATGAGTGACACGGGTTGCCGACTTGAGCGAAAAATCTTATCATTTCGTTGCAGCCAAATATGTCAACAAACAATAAAAAGAACTCCTTAAAGAAAGGGCGAACAATAGAACTAGCTCTGTCAAGAGCTTTAATCATGACAAGTTAGTCTTATGGTATTATCGAAACTGAAAGTTTCAAAATGGTCCATATATCTTTTGCAGACAGGTATTGAATGAAGAAATGGAGTAAAGTTAATTTCTTCAACATTGAACTAACAAAAAGAGCAAGCTACACAACCATTTCAAATGCCTTTTCGTTAGAGAAGGCTTCGAGTGTTCAACTGGCTGAGCAAAATCAACCACAAAAAGAGTGTGTTTGAGTTAACTACTACTATTCCAAACAATGTTGTAAGCATTAAAAGGCAAGTTATCGGATATGACATTCCTGTAAAACCTTCTGGACGAGTATTGTCATTGTTCCAAATATAGCTCCATGAGTCTCCATGCTTCTCAAAGGTCAGGTCATCAAATACTGTATAAAAAGTTTGTATCTCTTGTAGACCTTGGTTGCTGCAAACCTTTGACAAAAACAATCCCTCTTGTTGATTTATAACTGCTGAGAAGAAAGAGTGGATACTTGATTTCTTGTCGTTGCAAGCAAAAAAGATCTCGAGAAGTTGCTCAAGTACGGGTGCACTATGCTCGGGGTCCTCTCAAAATCTAATTAAGCTCTTTGCTATCGCCCATAATACAAGAACAAATGGCTAAGCATTTAGGCATGAGCTTCAGGATGTCACGCCACTAGAAGCCTACCTTGGTAAGAGCATTTGGAGGGAGTCGGTGGGGCACTACAAAATTCTCCAATCCCAATGTGTCAAAACGGTGGAAGAGCTTAAGCAGAGATTTGAGGAGTAAACCATCATATAGTGTTGCAAGATTAATAACGCCTAGTCCTCCCTGTCTTTTTGGCTTGCAAATGTTTTTCCAAGCAACAAGATTGCCACTAGGCTTATAAAGTCCTTTACCGTGCCACAAGAAATTATGTCGAAACTTATCAATTTCTTTAATCACACACTTTGGCAACTTAAGAAAGCAGAGGATGAAGGTCGGAATGGAGGACAAAAGTGCATTGATAAGAATCAATCTGCACGCAAAACTCAAATAGCTATCTTGCCAACATGATAATATCTTATCTATGCGGCTCAAGAGGAGGACAAAATCATATCTTGATGGACGATGAGTAGACAGAGGTGGTCCTAAATATTGGATAAAGAAAGCTCCAACCTTGCAACCAAGAATATTTGCTGTATAAGATGTTAGTTCGGCATTCGTAGAAAAAAACACAATTATTGATTTGCTGTAATTAACTTACAGACCTGAGAACTCACCGAAGGTATGCAGCACAGACTTAAGAAAGACCACACTAAGCTGAGATGCCTTAATTAAAATGATAATATCATCTGCATGCCGAAATATTAGGAAGTCCACACCCAGTGACATCAGCATAGGGGGTTGCAAAATATATTTTGAATGAGCATCATTGACAAGGGTTTGAAGGACGTCCGTGGTAATGACAAAAATAGTGGAGATAGTGGATCTCCCAATCGAACACCTCTTATAAATTGTGTGAGGCTGCCATTAAGTAAGACCAATGCAGTGGATGAAGTTAGAATGGATTGTACCTAAGAAATCCATCTAGAGCCAAAGCCCTTTTTCCAAAGAACCTCAAGAATGGCCTCTTGAGAGATCGCGTCAAAGGCCTTCAAGAAATCCAACTTAATGAGTATCACATCGCAAGAATGAGAGCCGTAATGAGCAATGAGTTGAGTGACCATAGCCGCACAATCTTATATTGCCTTCTTTGATTAAGCTAAATTGGTTGGCATGAATAAAGGAGCGGACACATGGTTGTAGCCTATTAGGCATAATCTTTGTCAGCAATTTTAAAGAACCATTGAGAAGAGAAATTGGTCGGTAGTCATTTATCGAGAAGGCTTGCTAATTCTTAGAAACAAGAGTAGCGTAGGCAAGTTTGAGCCTTTCGACGCCTAAACTTTCATGAGAAAAATGCTTACAATGGGTGTAGTAATCTTTGGTAATATCCCCATAATTTTTTAGAAAATAATTATTGAAACCATTGGGTCCAGGGGATTTACCGCATGCCAACTACTTAATTACCAGGTCTACTTCTGTGCGGATGAAGTCATCATCAAGGAAATTTAGTGGCACCGAACTCCTCATAATGTCAAGAGGAAAGTGCATTCGAGAAGGAGAAGAATCTCCTATTCGGTCCTTGAAAGACTGAAAGAGAATATTCACCTTAGAATGGTGATCCAAGAAAGAGACCATCATGTGGCAGAGATGCGATAAAATTGAGCCGATGATTTGAGCTGGCAATAGCATGAAAATACACTCTATTCTCTTCACCAATTTGATGTATGGTTGTTTCGCCCATTGCCGCCAGTACTTTCTTTGCTGCTCAAAAGGTTCTGAAGTTTATATCAAACCACCAAGCCGAGCTCGGCTTGTTCCTAACCAAGCTTGATCAGGCTCGGCTTATTTCCACCACTAGATGCAAATGTGCTAGCTTACGGTATCACCAATCCAAACCTAACTTATGTTGACCCAATACTATTTAACCACTGTTTATCT
Organism: Raddia distichophylla; assembly: GCA_005191435.1. Taxonomy (NCBI): domain Eukaryota; kingdom Viridiplantae; phylum Streptophyta; class Magnoliopsida; order Poales; family Poaceae; genus Raddia; species Raddia distichophylla. The sequence goes on from SPJY01015775.1 coordinate 3,303,629, forward strand.
ATATTTCTATATCTTCTGTTTTATCTGCTACAATCCTAAAATGGTCAAAGTTAGACCCCATTGATCATGCCCTTGAACTGTTTTCCTTTGTTTTCCTTTTGTGATGGTTTTTCCTTTTAGAGAGCAACTTTTGGAATGCTTGCGTCCTTTATGTTTGTTTGCAGCAAGGCTGGTGTAGGCTGGTACGGGGCGTGTGTGGTCTTCTTTGTTTGAACTCTTCCCTTTGGTTAGGATAGATACCTGTTGCCTATCTTGTCTTCTCTAATTAAAAGTTGGTGACCGGATGCGATTGCATTTTTTTATGGTAGATACCTATTGTACCAAAAAAAATCCAGAAATGTGCGTATCAGCTACACACTCTACCTTCATTCAGTGACAAAATGCCCCAAATGCTTACCATTATTGGAGCCAGATGGCCGTAAAGATGGAAACTAGATAGAGATTCAATACGTCTTTAGAAATCCATTTTTAAGGAGATGCAGAGCGGTACATGAATCATTGCAACATTTCACACTGCAGCATACCAGCTATAAAGTACCATGATGAATATGCATAAAACTGGTTAACCACATAACAAAAATGTCCTTTGGGCTTTGACCCGAATTGATGCCAGCGTACCAACAACTCAGTGCAATGATAGCTATTTTTTTGTTATGTTGTTTAATGACAGCCTTATTTTTAAATTTGTTTTAGAGGTGCAATAGTAATGGGTATTGCGGAAGAACAGTGTTTTTGCAACAGCGAAACACATGTTGCCCCCGAAAGAATTTCTTTTTACGCTATTGTTCGCAATAATAATTTGAATTTAACAATCAAAATAGGCTAGAGATTTTACATGTTTCTCACCAGTGGTACAGAAAAAAAATATATATACACATGACACATATCGACACAGTCCATTCGTACACAAACAAATTGGTGGCAACAGTCACAATACCGCCACCACCTATAATATAGCTTGGCTTTATGTTTGGCGCTACTGCGTATGAGATTGAACGAGAAAAGCCATGCATCTCATGCAGAGATGAGGCCATCAGGAAAAGAGAGACCCTCCTCTCCTCCTTCAGATAAAAATTTACGGCATGCGTAGAAGACCGCCGAGTGGAACCCCGAAGGGTTATCTATAAACACAAAATGTCCTCCCTGCAGAACCATAACGATTATCGATCGAGGTCTCGGGAGTCAGTACTGTTATTATTTATAGCTCGTGCTACAAACATATATATTCGCAGGAGAGGAAGACTAACCTGTGGGACTCTGATGATTTCACAAGGAACTTTCATGTCCTTGCGTGCTTGCTGTGCCCCTTGATAGTTCATCCAGTCTTGCTCACCATATATGAAAGTAGTTGGCACTTTCCAATCAGACGCACTGTTGTAGTAACGTTGCAAGTTACAGGGCAGTGAGCCAGTGAGACGGTGAAACATCATATGTACAGTCATGCAACATAATTCCTTGGACCTAGTTTTTTTGTTGGGGATATATTACTGCATGTACAAAGATACTATACAAATTTAAGAGGTCGACAAAACCTAACAGTATGCTAGTACAATCATAGACTCGACAACACAAATAATAGGCAGATTGGGACTCTCTCTCCCACAAACAAGTTTGCGGGTGTCAGAGAGAAATAGTCACAACTAGCATACGAAAGCAATTTCTTCACAGTGCCAATGTTTGTTCAGACAAAACCGAGTAATGTGGCCCAATGAAATAAAACTAATGCATGGTTTGATTGTATCAGTTTGTTTTGTTCAAAATAATTGTATCAGCTTGTATATACATATATAGTTCTAACCCTATCAAGCAAGCACAATGGGAACAGTAGTTACAGTCTTACAGATTTGGGGAAAACCTTTGTACTCCCGGGTGTAGTTACTGCTTATAGTAGTATCTCATAAAATAGGGCATATCTCTACTTCTCTAGCATCGGATGGTATGTACATGTAGTATACGAGTATAGAAGATACTTTAATGTGAAACACATGAAAAAATGGAAGGAATTCCATACTTTTTAAATTATCTTGAATATGTCGTCATATGCATAGATAAAAGGAGTATGTCTAAAAGAATGTACAAACTACCTGGAAAAAAATTGTAGCTGCTACCTAGATGGTCCTATATATTCCCATGCTACATATTCATACCCTTTGTAACATGAGATATTCCCTACGTTGTGAGATACTACCACGGGGAATAACTACACCTTGTTGGAGTAGAAAAGGCTTCCGAAGTATTTTTAAAACAGGATCTTGTCAAACTTTTTTGAATCTAGGATTAATTATATTCATAAGCTGATATCAGAGTATAAGAGAATTTCGGAGTCAGATGATCCCTTTTCCGTTATTGCTCAGCCATACTGGGCTACATTCAAGGTAACACACAATTTTTTATTGGCAATATTTGTTATGGACTCATCAGTAAATCTTTTAAAAAAAGGATAGGAAAATTATGCTAGGAAGCAACAAAACAAATGACATTCTATGCTGTTCATATGAGATTTCAAACGTCAAAGGCAACAATAAATAAAAAAGATCATTAGGCAAAAGTAATGAATAATTATCTTTGTAATTGTAGATTCCCCTACTAGGAGGGCCAAACTTTCTAAAAAAAGTTATCTAAATGAAGAGATGATCTGGAAATGTAACTACTGTACATGCTGTAAAGATCAATAAAGCAAACAGTTCATAAGTACTAAGTAGATCAGAAAGAGGAGCTGACCACTGGAGAAGAGGTCTCCTTGCAAACGCCCCAAAGGAAAATATATATTTCAAGCACAACTCTCCACTAGCTTTGGCAGCTAAAGTATGGTAAACGTAATCTTCATACATGAAAAGGCAACAATAAGGTTGGGGTAGCAAGTGTCATAATTAAAAAATGCATTTGCTTGTTTATTTTAACAAAAAAATACCTGTCAGCAATGTGGATTCTTGTTCTGTTAGTAATTCACCTGTTGAATATGATCCAAACCTAGCAGTGGTATATCTCTGAACTATACCTGGACCCCAAGGACCCAATCCTCTGTTTAAACAAAACAAATAGATGTCAGGAGAAAAGGTATCAAGGGGTAGCTCAAAAGAAATGAAGTACACTATTTTTTATATATATTTGGCAAAATAACTGCATAAACTCCCTTGTTTTCCACATTGAAACTCTCTCAGATAAATTTCAATATTTTGCAACAAGGGGAAACCATGCCTTCCATCCACCTTTATTTCTGTGGGGAAACCGCTGCAATCTATTTTACCTGACTGCAGCAATTTTGTGGGCTGTGTGGAAAGCTTGGAAATTGAAATAGAAGTTTTTTCGTCGAGGAAGAAAATGAATTCTTATGCTGAAGTGATTTATACTGTGTGCGCTTTATTACGCTATCGGCAGTTTTGCATCAAAATGATATAAAGGATATCTTAGTCAAAGGGGCAATGAGGTTGGAACTGGTTGTAACTGGCCTGGAGAGGGGAGAACTGTTCTGGCAGTGTTCTGTTAATGTGGGTTCTGAATTTCTAGTGTAGTTGGTAGAATTTGCAGCATTCAGTTTGATAGTTTTTATTTTTTTGAGACAAAGTTTGATAGTTATTTTGGATGCCTGAAATTGTATGTAAGTGTTGGGGGAATAGGACTGCATGAAGTTTTGTGGATAAATCAGTTTGTATGACATACTAAAACACTGACTGAAGCATAATCTTGATATTAAATAGCCAGCTATGACTATTTTTTTTAAGCAAACACTGTCACTTTTATAATGGCATATATACTTGGCAAGCCAGACGCCACACTTCCATCATTTAACATATACTATTCAAATTTAAACAGATGTGCCTGATTGCTGCTAATGTTAAGTTTAGGGGCTTCCATTGCAATCTTACCTTCTGAACTTGTTAGGTAGAATAAAAGTACAAATAGGGTACTAAATGGGAACTCTGACGATGCAGAGCAACAAACTCTAGTTTTACCTAACAACTCGTTGAGGAGTAAAATTAGACTCCCAAAGATGATTCAATAACACCCCTTTCCAAGTTGCTCGAAACTTGGTTAACCACTCAGAGCTATGCTCTGTTTTTGATGAAAAGCCAGCAGAACCAACCAAAATCAAGTGCTGCACGTGTTCAGGATGCTGAAATAGGAATTTTTTTTTTAGTACAATAGATAGGCACCACCGCACCAGTGGAGAAGCGTTACAAACAAACCTGTAATGCATACTTTGCTGCAACATAACCTCCAAAAGAATGACCAAGCAATATAAAATTACTGAGGTTCTTTGCTTTGCGCCATTCCTCAAAAGAATCAATAAACCATGCCTCAGTTTCTGCTTACAAAATGTACCAAAAGAAAGGCAAAATGAAACATATTATTACCGCACTGTCTCAAATCAGGATTATTAGCAGGTAGATATATGTTTGTTTGCCTTAAACCAATTGTTTACAATAACCTAAAATTCAACAGTAAAGGGAGCATCTTCAGATTTTCTTTAATTGAAAGCATATTCAGATATTTCATCATAAAATAAGAGACCATGGCATGCTCAGCTCAACAACAGAAATAATAGCTAATGGCAGCTAAGGGTAACCAGCAACATAATAAAACATCTATTAATATCTTACAAAGTCATGCAGGTATGCAACACATAAAGTATCTGTCTCTAACCTTCAGTACTTTTACAGGTGAAGTCAGGTCTACTTGATCCACCCCAACTGCAAAAAAGGAAGGGGAAAATTCAATGCATTGCAACATGACAAAACAAGAAACAACTAAAAGAACAGCATAAAACATTGAAACATTTGTCTAACAGTAAGAAAACGTCAGTGTGTCTCAAGCTAACTATTTTGTTCCCTTATTATTTTAGAAAATTTTGCTCCCTTATTTGAAATGAGGATGGATTTATTCCCACATGAACAATGTTACAAAATTGGGTTTAGTATACTTTATGCAAGGAACATGTGCCCCCCACCTGTTGCCACAGAATTGCCAGTTAGGCCATGCAATCAGGTTGATTAGTCTAATATAATCTCTACCGAGTGGTTGACTGAATGGTTCTGCTCACTGAACTTGCATAAATGTCTCATAAGTTATATTCTCTATGTCTTGGTTCATATATCATAAAAAGGAAAGGAAAATGTAAAGGGTAAAAGGAGCCAATTATTCCAGCTCTTAAATCACATTCCATAATGATAAAAAAATCTAGCATAAAAAATTATAGCGTTGATAGTCAGAATTATGTGCCAGTATAGGTACATAAATACATTTTGCACAATATTAATGTGGAACATCGTTTATCAATCTTCCTTTAGTGCAAGTGTCATGGAATGATTTTATATTTTTACAACTGAGAAACACTGAACAGAGGAATGGTAACAGAAATACTTAAGTGACCATATAGAGTCGTTTTTTTTTTCAAAACATACCCAAGCTGATCAATGGCAATCACCCTGAAACGGCTTGCAAGGGCGTCAAAGTTTCGAAAGAAGAACCCTTGAGAAGCACCATAACCATGGACCATAACAAGGGTGGGAGCATTCTCCTTGCTATCAAATGTTACAGTATTGATGAACCTTGGTTCATCACTGGATGATCTAAACCATCTAACTTTTGATCCAGGTGGAGCAGAGCCAATGTTAACTTGTTCTTGGACAAACCCTGTTCTGTACAACAAATAAAAAATGCATCCGGTCTTAGAGATGCAAAAAACATAAAGTATTTATCAAAAATACAACTGGAGAGGTGAAACCACGAAAGTGAAGCCCCATGGCAACAATATAATGGAAGGTTATATCTTGGAACTAACAAAAGTTATTACTTAGTAGCTCTTACGTGTTAAGGTAGGGGATGATAATTGGTTTTTGAATGCTCTCCTACTTGCATAGAAACAAACACCAAATAGATGAGCTATCATGCATTCATATAATCATATGCAACAACTACATCAGAATGAACAAAATTTTCTCTCCCAGCTGGAATGGAGGTCATAAACATATTCTTATGGTACAAAAAAAAACGAATGACAAAACCCATAAAAAATTACCAATAATCAAGGAATTTTATACATAGAAGGGGCAAAGGCCAAAACTTCCACAAATGACACCATATGGCACAACATAGGATCGCTTTAAAATTCTACTGAATTTGTTTGACGGTCTAGGAAAAAATGACTAACATTGTCTGGCTACATAATCTCAAAGAGAGAGAACAAATTACCGGCACATAAAGTAGCCTTTACATAATTAACACATGATTCATAAGCTCGTCCTGGCAAGCACAGCAAGAACAGCAACGGAACCACTAAAAGCAGCTAAATGCAGGCTTTAGTGAATCATTTTAGTTGTGTGTCATTCGACAGAGAAGAAAACAACCGAGCTACAACTTAGAAGCAATTATTCCAATGTGACAAAAACAATTCTGATGTGGTCACCAGCATCAGATTAGTATCATTGATATCACAATTGGCTTAAGAATCGTTATTAGCAAGATTCTTAGCCAGTGCAAGGCAAACAGCCAGCTGCTGCACGGTTGTAGCACTCGCACTCGCCCTCGCCCAACGCCCCAACCAGTCATCACGAAAGGGGATGAGCAACCACGTACCCCACAGTGCCAAAAAATCGCAAATTTTATCCCCTTTCGTGAGGTACGTAGTTGCTCATCCCCAAATTGGGGGCTATACCACGACCCTAATCTCGATTCTCGACGAGCTAGATTGCAAAAGGCTCGAATTTCCAATCGAAATTTTAGGCATACGCCGATAATTTGACCGCAGGGAACAAAAGGGGGAAGCAGGGAGGAGGGTGGAGAGCGGTACTTGACTATCGAGAGGAGGCGCTTCTCGGCGGCGATGATGCGGTCGGTGGAGGTGGGGATCCAGCGTAGCGCGGACGGCCACACCCGTCCCCACCCCGACCGCGCGGTCGGCGTCGCGGAGGCCGTTGCCTCGGACGCGGCGGCGGCGGCGGCGGCGGTCGTCGAGGCCCGTCTCATCTCCTCGGCTGCCATCCTTGTCGCGGCGGGAGCGCGGCGCATGCGGCGACGGCACAAGCCTCCCTTCCCCCCTCCCCCTCCCGACGGTGTCCCTCCGGCGGCAGCGGCGGCGGCGGCGGCGGCGGCGGTTGACCGAGAACCGGGCCGGTTTGGGTCGGGTTTTTATGGGGGAGAAAGCAGTAGCACTCGGCTCCGGCCGCCGACGACCGCACGTTGCGCCCTTTACGTAAGGGCTTGCGTACGCGCGCGCGCGGGGGGTGTTCGTTGGTTGGAGTGCAAGTAAAGCGCGAGGACGTTGACGGTTGACCTCACCGGAGCCGGACCGCGCCTACGAGAAGCACGAGGCCACAATCTGGCGAACGGAGCGCGACTACGCGAGTGGATCCGAGGCTCTCCTCAGGAGGAATCTCTGAATTTGATCCTCCCATATGGCATATATAGGCTTCCTTGAAAAAACTCTCTGTATTTCTTTCATCTTCAACCGTGTTATGCTTTGGGATTTATTCCCAAGAACAATAAATGTTGAGGGTACACACACGCATGCATCCGATACCTAAGATGTTTCTAGTGTGTGTGTGTCTGGGTGCATGCATGTGTGTGCGTCTACCCCTCGAGCTGTGTCCCTCAAAAAAAAAGAGAAGCAAAAAAACCCTACATACAAGAGAATGGAGAGAAAATCTCTATGGCCTTGTACATTTTAGCTTAATGTAGGCGTAGCGTAGCGTTTTAGTAAAATTTATCTTTTTATATAGCCTATTTGGTGTAATAATTTGTAATGATTTTTCTCAGGTTTTTAGTAGTTCTCTTAAAGATCCTAAAACTATTTTTTAATTATTTTTTTACAATTTTTAAATCTCTCTTTAAAGACTCTCAAATTTTTCTAAAACGCTACGATACGCTACGGCAAGCTGAAATGTACAAGGCCTATATTAGGAAATGGAATAGGGAATGATGTTATAACACAAAGGGGAATAATCCGTCCCCTATTTTGGGGTAAAGGGCGCTTTATGGATCACACCGTATGCAATTCGAAGCCTCCATCAAATTCGTAATTTCGTATTACGAGTAATCTTAGGAGAGAATTTATCTAAATCTAAATCTATCTAAATCTAAACTACTTCATAATTAAGCGGTTGGTTTAGATCCAACTACATATCATATTTGTCTATTCCTTTCATCCATCATCAAACGACCATAATTTTTTAAGAATTTGCTATCAACTCGATACATAGAGAATACGGATTCTTGATTCGATACGTAGAGACCACGGACTCTTACCCGTATATACACAGACCACGGACTTTTGACTCGATACGTAGAGACCACGGACTCTTACCCATATACACAGTATTAATTTTTATTCTCCCGTTATAGATCTTTCTAATAATTTTTCCTAATTCTTTTTATGCTAGAATTAATAGACTAGCACAGTAACACTATATATAGAGCGGGGGCAGACATGTACGCCCAATCATACATATATATACAAAACGTCTGCTCGGGACGGGCGGTGGAATAAATTCAGGACTCCATACAGAAGTAGGAGTATTAGCTCTGTTAAGAATACAGTCCAGTATCCTGTCTCGATATATTAGGAATGCTCTTACACCTTCTACATATAGACATAGACAAATAAAAAAATTGCATGTGTCCTAACTGTCAATATTTTTCTATAAATTATTGGTATCAGCATTGCATCATTCATAATACAATAGTGTGTCATTAGTTTCACGTTATATCACTCCAACATGCTTTACACATGCACGCTTGCTATTATAAATCATTAACTTGTTGCCACGAAGGACATAAAAAACAAGAAAGCTTAACCTAGAAAAATATATTAAAAACCCTGAAGATTAAAGATGAGTAAAGGATCCATCACTACTATAACTTCGATGAAATCGTTAAAATTAGAGGGGTCAACGAGCTTTGAACGCCGAGGTTGGCGCCCTCTGCCTCCTTTTTTTTCATTGACACCGCCATGTCTTTGGATCAGGCAATATTGGAGTCATCCATATAGCGCCATGCATGTTCATCTACGTATGTCTCGACAATTGCACCTAACCTTGTAAACTTCATACTCACTCTTGATCGATTCGTGACTCTACCCCCCAGTTTTCTCGCCATCGCCCCGCCACGCCCAACCTAACTTGGGGCCACTATGCATGGAACCCTCTATCTCTTAACACCTAACCCTAACCCTAAAAGTGGCAACACCGGGCAGTAGGTTCATATGAAATTCAGGTTGATTCAGATAGTTCCGTAGAAAATTCATGTTGGTTCAGGATTTTTCTGATAAAAAAAGAAGATAGCTTCATGGAAAATTCAGTTTGGTTTAGATTGTTTCAGTTAGTTAAAGAAAAACATGTAGGTGCAGGTAGGTTCATACAGGTTCAGGTTGGTTCAGGCAGTTTCAAGTTGGTTCAGGTTGGTTCATGCAGATAGCTTTATGGGAAAATTCAACTTGGTTCAGGTAGGTTCAGCTTGGTTCAGGTAGGTTCAGGTTGGTTCAGCTTGGTTCATGTAGGTTCAGGTTGGTTCATGTAGTTTCAGGTTGGTTCATGATGACGTCATCTATTTTGTCCTTTTGCTCATCCGTTGCATTTCAATGGAACGGTGGTCCGTACTGTATAGGCTCCCTTAAAAAAAAGCTATCCCTATATTTCGTTCATCTCCAACCATGTTAGGGAAACAAAAAGAACCCCTACCCCTACATAGGAAATAGAGAGAAAATCTCTATTTTATAGAATGGAATAGGGAATGTTGTTATAGCATAAAAGGGAATAATCCGTCCCCTATTTTGAGATAGAGGACGCTTTATGGATCATACCGTATGCAATTTGGGACCTCCATCAAATTCGTAATTTTGTATTACGAGTAATCTTAGGAGAGAATTTATCTATATCTATATCTAAATCTAAATCTAAACTACTCCATAATTGAGCACTTGGTCTAGATCCAACTACATATCATATTCGTCTATTCCCTTCATACATCATCCAACGGCCATAATTTTTCAAGAATTTGCTATCAACTCGATACGTAGAGAACACAGACTCTTGACTCGATACGTAGAGACCACGGACTCTTGCCCATATATACACAGACCATGGAGTTTTGACTCGATACGTAGAGACCACGAACTCTTGCCCATATATGCATGTGATTAATTTTTATTCTCCCGTTATAAATCTTCCTAATAATTTTTCCTAATTCTTCTTATACTAAAACTAACAGACTAGCACAATAACACTATAAATAGAGCGGGAGCAGGCACGTACACCCCAATCATACATATACATACGAAACGTTTGCCCGGGCCGGGTGGTGGAATAAATTCAGGACTCCGTATAAAAGTATTACGTAGCTCTGTTAAGAATACGCTCCAGTATCATGTCACGATATATTATGAATGCTCCTACACCTGCTACATATAGACATAGACAAATAAAAAAATGCATATGTCCTAACTGTCAATATTTTTTCTATAAATTATTGATATCAGCATTGCATCATTCATAATACAATAGTGTATCATTGTTTTCACGTTATATCACTCCAACATGCTTTACACGTGCATGCTTGCTATTATAAATAATTAACTTGTTGCCACGAAGGACATAAAAAAAACAAAGCTTAACCTAGAAAAATAGATTAAAAAACCTGAAGATTAAAGATGAGTAAAGGATCCCATCACTACTCTTAACTTCGATGAAATCGTTAGAATTAGAGGGGTCGACGAGCTTTGAACGCCGAGGTCGGCGCCCTCTGCCTTCTTTCTTTTCGTTGACACCGCCATGTCTTTGGATCAGACAATATAGGAGTCAATAGTCATCCCTCCCTTCTCTCTTCCTCGTCTATAGCGCCATGCTTGTTCATCCACGTATGTCTTGACAATTGCACCTAACCTTGTAAACCTCATACTCACTCTTGATCGATTCATGACTCTACCCCCAGTTTTCTCGCTATCGCCCCATCGCACCCAACCTAACTTGGGGCCACTATGCATGGAACCCTCTATCTCTTAACACCTAACCCTAACCCTAAAAGTGGCAACATCGGGCAATACGACAAAGATGGAAGGAGGCTATAGGGTTGAGGGATATGAGAAAGGGAATAAGAGGGTAGCAATGGATATAATACAAACACAAATGATAATTAATCCACACATTGTATCCACTTTAATTTATTATTGACAACATTGAGCAGCAAGCCAACAATGCATATTAGGTGGATAAGAACAATTTTCGTAATACTTAAAAAACATCGTTTTCTATCTTCCCGACGAACAGGTTGAAATGACATGAAAGCAACATGAAACTACCTGGAAACCATATTCAAGGATAGGACCCACTTTTGAAACTATGTGAAACTACGCAGAACTTTAGTAACTCGTACGATAAAATTATATAAAACACATATAAAACTTTACAAAGACCTTGTTTGTTTCATCTTAAATTAAATTAAAAGTAAATTAAATAAAATTTTATTAATTTTTAGAAGCCAAATGATATAATACTTTGTAGTCATTCTTGTGGGGTTTTAAACCGTTCTTCTTGTGGGGTTTTATAATTTTCTGAACTCTTTCGGATTAAAACATTTTTTTTATATAATTTTCACAATCTTTTCGGATTAAAGTATTCAGCAACTTTCAGTTTAAACAAACAAGACCAAAATTATCTGAAACTTCTTTATTCGTTAAAAATTGCTTTGAATTGATCATCATCGCTGTCATCTTTCTTTTGTCCCCTTGTCTCTAGAAGTACAATTCGAACGGATGATCGTTGACTGCCTTTTTTTTTCTTCCTTCGTGTCTCTGAAGTTCTAGAAGGACGGTGAGTATCCTACCCGACATCTCACCCCACCACTCATCAGGAGGCAAACTACGGGCCCAAATTGGAGCAGTCAGTTAATGGGCTTTTATCCTGGCCTCCAGTAGCCCAGTACCGCTCGGGCGCTCACATTATGACGCGCGTGGAACAAAATGACCAAGGAAGGAACTGGAACTGGAAATGTGAGGAGCGAAGAGGGCGAAGAACTAGCTCGCCGCCGACGTGACCTCGCCGCCGCTCTCCGATTCGCGCCTCTCGATCGCCTTCTCCGCCGCGCGCGGTAAGCCCGCCGCTCGATCTCGGATCCTCTTCAACCTCTCCGCGCTAGTCTTGGCCTGATAAGAACCTAACTTTGCCGTGTCGAGAGTCGAGACTCGAGAGGGAGAGGAGCTTTAGGTTTCCGCGGGAGTAGGCTTGCCGGTTCCTTCTTCCCCTAGCCAGAAATTCATCGGAGCTTGAGGAGACGAGGGTGATGGGTAGCCTTGTGCTCCAGATTTTGTGTATTCGCGCTTTGGAACGGGAACACGCTCCGATTGGGGGCACCCCCAAGATGCCGCTAGTAGCTCGCAGCTTGTGAGTTCCACGTTTTCGATTTCGATCCCTGAGCCGGAATCGCAACAGAGGAAGGAAAGTGCAGCGAGCATTTTCGACGAGTTCAGATTATTAAGAATCGTGCTCACAAACTGAACATAACGAAATGCCTTTTGGCGTGCGGAGCTGCAAGATGATTACACTCTCTTTGTTTTCCTTATTTAATTATTTTCTTGTTTCATGTACTGCATACATTACTTTCTCGATGTATTTAAGTTCCTGAAACCAATGTTTATGATTTTGATTAGAGGATATTGTTAAACAACTCAAAATGACACAAGTTTGTATTTGTGGACTAAAAGTTGTCGTGTGGAACTCTCTTGACATTCGCCTTGTTGTACGTATTATATTCATGGCATTTTCATATTTATGCCCCATGATATATGATGATGTTGTCATATCACTGCTCCATTTGCTCTGTTGTAGGCACAATTGCACAAACCTAGTATGCAATGAAGCTAGCAGCTTTATGAACAATTCTCGGTAGATTATTTACAACCTATTGACCATATACTTACTAGTAAATGAGAAACGCAGTTCGATTGTTGAGCTGGTATATCTTGCAATATGTGCTTTGTACCACACTACTCTTGTTATATACCGAAGAACATCAATTGTGTTGTGGACCTTTTTTATTAAAATAGGCTGGCAGTCTAGTGGTCGGAAACTTGCATCTGAACCTATAAGTTTCTGATGTTACCCCATCTATATTTGTACTTACCATATTTCATAGCATTATATTTCAGCATAAGTGAAAAAAGTGGAAACAAAGTCCGTCCAAAAGCCAGAGTGAATTTGAATTTTAGTTTGTGCTGAAAGACCTTAACAGGTAGATTAAATATGTCTTCTGGCGGCATGAAGGAATTTTACCGCCAGAAAAAGAAAGGAGATTCTACCAAAACATTGTCATCTTCCAGGAAGAAAACACAACAGTACACTGGAGGGACATCTGTTGGGGTCTCTGGTTCTGGCCAGACATCAGCACTAATTTGAGTAATTTCTCATGGCTCCTTAGATCTCAAAGGTACTTGTTGCGCAGATTATTTTAGCCTAATTGAGAGTCTCCTATAGTTACTTTTTTGGCTTTTAGAAATCACAATTCTTTTGTTCATGAATCATGGTGATTTTGCAGTAGATGATTTTGGTGAGCAAGAGGAGCAGCTGCGACAGTTTGATATGGACATGAAGTTTGGGCCTTGCATTGGTGTTACTCGGCTTCAGCGTTGGGAGCGTGCTTCTGCAATGGGCGTCCACCCACCACCTCACCTTCGGGATCTCTTACTGCAAAATGCATTCACCACAGGCAATCACAGTAATGGCAGTCCGTCCCCTGAATGCCTCTGGCAGGGTAAAGTATATAGAATTAAATTTCTATAATAATCACCTGAATCCACTCTATTACTTCATAGTCGGGACCTAGTATCTGTATTCTGCCAAGACACTTTAATATGCACCCTCTTGTTGCTGTACCAATCCTTTGTTTTCCTCTCTTTTCTTACGATGCTGTTTTCTGTTTTCAGTCTTATCTTAAGTCTGTTTTATGTTTATATGGTCATCCACATCTCAAGTTGCTCATGTCATTTCATCTGTTAAGAGGATTTGATAACCATGGCATGTGCTGTTTAGACTTTTCCTGTCTCCTTTTAATCTTTGGTTGTGTATATATATTCTTGGTTCTTCCATCGAAGTTCTTGACCTTGCTTGACTGTATATACTTGTGTTCCGTCCAAGCAAACGAAATTTTTCTGGTTAACTGATGTTGCATTCGAGTTCATTATTATCTAGGTGCAGTGATTCTACAAAAACTAATTTAGTTGAAATATCAATGAAATGCCTCTCATTGATGCTGGGAAAAAACACTAAGGGCCCGTTTGGAAACCCATTTCCCCGCGGGGATCCCGGCCTTTTCCCCGGGGGCGCGGCCCGCATGGAAGATATCCACGGGGGCAAACGCAGGACCGTTTGGAAGCCAATCAGCCCAGGGTGGCCCGGCCCGTCCCCCGTCCCAACCCCGGGGAAACCTCCCTCGCGAGACGACTCGTGGTTTTTCTCCCCGGGCAAATCGCCTTCGCCTCCGCCTCCGGCGTCGCCTCCCCGTTGTTTCTGCCTTCGCCTCCAACGGAGTCTCTCGTCCCCTCCACCTCCACGGGCGCAGCCTCCTCAACCCTAGCGCCGCCTCCTCAACCCTGGCGTCCTCAGCCCCTACAAGTCTGAGATCTACACGAGCGCGTGTCTAGGGTTTGGGTGGCTACGTGATCCGCCTCCTCGGCCACCGCCTCGGCCGCCGCCTCTCCTCCCCTCCGCCTCGGACGCCGCCTCTCCTCACATCCGCCTCGGTCACCATTGCCTTCTATCTGGTACATATCCTTCTGAAGATACAATTTCATTTCTTATTTGTAATCGATTTTGTTGCATGCAGATTTGGGGATTCACTACTGATGTTATAAATTACTTTCTTATGATGATATCTGGCAGGTTGATACGACCATAGCATGGACATTACAAGAGGAAGATGCTAAGTGTGCCAGAATTGCTGCAAGAGAGGGCCAATCTAGCTCTGTAAGTTGCTGTTGTGACTTCATGCATCCATTGTGAGATCACTTACAGACTTACTTAAAAACTTGCAGCAATCATGTTGGTTTGTTTTATGAACAGAAAGTTATAACATGGTTTTAGTTTCATATTTAGTCATTTTCCTGTTGTTGCCTATTAGCTGTGGCATTCTGTGTGACTACTCTCATCATTAATCTGAATCCCCGTCGCATGATTTTTTAAGATGTATTGGTACCCCAGGTCTTGGCTTGATAGGTTTGATTTGGTAGTGACACCCCGGCATGATTACTACGCCCAGGAGTTCAAGATTCTGTTCGCTTATGTACTGCTGCTGGCATTAAGGTAATTTTTTTTTTCAGATTCTTGTGAATTGATCTTTCAGTCAGTGACAGTCTGCTACTTTCTGCTGTATCTCACTACCTGATTATTGTATTAGAGATGGCAAACTACTTTTTTAATGAGCATGGTTTTTTTAAAGCTCAATGGGTATGTGCTTTGCATCTATGTATTGAAGATCTATTTTCAATTGTATAATGGCATTATAATGATAGATTACATTCTGCCTCAGTCATTACCTAGTATGATAACTGTATTTCAATTGTATAATGGCATTAGGTCATCAACATCTATAGTCAAGAACATGAGTTGAGGATAAGTCTTTGACATCTCAGCATAGATAGGTGCAATGACACGGCATGGCCCACACCAGGGAGCACTGAAATTTGCCACAATCTACAAAAGAAATCAGTAAGTAAGGCAGGTGCAATTTAACAAAATGTATTGAGAATTGCTGTCACACCACATCTTATCACTAGATTTTCTCAACTAAAACAAAATGATTGGCATAAAGATTGATCTGAAAGCAAAAGCATGCTAAGTCCTATAAGATCTGAATTGTTAACCAATTCAAAATGACACAAGTTTGGATTTGTGGACTAAAAGTTATCGTGTGGAACTCTCTTGACATTCGCCTTGTTGTACGTATTATATTCATGGCATTTTCATATTTATGCCCCATGATATATGATGGTGTTGTCATATCACTGCTCCATTTGCTCTGTTGTAGGCACAAACCTAGTATGCAATGAAGCTAGCAGCTTTATAAGAACAATTCTTGGTAGATTATTTACAACCTATTGACCATATACTTACTAGTAAATGAGAAACGCAGTTTGACTGTTGAGCTGGTATATCTTGCAATATGTAATTTGTACCACACTACCCTTGTTATATACCAAAGAGCATCAATTGTGTTGTGGATCTTTTTTATTAAAATAGGCTGGCAGTCTAAGTGGTCAGAAACTTGCATCTGAACCTGTAAGTTTCTGATATTACCATATCTATATTTGTACTTACCATATTTCATAGCAGTATATTTCAGCATTAGTGAAAAAAGTGGAAACAAAGTCCGTCCAAAAGCCAGAGTGAATTTGAATTTTAGTTTGTGCTGAAAGACCTTAACAGGTTGATTAAATATGGCTTCTGGCGGCATGAAGGAATTTTACCGCCAGAAAAAGAAAGGAGATGCTCCCAAAACATTGTCATCTTCCAGGAAGAAAACACAACAGTACACTGGAGGGGCCTCTGTTGGGGCCTCTGGTTCTGCCCAGACATCAGCACCAATTTCTCATGGTTCTTTAGATCTCAAAGGTACTTGTTGCACAGATTACTGTGGCCCTAATTGAGAGTCTCCTATAGTTACTTTTTTGGCTTTTAGAAATCACAATTCTTTTGTTCATGAATCATGGTGATTTTGCGGTAGATGATTCTGGTGAGCAAGAGGAGCAGCTGCGACAGTTTGATATGGACATGAAGTTTGGGCCTTGCATTGGTGTTACTCGGCTTCAGCGTTGGGAGCGTGCTTCTGCAATGGGCCTCCACCCACCACCTCACCTTCGGGATCTCTTACTGCAAAATGCATTCACAGGCAATCACAATAATGGCAGTCCGTCCCCTGAATGCCTCTGGGAGGGTAAAGTATAGAATTAAGTTTTTATAATAATCACCTATATGACCATATCCACTCCATTACTTCATAGTCGGGACCTAGTATCTGTATTCTGTCAAGACAGTTTAATACGTGCCCTCTTGTTGCTGTACCAATCCTTTGTTTTCCTCTCTTTTCTTACGATACTGTTTTCTGTTTTCAGCGTATCTTAAGTCTGTTTTATGTTCATATGGTCATCCACGTCTCAAGTTGTTCATGTCATTTCATCTGTTAAGAGGATTTGATAACCATGACATGTGCTGTTTACACTTTTCTTGTCTCCTTTTAATCTTTGGTTGTGTATATATATTCTTGGTTCTTCCATTGAAGTTCTTGACCTTGCTTGACTATATATACTTATGTGTTCCGTCCAAGCAAACGAAATCTTTCTGGTTAACTGATGTTGCATTCGAGTTCATTATTATCTAGGTGCAGTGATTCTACAAAAACTAATTTAGTTGAAATATCAATGAAATGCCTCTCATTGATGCTGGAAAAAAAACACACCAAGAGTTGTTAGGCATCCAGGATACAGTTGGTTTGCTGGGAAAATCAATATATGGGCTATGATGGCGAAGCTGGACGTTTAAAAGCATGGCTATGCTTTCTGTGGCTAATGTTTGTTGGTAGAACTTTGCTTTATTACAAACGAGCAAGGTGACCCACACGTTTGCGCAGCTAGATTTATGTTAAGATATAGATAATATATTAGATTAGATTTAGAGTTTATCTCCAATATATAGATCAACTTCAGTATTGAATCTCAAGAGAAGGATCCTTGTGTTCGATCATACGATAGCTTCACTTTTCTCTCGTGATCTCATTGAACATGGTGCCGAAAAAAAAAACTCAGGGAGCATGATGCTACAAAAACAAGGGCATTCATATGAGACCGGGAAACTGGATGGGTCAAAATGCTAAAAACAACAGGGCTGAGTGCCTGAGAGCTTTTTTCCCTTTCTATTGGCACGTGCTGACGTGCAAGTATTTGAAGGTCCTATCCGCGTAAAAGGTACACATGCTGGAGCGGTCACGGCGGCACACGAAAACGAAGCGGGCGGTTTAGCGAAAGGCCGTACGTGCTTCTGCAGCTTTGGAGATAGTACTCCACGTACGTTAAGGTTGCTCTGCACTGTCCAACGGTGCGTGATCGATGGCGTGCTGCATCCATGTGTGAAGCAAAGCAACGCATAATTGTTATACACCGTCGTCTGTCGAGTGTGCACGTCCTGCCACTAGACGTTGGATTATTAATTAACATTATTTAGCTAGAAATATTTTTGTAGCGCAGTTTTTTCCCTCGTTACTAAGCCACCTCTAAAAACTCTTAAAAATAACATAAACAAAGCAGACCAGCTCGGAGAAACAAATTCAATAAGTCTATCTTAGCATTCAGCTCAGTCCAGCCTATTCATCCGGCTCAGCCACCGACCGGCTATTGTGTACGTAAACAAAGCAGACCAGCTCTGAGAACACAAATTCAATAGTTTTTTAAAACATATCTTAGCACTAGCTCAATCAACTTATACTATGATGCTAACTCCGGCCAGCGTGCATCGTTCGCCGGCGACCAGCTGCGAGCCGACCATGGCCCATGCACGGGGCGACCAACCGTGCATGTCCAGTAGCTGCCTGCATAAAGGTCTGAAGGTCGTCACTCGTCAGTCGTCGATGGTGCAACTTGTCCTCACTTAGGTAGTGACGGGGCATGGCGATTTTTGTCAACATATGGTTTCGAATTGTGGGGCTCCATGGACTGTGCGAGCCTGTGATGTGATGTACGTACATGCTATTCATCTAACTGGTCAAGAAGGCGAGTCGCTGTACCTTGTAGCACCCCGCGCTTTACTGCACGCTGAAATTACGTGTCCGGCCCGTGCGAAAAGACGACCCCCTAGATGCCGCCTTTGCCTCTTGCATGCCATTAATACCGTACGTGTGCTATACATGCATATGTGTGTGGTGCTCTCATCCCGGCGGCCTGGATGCCTGCGTTTGAGATAATATACCCCCTCTGTTTTTTTAGGCTTTTGACTTTTGAACACGACTTTGACCATTCGTGTTATTCAAAATTTTAGTGCAAATATGAAAAAAAAAAGTCATGCTTACCTATCATAGATAAAACAAATCACAACAAAATAAGTGATATTCACATAATTTTTTTGAATAAGTCGAATGGTCAAAAGACGTGTCAAAAAGTCAAAAGCATCAAACAAAAAAGAACAGAGAGAGTACTTTGTATACCACCACAAAAGGCATCAGATCATTCCCTATTATCGTCATTATTGAAGCATCGAGACCATTCATATTTTCAAATTATTCCGTTATGTGTCATTGTGGACTGTTCTATGATAAGCGGGAGTAGATCCAACACCGTGTCAGGGGGCTCTAGTCCCCCACCTACACTGTCTACAACAGTGGAGTACCTGCTTAGATCCACCTATAATTTTTAGTGTAAAATAGAAGGGAAGAAGGTAATTTGAATAACCATTTTATTGTGAGCCACTCCTATTATTTTTGTTGCGTCCGCCTCGGATAAGGAGTTGTGCAAAGAATAATTTTCTCCCTGCCTTTGTAATTCCTCATGTACCACCGGTGACACTTTTTCTTTTGTTTTTCCATCAACATCGGGATCACTTTCCAGCCTAATCCCCTTCTTTTAGTGAAATGCTTCACAACAGTACATCGTTGGTTTCATCTATGACAAAGCGTCGTAAGCGGCACGTCCAGCAAGGGAAGGGCCTCACTTCTGCTGTTCTGCACAACATCAAACGTTTCGATGCGGGTGTGCGTTTCTTTTTCAGTTTATCTTAACTTCAAGGTTTTATTTCTATTTCATACAGATTCCTTTTGATACAAAATAATAATGGACACTTCATTTAAAGTCAGGATCCAGCTAATCATAACTCTTTATGATTTTATTCTATTTTATTACTTTTTAGTATATTTGTAAAAAAAATATTTTATAGCCGGCGATACATTAATACTTGATGATACCTACTGATACTTTATATTTATTTGATTCATTTTTATTTTCTTTTTATCGTTTTGTTTTGGTACTAACCGATACTTGACTATACCTTCGATACTCTTGATATTCGACTCAATATTTGATGATACTTCGATCTTCGACCCAATACTTCGAGACTTAATGATACCCGCGATCTATAATCAACCCAGTACTCCTGATTAATACCTCTTGATACTCGATGATATATGCCAATTGCCATGATGCTCAATGATATACCATCGACCTCCTAATACCCGCAATACTCACATGATATGATGCTTGTTCATGATATTAAATACTATATAATATTTGATGCTCAACGATGCTATATAATACTCCCTCCGGTTAAAAAAAGAAGTCGCCGTTGACTTTTGGACACGCTTTTGGCCATTCGTCTGATTCAAAAAAGTTATATAAATATTATTTATTTTGTTATGATTTGGTTTATTATTAAATATATTTTAAGTATAACTTATATTTTTTTACATATTTGAACTAAATTTTTGAATAAGACGAATGGTCAAAGGTGTGTCCAAAAGTCAACGACGACTTCTTTTTATGACCGGAGGTAGTATTTGACTCTCACTCTCATACTCAAACTTGATAACACCTGCCGATATTTTTTATGGGGCCCACTTTGATACCTGTGTAAATTTGCTGACAACATGAAGCTTGATTAAAAATATTATTTAAACTTGCTTTACCGTGAAAATAAAAATAACAAAAAGATAGACTATCTCCTTTTTTATTTGACGCCTTAAACTTTTGGACACGTTTTTGACCATTCGTTTTATTAAAAATCTTTTTGTAAATATCATTTATTTTGTTATGATTTATTTTATCAATAAAGATATTTTAAATATGATTTATTTTTTTTACATATTTACAGTAAAATTTTGAATAAAACGAATGGTCAAAGACGTGCAAAAAAATCAAAGACGTCAAACAAAAAAACGGAGGGAGTACCAAATATCAATGTGTATGGTCCACCCTACGAGGCTATGTCACCGCAGTGGGACGTGCATGATGCAAATTGTGTGACATGTGCTTACTGATGTGTGCATGATATCATTTCTTTCTTTCTTATTTTTCCGTTCGTTCCCTGGGAACGGTGTCCCCTCACCTTGTTAAAGAAGCTATTTGGTTGCAAGGTCTGGTTTCTGAACTTGGTTTTCCACAGCGTGTCAACACTGTTTATTGTGATAGCCATAGTGCTATTTGTTTGACCAAGAATGATATGTATCATGCCAAGACTAAGCACATTGATATCAAGTACCACTTTATCCGCGATGTTGTTGCTGAAGGCAAAATTGTTGTGGGAAAGATACATACTGATGAGAATCCTGCAGACATGCTTACAAAGTCATTATCTAATACCAAGTTCAAGCATTGTCTTGACTTGGTTGGTATTCGCGGAGCTTAATGCCCTTCAGGGATTTTGGGAGAACATTTTCATGGATTTAGAGTCAAGGGGAGATTTGTTAGGTTTTGCCTCCAAATATTAGTTTTTACTAATTTGTCCTTGGGCATGCCTATATAAAGGCCCCCCTTGTACCCTGTACATCTTGCACCATTATAGTGATTGTTTTTCCCGTGGTTTTTTTCCTCTCCATCTTGGAGGGGTTTTTTTCACGTTAAATCCTGTGTTTGTGCCTCCTATTCCCAACAGGTACTAACCGATACTCGACTATACCTTCGATACTCTTGATATTTGACCCAATTTTTTATGATATTTCGATCTTCGAACCAACACTTCGAGATTTAATGATACCCGCGATCTATAATCAACCCAGTACTCCTGATTAATACCTCTTGATACTCGATGATATATGCCAATTGCCATGATGCTCAATGATATACCATCGACCTCCTAATACCCGCAATACTCACATGATATGATGCTTGTTCATGATATTAAATACTATATAATATTTGATGCTCAACGATGCTATATAATACTCCCTCCGGTTAAAAAAAGAAGTCGCCGTTGACTTTTGGACACGCTTTTGGCCATTCGTCTGATTCAAAAAAGTTATATAAATATTATTTATTTTGTTATGATTTGGTTTATTATTAAATATATTTTAAGTATAACTTATATTTTTTTACATATTTGAACTAAATTTTTGAATAAGACGAATGGTCAAAGGTGTGTCCAAAAGTCAACGACGACTTCTTTTTATGACCGGAGGTAGTATTTGACTCTCACTCTCATACTCAAACTTGATAACACCTGCCGATATTTTTTATGGGGCCCACTTTGATACCTGTGTAAATTTGCTGACAACATGAAGCTTGATTAAAAATATTATTTAAACTTGCTTTACCGTGAAAATAAAAATAACAAAAAGATAGACTATCTCCTTTTTTATTTGACGCCTTAAACTTTTGGACACGTTTTTGACCATTCGTTTTATTAAAAATCTTTTTGTAAATATCATTTATTTTGTTATGATTTATTTTATCAATAAAGATATTTTAAATATGATTTATTTTTTTTACATATTTACAGTAAAATTTTGAATAAAACGAATGGTCAAAGACGTGCAAAAAAATCAAAGACGTCAAACAAAAAAACGGAGGGAGTACCAAATATCAATGTGTATGGTCCACCCTACGAGGCTATGTCACCGCAGTGGGACGTGCATGATGCAAATTGTGTGACATGTGCTTACTGATGTGTGCATGATATCATTTCTTTCTTTCTTATTTTTCCGTTCGTTCCCTGGGAACGGTGTCCCCTCACCTGGCTTTACTATTTTCCCTGAGAATGCATGGCAGACATTTTAAAACACCGTTATTTTTAATAGAGTAGCTGATTAGAGACAAGAAAGTTTTTTACAGTACAGTGTAAATTGTGAAAAAAAATTAGAGAGAATAATAGAGTGAGTAACTAATAGTGGAATTGAGTGAAGGATGGAGTGTCCGATGTCGATGCTCTTCTTAGCTATCTCGATCGCTTAGCAAAAACGGTCGAGCGTGAGTATTTTCAGATCAACCTTTAAAATTTTCATGCAACTATCAATGTTATAAATGTTGTGACTTTGTTTCGACGGTCACGCGATCGAAAGCATGTGCATGTCTCGACTATTCTGTCTCGACGTCTGTTTCTTAACGACATGCCATCCAGACAAGTTTCTGTCCACGATTTCGAGACCTTCCTCGATGGATTCGCCAGTCGAGATTTGGATCGTTCCTGCAGTGAGCCGGGCAACCCCGAGCTTCAAGAACCTTCCGCTACTTTGAATTATCTGCCTTTGTTGCTACCTCAGCGTTCAGTATCTGCGCTGGAAGGCACGCTGATCCTGTCCTCCATCCATGACCGCCACATAGGCTAGGCTAGCTAACAACCGTATTTTCCGCTGCAGCAAGCGGCCGATTTCGCTTTTTTTGTGCTCTCTTCTTGATGACCTGCGCCTTTGGAAGGCAGCAGGGGCAAATTTTGTAATTATCTAGTACTCTAACGCCTGGGTGGGGCGTCTCCCTTCTTTTCCACCCCTTTTTCCTTTTCTTTTTGGCTCTGTTCTATTGGCCTTTGGCCCCCCTTCTTTTAATCAAGTAAAGGCAATCCTTTTACCCTTCCCTCAAAAAAAGCTAATAACCTCTCATAGCTAGCTGGGCTGGTCACTGGTTACTGGTGGTCTCTGGTCACTGTGCCACACGTACGTAGGACAGCGAAGCTCGATCAAAGGCTAGCCACTGCATTTTTCGATCGTCAGCTCGATTAGCCAGCGTATCCTCCTAATCAAACGAGTGGATAGCTAGCATCATGCAAATCACGCTTCGCGCCGTCCGGCCGTCAGTACAGGCCGTGTGTACGATGGGCTGTTAATTACGTGCCTCTGTCTTCATAGAACACAATCTCAATGCGCAGTTAATTACTCTCTGTCTTTATAGAACACAATCTCGCAATTTAGGCTATGCTCTTTTCAGCTTAACGGCTTAACAGCTTAAATACTTATCTATATTTTAAAAAGATATAGGTTTTGGGTTTTTTAAATCTGTTTTTTCGCTGTCTCGAAGGTGGCTCCTAACGCTTTTATAAAAAAAAGTCAAATGAAATGGATCTGAATCTCGAGACTACCTTGAGAAGCTCTTGAGATTCAACCATTTCAACTGTTCAGCCGTTCATATCAGTTAAAAGTATAGAAACTTAGATTCATTTTATTGGTGCGAACTGGATTGGATAGATTTGCAATCATGGCACAGGTCTTTTTCTTCTTCTTTCTTAAAGGCCCTGTTTGGGAACCAAGTTCCCGGTTGGGATCCTGGCCCAATTCCGGGGCGGAAATTCTCGCGTGACAAAATTCCCATGGAATTTTTTAGATCAATTTGGAAATCCGTTTGACAGAGATTATTGTGCTCCTTCCCCACCCTTTCTCTGGGAAATAATTCTTCCTCCCGACGTGTTAACATTCTCCCTGTCTCTTTCCCTCGCGCGCACTCACCTCTTTGTCGCCGCCGCCTCCGTCCCATCCGCCTCCTCCTCCCCGCCGCCACCGCCTCTGTCCCTACCGACTTCCCCTCCATCGCCTTCGTCTCCCCCTCTGTCGCCTACCCCTCCGCCTCCCTATTTGCATCCATCCCCGCCGTCTCCCCGTCCGCCGCCGCCACCCCTCCCTCGCCGTCTACCCCTTCGCCCTCCCGCCCCCACGTTCGGCCCCCTCCACCTTTGTCGCCGCCTGCCCCCTCCACCTCTGCGCCCTCCTCCGGCCACCTTCGTCTTCGTCGCCTCCTGCCTCCCCCCGCCTTCGGCCCCCTCCACCATGCCTTTGGCCTCCTTGGCTTCTCTAGATTTGAGGATTTGGGGCTGCCGGCGACGAGCTTCCAGATCCAGAAATGGCGACACCAGCGATCGAACGGCCTCAACGATCTGGTTGGGAAAGAGATGGCAATAGTGGCGACAAAGGAGGAGGAGGACAACGAGGCGGGGGAGGAGGTGGACGAGCAAGGCGAAGAGGAGGACGAGGAGGAGCAGGGGGAGGCGAAAGAGGATGAGGAGGTGTACGCGGAATAGGGCGAGGCGGGGGCTGAGGAGGCCGAGTAGCCGCCGAAGGTAACACCGGCGGCGCCCGTGCTGAAGATGTCACCGTCGGAGCTGGCAGATCGGGCTTTACGATATCGAGGTGAAATGCATAAGAAGAATGAGATCAAAGTTTTACATGCTAAGTCATATGAGAATCTTGTAGATTTATTTATTAAGTCACTCCCCGCATCTACATTCAACATTCGAAAGATGTGTTCGAGGAATTGGGATGATGATGCTTAAAAAAGTGCATACTCTAGGGGAAGAATCTTCACATACACCAAAATAAATCTAGAACATTAAGTTCGATTACCGATGTTAACCTTGAAGATTAGTTGAAATTTGGGTGAATTATCCTTTTTCTTTTAAGTGAGTTTTCATAAAAAAAAATCTCATGTAAGGTTTTTTACGAGGCAATTCGTGCAACGCAGCAAGTGAATGTTATGTATTTTTCTTCAAGTTTTTTCCACTGGGTTTTATGGAGTTTTGGAGCATAAGCATCTCGCAGCAAAGGGTAAATGGAAAGTGTTGAGAAACTAAGTATCTTTTTTTTAGAGCAAACTAAGTGTCTTGGAGGCCCATTTAGGCTATATAAAGGAGAAGGTTCCTTGTTGTACATACAAAAGAATTAGGGACTGTCTATTCAACAGTCAGCTGTTTTTTTATTACCCATCAGTTGATTTTATGGACCGTTGGATCCCAATCCAACGGCCCAGATCAACCCCGCGCCCCCACTCTCTCTCATACTTTCCCCTTCCCCTCCCCTCCACCGCCCCTGACCCCCCGACTCGATCCCCCTGCTCCGCGCTCCTCCTCCTCCTTCTCCCCCACCTCTCCCCACTCGCTCGCCTCGAGGCAATCGGGCCACGCCCACAGCGCAGTGGAGAAGGACCCCGTCAGGCTGTGGAGTCGCTACTTGGAGTGGCTCTACCAGCACAAGCAGCTGGGCCTGTTCGTCGACGTGAGCCGGATAGGGTTCACGGAGGAGTTCCTCGAGCGGATGGAGGCGCCCATGCAGGGCGCCGCACCCCGAACCCGAACCCCACCTAAACCCTAACCCATCCATGGCGGCGCGACGGCGGCGCGGCGGCGGGAGAGGAGGAGGTCGCCGGAAGGGAGGAAGACGGAGGGGAGGAGGAGGATTGACTAAAAAAAAGGTAAATCTAAGTCGACTGTTAAATAGACTTTCCCCAAGAATTAACCGAAACACTTGATCTTCCCCCTCCCCGATCTTTATGTTTCATGCGATTGATTATTTTATATAGTTGAAGTCCATATAAACTACTCGGTACCAGTGAAATCTTAACATAATAAACCTCCCACACTGTAAAGATACTCGTTTTGTTGATCTTAAGTAGCCGTGGGTAGCTTAACCTTATCCTCCACCTCTCAACCGCACATTCATCGATCCAAGCAGAATCGAACGCACACGACGCCAAAATAGTACAAAGTTGGCATGCGCGACCAACGCGTACACAAGCCTGAGTGATTAGCAATCAGCCGCTAGCACACAGTCACAAACACAGTACACTGACAGTCTAGACACAGCCCCACAACACTGACCATTGCTTGGATGGATCTTGGAGGCAACAGAATATAGTACTACTGCTTCAGTTCTTGCTTGCATGACACTGCCTGCCCTACATCAATAGACAACAGCTCGTGCCATTTATTTTATTGACAGCAAGATAATTTCAGATTTAAGCGATTTATCATGATTTGATCCCTAAGCCGGCCTTCCGTACGGTGGCATCTAGACCTACCTCTGGTCTGTGGCTCTGTGACACGCGCGCCATTTAATTTGAGCACAGGAATGGCGCGTACGGAAGCGTAGGGGGCTCTAGCCTCTACGTGTCCTCTAGCTGCTGTCCTGCAGCCGGCGGAGCAGCGCCGAGCGGAGGGCGTCGTCGTCCTGCAGCGCCGCGGGCACGTCGACGACGGCGTCCTGCACGGTCACCCCGTGCACGCGGCTCACGCAGGCGTGCTGCACCTGCAGCTCCAGCGACCGGAGCGCCACCATCAGCCGCGCCGGCGCTTGACGGCCGGCGGCCGTCGTCACGCGCACCGCCGCCGCGTCCCGCCCGACCATGCGCACCTCCAGCTTCTCCTCCAGAAACCCCGCGACACTGGGCGCGTCCCGCGCCGACGCCGCCTGCTTGGCCTCGCCCTCGAGCCTCTCCACGCGGCCGCGCAGCTCGCCGATGTAGGCGGCGGCGTCGGCGAGGAGCGACGCCTTGTCCATCCGGGACACCGTGGGGACGGCGGCGCGGAGGTCGCAGAACCGCCGGTTGAGTTTGTCCCGCCGCTGCCGCTCGGCCTCGACATGGCTGATGGCGGCGCCGTGCTGCGTCCACCCCTGCGGGCTCGCAGTCGCCGGCGGCTCGGAGAGCTCAGAGTCCGGGGAGAGCGAGCTCCCAGTCCCAGGCCCCACAGTCCACAGCCCACCGTCGTCCTCGTTCTTGGGCTCGGCTGCGAGGTCGCCGAGCAGCCATTGGTCGGGGACCTCGCAGGAGGGGAACTCGAGCAGCTGGTGGTCATCGGGGGAGAACAGAGACGGCGGCGAGAAGGAGGAGCACGGGGAGAGCAACTCCTCCATCTCCATGACCGGCACAGTAGACCGGAGATGGGGTTTGGTGATGCGGGTAACTGTAGGCTGTGGCCATGCTCTTATACAGGTGTCACATTTGCGATTAGGACCTCGCCAAACTATTTGTGACTCGAATATTGGGTCCATCATTTTTTTTTTTGGCTTTGGCTGATCAGTTTAGCCGTCTTCGAAGTTGGAAGTTAAATGAAAGGTGTTGATATGGAAGACCAAAGTGAGAGAGAAGCGTGAAAGGCCTAGAGGCGTGTTTCAATGGGAGTTTCCAGCCGAATGATCCGGGTTGAGCTGAATTGTTTGGGACAGGGTTACAAACCGTGGTTTTCACGGTTCTGCGGTGAGGTCACAAAAACACTGTAGAATCTACCACCGGCTATTACGAAAGTTGTCCTATTTAGTGGTTTAGCATTAAAATTATGAATTATGATATATTTACACAAGATTAATTCTAAATAAG
The DNA here is from genome assembly GCA_005191435.1 of Raddia distichophylla. Taxonomy (NCBI): domain Eukaryota; kingdom Viridiplantae; phylum Streptophyta; class Magnoliopsida; order Poales; family Poaceae; genus Raddia; species Raddia distichophylla. Next base: position 3,331,653 of record SPJY01015775.1, read on the forward strand.
CAAGTTAGAAAAAAGCAAAAAAAATTGAAGCACGGACGCACTAATGCATCTATAAGATCGTTATTAAAGTTTAGCACAAGTGTCTTTTGAAATTATGAGTATCTCTAAACAAGAAATATTCTAGGTGTCTCATCCTTGCATTTCATTATAAAAAGATCATGAATAAAATTAATAGAATAGTGATAACTAAATTTACCAATTAATTAAGGATTAATTTCTTGGTCCGGATATGATGAGTTGCATGATGGTAACCACCAAAGGAGGTAGAAAAGGAAGCAATAATTGAATAAGCAATAGATGTAGGGAATAAATCCAATCGCTAGAGGAGTAACCAGACAAGAAAGAGAACACCCACAATGGAGGGATAACAATATTAGGAAAGAATATGAGAGAGAAGAAAGATGGCGTACCCGCTTGTCACCAGAGGAGAAGACACATAGAAAGGCAAGGAGCAAAGTGCATGGGAGAAGCCGCTAAGGTAGGATACGACAAAGAATAGAATGAATGCCCTGCTAGGGTTTCCTTGAACCAATTTTGCGTATTTTTTTTTAAAAATATAGAATAGCACTGCTATAGCCTGCTAAGCGCTATGTAGTTTACGCTGCTATTTTTCGCTACAGCGTGCTTAACTGGTTTAGTGGAAAAAGGCATATAGCTTAGCATTTGGGGCCAAAACATGCTATAGCGCCACTATAACACCACTATAGCATACAACTTTGTCACACGCACAAGTAGATGTTGATCAGTAGGGAATTAAAATTTAGAACAATATTTATGCATATGGTTAATTAGAGTGTAACATGCTTCAAAAAAAAATTTGAAAGAGGGCCAGAAGAACTGTCGTCCTATTTCATTGATCAGAAGGAGAAAATGAAAATGAAAAGTCCCTTGCAAGCATGGGGTACAACTACAGCACACCGCTGCAACCCTGGTCAAAGCCAGACACCCGTCCGGTCACCACCGGGAACACCACGTACAGAGGAGAAAGAAGAGATGCAGCCCACTGTTGCACCTAAGCCAAAGGCCGAACAAGAGAAAGATGCAGGGAGGGAGAAGGGAAACCACCAACACTCACACAGCAACGAGCGACTCTTGGAGCAGCAGACCAAGCGAAGCCCAAAGCACAATACGGTGACCACGACGCCTCCAACAAGGTAACGACAGGGAAAACCCGTCGCCGTTACAAAACCGCTAGGGTTTTTACCCAAAAAAGTAGGGGAAGGTCCGAAAGGTGATGCCTCCAACGAAGGAACGACACCAAAGGTGACGCCAACACCAGCCCGAAAGGGTAGGGCTTTCGCCTAAAACCTGTCCTACTAGTGCACAATGCAAGGGGCCGCCGATGGTCAATAGCACCAGAAGAATCGAGTCGCCGGCCGAAGACACAAAGCCGGAGAGAGAGCACAAACGCCGTCCTCTGACGCGGAAGAAGCCGCCCTCGTCACCCGACACCTTCGAGAAAGGGAGGGTCAAGACGGCAGGGGCGGGACTGGGCCAAGAGGTAGAGAACGGGGATGCCGCCGGAGAAAGGTCGCCAGTCAATGCCGCTGGAGAAGTCCACCACACTTGGTAGCTTGCACACGGGAAGCGAAGAAGACCAGTCCCGCAGGCGACGCAAGCCGAGGCCCGCCACTAACTTGGAAAACGCCAACCTACGCCACCGAGCACCTCGCAGGGAGGGGAGGGCAAAGGGGGTGAGGATAGGACCAAGTTACAAATAGGGGTCACCGTGCCGCCGAAGGACGGGGGACAACCAACCACGCCACCACGGGAGGAGCTGAGGAACCGTCGGACACACACCCCTGGAGCCGCCTGCTCCGTCCGCTCCATCCAGCTACCAGAGCGGACCCCCAAGCAACCTCTACAGAGACGGGCTCAGGGGGAGGGGGAAGAAAGAGAAGATGCCGGTGCCGAGCTCCGCCGAGCTACGAGGCCACCGGTCCCATGACCCTGGAGCACATCCACTCCGACCGCTCCAGCCAACACAACGCCATATCCGAGCTACCTGCTGATAGATCCGACCTCTCATGGAGCGCTCTTGAAAGTGCATCTAGGCCTCTATAATGTTTTGTGATAAATGGCAACCAGTTAAAGGTCTAATAAATTTGTTGAGATAAGTACAGGTTTCACATTAAATTGAGGCTATGGACATGGGGTGGACCTGTGTGACTAAAGATAAACGGCTTCGGTGTAAAATTGTAAATTTCTCGTGTTTTTCCATGAAGTCTGAGGACAAAGCCGTACTATTAAGAGGGGTCCCGCAATAATCAAAGTTTTTCGGTGTCATTAGTGCTCGCAAAAAATCTCCTTTTAAGACACCCAAAGTCTTAGCCACAAAAATCTCAACCCAAAATTCAACTGTCAGACCGGACTGTCCGGGATATTACATCGGATTGTCCGGTAACTCTCTACTTCAGAGTTTCCGGCGCTTTCGCGAGAGGGACTCTCTGTCTCAAAGTTCCAGAAACCTATTTAGCGTATAGTCCGGCCCGGACTGTCCAGCTTTTTCGGAGTATCTGGTCAGTTCTCGAAAGGAGCTCTCGGTCTTGAAATTCCCCGAAGAATACCTATTTAGTGGACAGTCCGGCCTGGACTGTCCGGCTTCTTCGGAGTATCCAGCTGATTCGCAAGCGGAAGTCTTTGTCTTGAAATTGCTAAAAAAAAATGCCTATTTAGCGAACAGTCCGGCCCGGACTATTCGGCTACCTTAGCAAATCTCTCAGAAGCTTGTTTGCCCTTGTTTGATTGTCTCCCCTCCACCGCCCGGACTTTTTAGTTATCTAGATCGGATTATCCGGTCAGTCTGTAAAGTTTCCAAATGGCTAGTTCGCAAGAGCTGACTATACATACAACTCACCTACCCTAAACAGGGGGAGCTCGTTGGAAAAAAGAAAAATATGATGCTCTCTTTCTAAAGCTTAAACCCTAGCTTCTCTCCTCCTTGCTCCTTGTGGGGATTTGAGGTTTGAGGGTTGAGGAAGCCATTTGAGTGCTCAATCTAAGTGTGAAGTGATCTTGTGAGCACTAGGGCCACCTCCAAACTGCGATTCTTGTGGGATTTGTTACTCTTGGAGGTTGAGGACTCCTAGCCGGCTTAGGAGTCGCCGGTGAGCCTCCGATCTACCTGTGGTTGGCCACCGAAGGTTTGTGAAGGCCATCTCCGCCTCCGCAAGGAAATGATTCACAAGAAAAGCTGGTGAGTGCTTGGTGCAATGCCGAGAGGATTAGGGTCTTGGTGACCCAGGCCCAAGTGTGACTGAGCTTACCTCAACGGAGATGTAGGCTCCCATCAAGGATCCAAACTTCGGGAATCAAATCTTGCTGTCTCCTTTGATTTGCTCCCACTCTCACTTGTAGATCTAATTTGCTTGAGCATGCTTGTATTTTGAGTTCTAGGTGCTAGTTCAGCTTTTCTATGGTATTGCTCTGGTTTCCTTGTCTCTGATGTGCAGGTTTTGGCTTGGATTTGGCCAGGATTTGAGCCAGATTCATTTCTCTTTTGTTCGATCGGACAATCCGGTTCAGCTGACCGGACAGTCCGGCCTGACTGTTCCGCTGCACAAAGGAAAAAGGTTTTAAAAGCCTATTCACCCCCTCTAGGCGACATCAACAATCTTTCAGGTCTCCCCCGGGCTGTCTCCGTCGAGACGGACTCAGGAGGAGGGGAAGAAGGAAGAGGGAAAGCCGAAGCTGAGCTCCACCACTGCGCGTGAAGGTGGGGAAAAAAGAATGGTAAGCGCTCCTAGGCCGCAGCGATGCCAACAACAGCCACAGAACCACGCGTTACACCACCGATCCACCACGCCATGGGCACTGCCGAGAAACAGAGCGAACCGAAGCCGACGACTATCCTCAGCCACCGGAGCCCCGTCGAAGCCACTGTCGTGAAACCATCCTGACACATTAGGGCTCCCACAGGGAGGGGGAGTGTAAGTGCAAGTGACCTTGTGTGATTTTGGTGATTAATGACAAACATATTTAATGACAATGTTTGATTTAATGCTTATTTATTGTTATACCTCAAATATGCTTATTGCTATGAGACTAATATGTTTGTTGTCAAGATTTCTTTAGTCTCATCCTATTTAGAGGAAAATCATATATGTCGAGTGGGTAAGCTATTCATTCTAAAAAGGTACGTCTTATGCAAACCATTCCAATGAGACTAACACACTTGATTGCTTATCTTTCGTAATCTCATTTATGCAAATAAAATGGATTGCTAATTAAGATATGCAACTCTTTTGTGTAAGCACGTGCTATTGGTTAATTAGATTTATGCTCTTTATATCTTGTCGTATTTATTTGAGCATAAATATATTATGAACATGTTGCTTGCTCTACAAGACCTTTTATATTATATGCCATGTATTAGTGATCATCTTTGTTCGTGCACTAGATAAACTTCACCGTGTTTAAATGGCCTTGTGCATGTAAGCTTTTCATGAATATTCGCACATGCACTTAATTTAGTGAAGTTTAATCTAGATTGGTTCACAACTTCTCTTTTACTTTGAATATGATTTTGCACTTGTGTAAGTCATGAATATATTCCCATGTGCATCATTAATTGAAGTTGCGATTATTAAATCATCTCTCTAGTGCATATAGATCAAACACATATTTATATAATGCGCGTAGTAAAGACCTTTCTTGTGCCAAGTGTTTCCACTTGTGTTGTGCTTTTCTATGTGAAACACTTGGACACTTAATCGCTCACGAATATCAAATTGATCCATATTTATTGAGCTTTTGGACTAATATATTTCACGAGTGATTTGGAAAGAATTAGGTCCTATGAGTTTGTGTGATGACCAAAGGACGTTGAAGGATGACGGTTAAGTCGAAGTCAATAAGACGACGATGTCACCAAGAGTTGAGGACTAAGTCAAGATCGATTTGGCGGAATAATCGTCGAGGAGGATGATCGAGGCAAAGTCGAATAGGACGAGAGTCTCATGAGGTGAATCAAATCAAGGTTGACAAGACGAAGATGTTATCAATATTTAGTAAAGGTTATCATGCACAATACATCAAGGGTGATCAAGACTACTAACGTCGTTGAACCTCAAAATGAAGAAAGAAGACGGCAAGTGGTTTATCCTAAAGCTTGTATGGTTTTATTTATAAGTTGAGTCTAATGATTGCCGTATTATTAAGAGGGATGCAACGTCGAATGTCTTAGACATGTCTCAGGTGCTCAAGTGATCAATCTTTGAGAGAGTTTGAGGGAGAGGAGTGTTGGTGGTGACGGAAAGTGAGAGATTTAGGTCTTTTGTGGCTTTCTTTGTGGTTGCTGCTCCTATCCTTTGGGATTTAGGTAGTGAGACCTTGTGGGTTGTGTAGCCCTTGTTCTTAGCTTTCCGTAGAGCCCAAGATCACCGAAATCGGAGTTCGGAGTCAAAAGTTACGCCCGTTTCCGTCAATAAGCTGTGTGCTGTATCGGACTATCCGATGTTGGATCGAAATGTTCCGATTGACCCCTCTCTGTCTCGTTCCGAAAATATCGAAACATTCCGATGTTAACATCGGACTATCCGATATCTGTCAGCCTTCAAACGGCTAGTTTTCTGTGTGAGGCTATTTAGGGCCTCCCTCTTCCCCACGGGAAAAGGATTGCCTTCCACACCATTTTTGAGCAGAACTTCCATGCAACCTAGGGCTTCTTGCCCCTCCACTCTAGATCTAAGTGATCCTCTTTGTGGGAAGAGTTGGGAGAGGGCTAAGTGAGAAGAAAAAGATCTTTGAGCACTTGAGTTCATCTCCAAGTTCGTTCTTTGTGTGCATTTGTTACTCTTGGAGGTTGAGGACTCCTAGACGGCTAGGAGTCAACCACGAGCCACCGGTGCTTTGTGTGGTGAGCCGTGCAAGTTTGTGAAGGCCGATTTCGCCTCCGAAAGGAAAGGAATCAAGGAGTAAACCGGGGGGTCTTGGTGCGACCTCGGTGAGGGAAGGGTTGAAAGAGACCCGGGCTTAAGTGTGACCGAGCCTACCTCAACGGAGACGTAGGATCCCCTCAAGGATCCGAACTTCGGGAACAAATCTTCGAGTCTCTACTTCACCCTTGGTTTCCCTCTTGCCCTTTAACTTGATTTACTTTGATTTGTGGTTATACTTGTTGTTGGCTAGCACCGTCGTGTGCTATTACTCTCTCTTGTGTTGTGCAATTGATTTTGGTGCAGGTATCCATATCGGACTATCCGATATCAACATCGGAACATCCGATATTATTTTCCGTTGTGATTTAAAAGGTTGAAAATTTGTAACGCCTATTCACCCCCCTCTAGGCGACATCCCGATCCTTCAGGGAGCCAAATGGAGCCGAAGGAAGACGACTCGGAGCAGCAGCAATGATAAAGCCTAGGAGGACGAAGATGCTATCCAAGTCACACAAGTGAATCCGACCAACTTGCCGACAAAGTCTGGATGCCTCGAGCCCGCCAGCGGCACCCCACGGCCCAAGCAGTTGTCCACACGTCATATTAGGCCACCCGACGTCAGATCCGTCCGCCCACGGCCAAATCCGGCCACCTCCATTGCATAGGGTGACGAGGAGGAGCCCCGGGACGAAGTCACCGTTGACACTCACGCCGCCCGCGTAGACCTGGTCTGAGAGGGAGGGGGACGACGCCCCTGCCGCGCGTCGCCAGAACCAGTAGAGGAGGAGCTGGGGGAGCCACGCAGAGGAGCCGGCGGCCCCGGCTGGCCGCCACGCCGTGGACGAGCCACCACTCGCCATCTCCAGATCTGAGAAGAGGGAGGCTAGAGAAAGAGGAGGGAGGCCACCCGAGCCCCCATTGCCGCCATCGAGCAGACGTGGGTGCCGATGGCTTCACCAGGCGGCCGCGAGGACGACGCGGCGGCGGCAGTAGTCGAGCCGGCAGCAAGCCCACGATCGGGACTGACAACGGCGTCGTAGGAGAAGCAACCGGTGGCGAGCTCCCATTGCAGCACCCTCCACATTGCCGAGCTCACCGCCGGCGGGCGCCGCAACCACCCACGCCGTGGTCGGGTGCAGCCCCGCCAGATTTGGCGGCTTGAAGCTAGCAGCTAACGAGGATGACTCCAAAGAGGGGAGAAGGGAGGGGGAAGGAGGAAGGGAAGGGGAGGGGAGGAGGGCCGCCGCCGCCATCGTGGCCGGCTAGCCGGCGGCGGCGGCCACCGGCAAGGGCTTGAGGAGGCGGTGGCTGGCTTGGGTAGCAGTTCGCCCCTCGAGCCACCTTGAAGGCGATGCGAGGGTCTTTTTCTTGGAGTTCAACAGCCTCCCGACAGTGAACTAACATGTTTCAAAATTAAAACAACCTTATTTTTAAGAGGCTAGCATATTACAAAAACATACTATTTGTATTGTTTTCATGAGTTAGCTGTTGCCATCGAGACTCACTCATTTATATATATTTTAGTTCGTATTGTAATTTATTATTGAATAACGAAGGTTATTTGGTTTGTTTAGAAAAAAATTACGTATATAAACTTTTGTAGTCACGTATTTGATACCATATTTAATCACGTACGTACATTGATCAGTTCCCTTGAAAGCTCAATCTCATAATTAAGGTCAGAAAAAAAAACAATATGATAGATCATACAACGCTTTTTGGTAGCCTTTTTCATATTCGAGGTACTTCAAGCTAGATGAAATCAAGTCAATATATATACATTTGCAAATTCGCGCAAGATCGATATCATATCACGTTAACGTCGCACACACTTCGTACGTACATACATTCTGAACCTGATTTCAAATAAACTAGCCCGAGAGATCAATATCACGTTAACTAAAGTCACACACATGCATGCACTTCGTACGTACACACACATTTTGTACCTATCCGATGCGATGACTATATACCCGCAGACATATGTGACCTTTGTTGATGAAAACTTGAAAAGCTAGTGGCTCTTGTTTCGTGCCAGGATGCAGCCTAGCTGCTTGAACATTGGTTCACGTCTGGGCGTGATTGAAGTAGGAACTGAATTCCCATTCACTCTCTCAATTCCCTCTCCAAACAATTAGGGAATTTGCAGCTCATATCTTTCAATTCCTATTCCCTCCTCTTAATTTCCTCCAATCAATCACGTCCTCTATGGCTTGGTTGGAAGCCAGCTCTACCACATTTTGTTGAGCTTTATCACCTTTTCTTGTAAAACATAATGTTCTTAATGTGCTTATGATTGTCGACATATGATCCAAATGTCAAAAAGGGCAAATCTAGCCGGGCATAGTGAAGGTCCATCACTAGATGGCTTGGACCAGAGCAGATCACTACAGTGTTAGACCCTAAATCGTCACAATCTATAAATACCTCTTATAAGCTGCACTGGAATAACACATTGTAATCCCCTGCATTTGTAACTCGTTACAAAAAAATAAAGTTTTATGGCGAGCGCCAAGCGTCGGATGTCCGTCCCGACGCACGCGCCGGACCAACGCCGTCCGTCCGATCAGGCCATCCGTGTGCGCCCAACTTTGTCTAGGTGTGCCAGACATGCAGTTGATCATTTTTCAATTAAAACTTCCGATTTTTGTATAAAATTCAAACAGTGTTCAAAATACGTGGAATAAATTTCATAATTCTTCTAAAATCAATAGTAGCCCATTTTAAATACTTTTTTTTTTTCACTTTTTCAATTTTTTTGATGTGAACCTAGGAGAAGGCACTTATGAAACTTTCACGTATACTAGCGAAATTTGGTCGTATGCTGATGAACCTTGGCCCACGTATTGATGAAGGCGAGCGTCAGATGAAATCTGATGAAACTTGGATGTAACCTGATGAAACTTGGATGAAACATGTGGAAACTTCATGAAACTTGGATTAACCTGATGAAACTTGAAGAAACTTGGATGAAATCTGATGAAACTTGAAAAAACTTGAATCAAACCTGATAAAACTTGACCGTTTAGCAAAGTTTAACGAGTATGAAACCCAAGTTTCAGTAGGCAAAACCTAAAGTTTCACTAGGCAAGATTGAAGTTTGAGGAAACTACGATCAAAATTTATATAGCAACATACATCTTGTTTTGTTCGTAAAATACAAGGAACGCGTTGGTGCAAACGGTTGGTGGATTAGAGCACCCAGTTAAATTTTATAGCCACCGAAAGCGGTGTGCTTGCGTGGGCCCCACCGAACTTTTTTCAATTAACTTGGAGCAGCTCAGCGTGCTCACGTGGAGCACCGAGCACCGTGCTCACCGCGTCCGGAAGGCCGGACTTCCGGACAGAGGTGTTTTCGAAGTTTTATTGGTCGATGAAATTTATCTCTTGGTTCTTTTGTTGTTGATCTCCTACATGCTTTTGTACGTGTCGATTTGTAACAATGATGTGGCCCTCAAAGAAAAAAATACAACATTTGTTGATAAGTTCAATCAAACCATATATATGCATATGTGCAACTCGCGCTGTGAGACCGCTCGTGTGCGAGGAAAATGATCTGTTGTTTGATCTAGCAGGGGCTAGGGCCGGGGTTGCTTACCCCCCTTCCCTAACAACATCGACAGGATTAGGGTTTCCATCTATGCGGGCGACATGTTGATCGTAGCTAAGGCCTTGTTCTTTTCAGCGTATCGTTGCGTTGGCGTATTACTGTAGCAAATTTGAGAGCCCTTTAAAAAAGGTCTAAAGATTATAAAAAATAATAAAAAATAGTTTTATGATTTTTTGGAATGACTACTAAAAATCATGAAAAGTTCATTATAAACTATCACAATATATAGGCTACATAAAAATAACAAAATTTGCTACAGTAATTCGCAACGGTACATTCGCTGAAAAGAACAAGGCCTAACCCTTATGATCCAGAGTCGCAGGTGATCAAGGAGCTTCACCATTTTCCAGGAGGCCTCGGGTTTGGCGGTAAACTGGGCAAAGTGCAAGGTCTTACCCATTAGTTTTGACGAGGAGGTGTTCGCTCAAGTTGCCAACGTGTTACCCACTCAAATCCGCCAATTTCCGTGCAGGTATCTTGGACTTTTGCTTAGGCCGACCAGGTTGAAGCTTCTGGACGTGATGCCACTAATAGAAAAAATCAGAAAAGGCTAGCAAGGTGGAAGACGAAGCTACTCTCCAAAGCAAGTCATCTAATTCTCATCATTTTTGTTTTGACGTCAATGCTTTTCTACCATCTCATTATTTTCAAGCTGAAAAGGTGGACAATTAAAAGGACGGAAAAAATGCTGATTCGGTCTCTTAACTATGTCCGCTGAACCATTTTGATCCTTAAACATCAATACCAGACTTGTGAAGCCCCTTATGTAGCAAAATCAGAACAAATTAGTCATTTGACCAGGTAAGTGGATGGTTTTAGGGTTTTTTTTCTTATGTGGCATCAATGTATGATTTTTGCTGACTTGATGGTCACATGGCATCTATCTCATTGCCTTATCTCTCACTTTCTCTCTCAAACCTGTTTTTCTTTGAAGAGAGACCGAGAGATTTTTTTTTTGAAAGAGTAGAGAGTTGAGGGGTTTAATAATGAGGCAATGATGAGTCACCATGTGTGCTAAAATTGCACGTGTGGGCTCCATGTTGGCAAGAAAACCCTAATACCTTGCACGTGTGGGAGCCACGTTGGCAAGAAAACCCTAATACCGTTGTTTTGATTGGTTAAAGGATCGGTCAAGCCCGATTTTCCTACATGGTGGACCTCACAAGTCTGATATTGAGGTTCAGGGACCAAAGTAATCCAGTGGGAATAGTTAAGGGACCAAATCGGCACTTTTTTGCTAAAAGGATTGATAGGATTAGGCTCAGTTTCCTCTAGTGAGGTAAAGAGTGTAGTGATGTCCATTGCTTAATCAATTGGGCCGTATGACCAATCTTACCACAGACTTGACAGGTTGGCCATGGTCCATTGTTGTTATTGTTGCTGTTGTGGCCGCCATTGCCACCTTGTCCACGGCCGTGGTTGTTTGTCCCACGACCACGCCCGTGGCCGCGAGTGTCTCCTCTGCGCCAGCCTCCAAGCCAGTTTCCCTGGGAAACATTATTAGCTGACGCTCCAGGGACTTCAATAGATGGTTGGGTTTGTTCTTTTCGGATCTTGAAACTCAGCATGTGAGCATAGAGATCATTAAGATCAATTTGATCTGATCGAGTCGCTACCGACGTGACCAATGAATCATGTTCGGAGTCAAGGCCAGCAAGCATGTAGACTCCAATTTCCTCTTCTGCGAGAGTGTGTCCTGCAGCAGCAAGTGAATCAGCGTAACCTTTTACCTTAGCAAAGTAGTCCGCCATGGTTTGATTTCCCTTCCGCACAGTCGCCAATTGCCTGAGGATCTGGATTATACGTGCCCTGGATTGAGAGGAGAACATACGCTCCAGGGTGCTCCAAGCTTTAGCCGCCGTTGCCATGAAAAGTACTTGAGATAGCACTTCAGGCGACAGCGACGAGAGGATGGTTCCGAGAACTATCTGATCTTGCTGCATCCAGGTGAGATATTTTGGATTGGGGGCAGTCACCTCCTCCCCCTTGTCGTTCTTCTGCTTGATCACCGTCTCTGGTCTCGGGATGGATCCATCGACGTAGCCAAGTAGCTGTTGTCCCCTCAGGTAAGGCAGCAACTGTGCCTTCCAAAGAAGATAGTTATCACGTGTGAGCTTCATGTTGACGAGGTGGCCCAAGTTGGGAAGCATGTCGGCGCCAGGGGCATGAGATGTGTTGCTGATCGCTGAGACAATTGCGTTTGATGACGAGGGTGAAGTCGACATCACAAAAGTTGCAGTTGAACCGTGGGCTCTGATACCATGAAAAGATTAGAAACTAAACGAAAGAATAGATTCGCCACACCATAAGCCAGGGGGCGACCTGGGTATTTATAGTATTAAATCAGCTCTGCAGATAAGCATCGGTAGATTACAAGATAAGTACAAATCTCTACTATCTTAAAGCACCTTGTGGTCGTGGTCGTGGTAGTGCTAGCCATCCATCTCGCGATGCCTCCTCTCCTCCGTCCGATTTGACTTGCCATCCCCCGAGCGCCCACTGTCCTAGGGTTCCCACCAGCCGCGCCCAATCCTTCAACTGCCGCACGCAACACCGCCAACGCTGCCGCCCCTCCCTCACCCTCACCCTCACCCGCGCCGCCGGCCGCCTCCTCCTTCTCCCCCACCCACGCCGTCGCCCCCGACAACCGCTGCCTTGACGCCCGCCGCCCCAACCATGATCCCATTACCCCCTCCATCTCCCTCATCCGGCGTCGCCCTCCCTCACCCTCACCCGCGCCGCCGGCCGCCTCCATCTCCCTCACCCGCCGCCGCGCGCCCCTCCCTCTTCCTCACCCGCCGCCTCTTACATATTCTTTCTCACCCCTGCCGCCGCCCCTCACCCTCCCCCATGCTCCGCTCTCCGATCCCGCGTGACCATCTCTGGGCGCCGTCCAGTCGAACTGCGCCGCCGCCGCCATGTAGTCACCACCTGCCTCTGCCATGAACGTCGTCGACAGAATCCTCTGCTCGCCGATGAACGCCGCCGCCCCCGCCATCCTCGATGCCTAACACCTTGCATCTTTTTGAGGTCTGGCATCTATCCTGAAGAGGAGGGGCAGATCGAGCCTGAAGTTCCTGATTTGGTTGGGGGTTTAAGTTCCACTGGTTTGTGCTGAGTTTGAATTTGCAGCGTACAGAACCCTTGATATGGTGAGTTTCATTTTACTGAAACTATTCAGTTTTTTTGTAATTGTAGGTTGGGGAAAGGTGGCATCCGTAAACAAAATTTAGTGAAGAAGCAAGTCAGTGACTTTTGCTATTCCTAATACTGAACAAGACTCAATTGGTAAGAACATGTTCCCTATGTTTTCAGATTGAGAAGAAAAATGAAATTTGGATGCACCATTCAGCCATTTAATTAGATCAATTAATTGTTGATATGTGTTCTAGCGAATTGGTAGATAAAACATTCTTGTTTTTTTTCATACATGCCAAATACGTCCTACAGTAGATAAGGTAAACTCCTAATCTTGGGGATCACGACTCCTAATCCAATCCGGGAAACCACGTCCGGGTCTTCACGTAGCCGTGCAGAACTCTGTTCGAGCCGGACTCAAACAGGAATCCTAGGCCATTACGCACCGTGCCAACCCGGAGGCTGTTCGGCAGGATGCTCATGGGCCTGATAGAACCTTCTAGGGAGCTAGGCCCTAGTAGGCTGTTCGAATGGGCCGTCAGGGAGTGGGCCATGACAATGGGCCGTAATTCAATCCCCGACACACGCCTTGGCCACTGCGACGCCAACAACAGCCACAGAACCACGTGTTGCCAGCGCCGATCCGCCACGCCATGGGCACCGTCGAGAAACAGAGCGAATCGGAGCCGACGACGATCCTCAGCCACCGGAGCTCCATTGAATCCCCCTTCATGAAACCGCCCTGACGCATCAGGGCTCCCACAAGCCTAGGAGGACGAAGATGCTATCGAAGCTGCACATGCGAATCCGGCCAACCCGCCGACAAAGTCGGGAGGCCTCGAGCTCGCCGGCGACACCCCACGGCCCAAGCAGTTGTCCACACGGCAGATTAGGCTACCCGACGTCAGATCCGGCAGCCCACAGCCAGATCTGGGCACCTCCACTGCACAGGGCGACGAGGAGGAGACTCGGGACGAAGTCACCATCGACACTCGCGCCGCCTGCGTAGACCCGGCCCAAGAGGAAGGGGGAGGACAGCACCGCCGCGCATCGTTGGAACCAGCAGAGGAGCTGGGGGAGCCACGCCGAGTAGCCACGCCGAGGAGCCGGCGGCACTGCTTGGCCGCCACGCCGCGGCCGCGCCACCACTCGCCATCTCCATATTTGAGAAGAAGGAGGCTAGAGAAAGAGGATGGAGGCCACCCCAAGCCCCCATGGCTGCCATCGAGCAGACGTGGGAGCCAACGGCTCCTCCAGGCAGCCGCGTGGACGACGCGGCGGCGGCAGTAGTCGAATCGGTGGCCGGTAGCGGGCCCACGAGCAGTACTGACAACGGCGTTGTAGGAGAAGCAGCCAGCGGCGAGCTCCTTCAGCAGCACCCTCCACACCGCTGAGCTCACCCCTGGCAGGCGCCGCAGCCATCACGGCGGGGTCGGGCGCGGCCCCGCCAGATCTGGCAGCTCGAGGCTAGCAGCTACTGAGGAGGACTCCAAAGAGGGAGAAGGGAGGGGGAAGGAGGAAGGGAAGGGGAGGAGGGCCGCCGCCGCCGTCGTGGCTGGCCGGCGGCCGGCGAGGGCATGAGGCGGCGGTGGCTGGCTCGGGCAGCAGTTCGCTCCTGTAGCCGCCTTGAAGGCGATGCAAGGGTCTTTTTCTTGGAGTTCAACAGCCTCCCGGCAATGAACTAACATGCTTCAAAATTAAAACAACCATATTTTTAAGAGGCTAGCAGATTACAAACCATACTATTTGTATTTTTTTATGAGTTAGTTGTTGCCATCGAGACTTACTCATTCATGTATATTTTAGTTTGTATTGTAATTTATTATTTAATAACGAAGGTTATTTGGTTTGTTTAGAAACAAATTACGTATACAAACTTTTGTAGTCACGTATTTGATATCATACTTAATCACGTACGTGCATTGATCAGTTCCCTTAAAAGCTCAATCTCATAATTAAGGTCAGAAAGAAAAAAAAAACAATATGATAGATCATAAAACGCTTTTTGGTAGCCTTTTTCATATTCGAGGTACTCCAAGCTAGATCAAATCAACATATATACATTTGCAAATTCGCCCATGATCATGCATATCATATCACGTTAACGTCGCACACACTTCGTACGTACATACATTTTGTACCTGATTTCAAATTAACTAGCCCGAGAGATAAATATCACGTTAACTAAAGTCACACACATGCATGCACTTCGTACGTACACACACATTTTGTACCTATCCGATGCGATGACTATATACCCGCAGACATATGTGACCTTTGTTGATGAAAACTTGAAAAGCTAGTGGCTCTTGTTTCGTGCCAGGATGCAGCCTAGCTGCTTGAACATTGGTTCACGTCTGGGCGTGATTGACGTAGGAAGGGA
Source organism: Raddia distichophylla (assembly GCA_005191435.1). Lineage (NCBI taxonomy): Eukaryota > Viridiplantae > Streptophyta > Magnoliopsida > Poales > Poaceae > Raddia > Raddia distichophylla. The sequence goes on from SPJY01015775.1 coordinate 3,346,663, forward strand.
AGGGAATGGGAATGGGAAGTCGGTAAGAAAGAAAATTCCCTGCCTTTTTTTAAGGAACTGAATTCCCTCATTTTAAGTGACAATTCTCATTCACTCTCTCAATTTCCTCTCCAAATAACTAAAGGAATTTACAGCTCACATCTTTCAATTCCTATTCCCTCCTCTTAATTTCTTCCAATCAATCACACCCTCTATGGCTTGGTTGGAAGCCAGTTCTACCACATTTTGTTGAGCTTTACCACCTTTTCTTGTAAAACATAATGTGCTTAATGTGCTTATGATTGTTGACATATGATTCAAATTTTAAAAAGGGCAAATCTAGCAGAGCATAGTGGAGGTCCATCGCTAGCTAGATGGCTTGGACCAGAGCGGATCGCTACAGAGTTAGACTTTGCCCAGTTCTTTTCAGCTTAACAGTTTAACGTCTTAACAGCTTAACGACTTATCTACGTTTTAAAAACTCATATGATTTGAGTTTTTTGAGTCCGTTTTTTCGCTGTTTTGAATATGGGTTCTAACGCTTTAAAAAGCAAGTTAAACGAAATGCATCCGAATCTCGAGACTACATCGAGAAACTCTCGAAGTTCAGTCATTTCAGCAGTTCAGCCGTTCAGATCAGCTCAAAAGAACAGGGCCGATTATCGTCATAATCTATAAATACCTCTTCTAAGCTGCACTGGAAAGCTAATACATTAATGTAAACCCCTGCATTTGTAACTCGTTAGAATATAATAAAGTTTTATTGGTCGATGAAATTTCTCTTGGTCCTTTTGCTGTTGATCTCTTTCATGATTTTGTACGTGTCGATTTCTAACAATGATGTGGCACTCAATGAAAAAATACGACATTTGTTGATAAGTTTATATGTCAATCAAACCATATACATGCATATGTGCAACTCGCGATGTGAGACCGCTCGTGTGCGAGGAAAATGAACTGTTGTTTGATCTGGCAGGGGTTAGGGGTTGCTTACCCCTCTTCCCTAACAACATCGACAGGATTAGGCTTTCCATCTACGCGGACGACGTGTTGATCGTAGCTAACCCTTGTGATCGAGAGTCGCAGGTGATCAAGGAGCTTCAACATTTTCCAGGCGGCCTCGGGTTTGGCGGTAAACTGGGCAAAGTGCAAGGTCTTACCCATTAGTTTTGACGAGGAGGTGTTCGCTCAAGTTGCCAACGTGTTACCCACTCAAATCCGCCAATTTCCGTGCAGGTATCTTGGACTTTTGCTTAGGCCGACCAGGTTGAAGCTTCTGGACGTGATGCCACTAATAGAAAAAATCAGAAAAGGCTAGCAAGGTGGAAGACGAAGCTACTCTCCAAAGCAAGTCGTCTAATTCTCATCATTTTTGTTTTGACGTCAATGCTTTTCTACCATCTCATTATTTTCAAGCTGAAAAAGTGGGCAATTAAAAGGATGGAAAAGGTGTCGATTTGGTCTCTCAACTATGTCCGCTGGATCATTTTGGTCCTTAAGGCTGTCTCCAATAGGAATCCCTAAATTTGATCCCCTACAGCCTCATATACAGGTTCCCTTAAAAAAATCTCACCCTATATTTCTTCTATCTTAAACAGCGTTCCCTATATGAAGAATTGTATAGGAGGGGGAGAAAGAACCCCTACATATAAGGGGATGGAGAGAAAAACTCTATTTTAGAGAACGGAATAGGGAATACTGTTGAAGCACATAGGGGAAGAATCCATCCCCTATTTTAGGGTAGAGGGTGTTTTAGGGGAGCCTGTTGGAGACAACCTAGACATCAATACCAGACTTGTGAAGCCTCTTATGTAGCAAAATCGGACCAAATTAGTCATTTGACCAGGTAAGTGGATGGTTTTAGGGTTTTTTTTTCTTGTGTGGCATCAATGTAGGATTTTTGCTGACTTGATAGTCACATGGCATCCATCTCATTGGCTTATCTCTCACTTTCTCTCTCAAATCTGTTTTTCTTTAAAGAGAGACCAAGAGATATTTTTTTGGAAGAGTAGAGAGTTGAGGGGTTTAATAATGAGGCAATGATGTGTCAGTACATGTGTTCATTATGTGTGCTAAAATTGCACGTGTGGGCTCCACGTTTGCCAGAAAACCCTAATACCTTGCACGTGTGGGCGCCACGTTGGCAAGAAAACCCTAATACCGTTGTTTTGATCGGTTAAAGGATCAGTCAAGCCCGATTTTGCTACATGAGGGACCTCACAAGTCTGGTATTGAGTTTCAGGGACCAAAGTAGTCCAGCGAGCATAATTGAGGGACCAATTCGGCACTTTTTTGCTAAAAGGATTGATAGGATTAGGCTCAGTTTCCTCTAGCGAGGCAAGGAGTGTAGTTGTGTCCATTGCTTAATCAATTGGGCCAAGGTGTGCCACCTGAAGGAGCTTGGCGGTCTCAGGAAGGACATCACAAAACTTGTCCGTGCTTTGAGAGTGTGATGGCATTGGCATTCCTAGAATACCATCAACAGGCCTTGGAAGGGGCTTACCCCTTGTGCATGATGGAGTGACCAAGGCGCTCTTTTTTATGACAACTAGAATCTAGTTGGGTGATGGCAAGTGGGTGGCTTTCTGGTTCTTGCCAAGTGACGCCATTGAGGTTTGTGCCCCCTAAGTGTTTTCGACTTGTGCAAGGGGAGGGACCTTTAGTCTTTGAGGCCTTGTCTACAGGCTCCTAGATGAGGGCATTCAGAAGATTATCCACTATTGCCTGAGCAACTTGACATATTAATGGGCAGAATCTAGGGTGGCGGATAGGCTGGCTAGCAAGGGGGTGGCCTCATAGTCCAATTTGTGTGCCCTACAATACTGCAAATGAGACAACTGACCACATGTCATGGCACTTCCCGCACGCAAGGTAGTTCCGAAATTTGGTGCAATTGCTTCTCACTTGTACTCCGGCGTGTGGAGACGTGTCTTCTCCTTCTTTGGCAATTGGTGGGATCACCTTGTGGGGCCTAGAGCTGTGGAGAGCAGACGACAGGGTTATCATCTACACCTTTTAGCATCTGTGGTTGAAGCGGAACCCTAGGATTTTTCAGCACGCCTCTTGTTGGCCGGTTGATGTTGTTGTTGCAATTTTGTGTGACATCCATAACTGGCATTTGGCTAGGGCTGGCATGTCGGGCTAGGTGTTCCTAGCTAGTTGCAGCCGGGTTGTTCCTGGCCGTCACTTTGGCGTTCTTCTAGCCCCTGGTTTGTTGTTGTTGGTTCTCTGTTCTATCAACGAATGAATAGGCCTCTGGCCTACTCTTAAAAAAAAACTCGTGTTACAAATTTATATTTATTTTCTTTAATGGAGTGGTGGTCCCTCGCTTTATATATACAGATCTAGACTACGGCTTTACGAAATAAGACATTGGTATATATAAACATGTTCATCATCTAAAAAAATAAAGAATGTTACCCAATATACTATATTGTTTATATGCACAAGCAACGAGACAAATAGATGCTGCATGTAAGCTAACCCAAGAAACCAAGACGAGACAGGAACGGTGAAAAAAATGCAGAGGGCGGCAGCCCCGGTGGCCAAAGCTCGTCGGCCCCCTCGCTCTTCTAGTTCCAGGGATCTCAACGGAGTTGGAAAGAAGAAGGGATCCGTTTCTCTTTTTTAAGTTTTATGTTTCATTAAATCTAGTTTTTTAATGTTACGATTTATTGTTCGTCATGTACTTTATGGCAACAATCTAGTACCGTATAAGCCCTCTTTCAATTATGAGGCATCGATATATGTTTGCCTTCGGCAACCTCTCATCGAACATCTTTGATAGGGTTGGTACTCAAGATCCTCGATATGTTTGTGGGCTATTGGATTGGGATTTGCGTCCTCTTACGGTGGAAATTTTGTGTCGGGTCACCATGTGAAGTTATGCTGCACGACGACACCAAATGCTTTTATCGATTTGTAGATACGGTCGAAGGTATACCAGAGAAGAACTGAAGGAGTAGAATGGGGATGTTCATGCTGTTGGCTGATCTTTGGGCTGTTAAGGGGAAAATCCCACCTAATCTTCCATAGCACTCATCCCCTAATCACGATTATTTCCTTACTGCTCCATGCGGGAACTAAATCCGAATTAATGCATTTAATTGCTTTGATTACGCGCCATGATCGGAGGCGTTTTCCATCCCGTTGGACTTGCCCCCGAGTCTCACATCCAAGCTACATCACGTAACGTGTTATACTCTCGATCTGAAATAATCTCACACATGTAATGTCTTTCCTACAAATCACACTTCATTCTTATATATTTTTACACAAATAATGTTTTTTTCATTCCTTTATGGTCCGTGGCAGAGCACGAGCATTGTACTAGTACAAAATATATACAACGGCCTAACCAACACGCACTTATCAACATATAACTCTATCTCTTAACAAGGTATACCAGAGGAGAACTGTGAAGGAGTAGAATCATGCATCACCTTCAGCGAGGAAAAGTCATGCCTTTCACAAGATGTGCAAAAAAATTCTAGCAAGATATTAGTGTAAGCACAGTGCAACATATGCTATAAACGTTTGATCCGAACAAGAGAAATGTGAGTTAATCTTAAAAAATGCTTTCGATCTCTATCAGTAGGACATATGCGCGCGATCAGTACTAGTACAATACAAGTTCGCACACCAAGATTGTCATATATAAGCAACTAGATACTTCGATCGTCGTGATAGCGGCGCTTCAGCAGAACCTCGTGCGTCGCAGCGTCGGCATATAAAACAGGGACCGGACCAAGACCACTCGAAAGATTGATAATGACATGCTCGTTGGATTGAGTCTTGACCATCTTCAGGATTGAGCCGAGACCAGGCATGATCTCGCAGCTAGCGCATTTACATTGATATACATGTGGGAAAAAAAGTTAGACGAATTTAGCAGAACATTAATAGTTTCCTTGATAATGGACAGCGGTTGAAACATATACTACGATGAGGAAAATAAAGGTAGCTACGTTGTATTGTGAGTGCGCCCGCGCATATATTGGTTTTGGGATTTTGGCGAGAGGAAGCATGGTATTACACATGGCCATTTACAAGATAGTGTTTTTTATAATAATACAATTTCTACTATATTTTTTTATCAAAAGGTTACAACCATAGGGAAAAAAAGATATTTTATACAGTACATTAAACTAGCAAGTTCATGGACCGAGTATATTTTAGATTCAACGATCTGATATGAAAGGTATCGTAGTATTTTCATTGTGCTTGTGTGAGGGTAGTTAGCCGCAATCTAGTCGATCTGTTCTCTCTTAATTTTGCAGCCACAATTTGCTTGTGCCGCCGCCGCTGAAATCTGCTCGTGCCACGCCGAGGAGATGCGTCCTCGGTTCACCCCCGCCGCCGTTCCACGACGAGAGACATTGAACAAGGTCCTCCGCTCCTCGACGCGAGCCCTTCACGAGGTCGGGTGGCGCAGCTTGTACTGGGAATTGAACCGTGCTTATTTTTGGTCAGCCCAAGCACGGTTCAATTTTAGAGGTACAAACCACGGCACCGCATGAAATAATTTGGACCGTTCCGGTGTGTTGTGCCGAGCGTGAGAAGCTGACATGACGGGCTACCTGGCACGGCCCGAAGGCCGTGCTAGGGCCAGCATGGTCCAAACTGAAACACGAGTCAGTAATTTATGTTTTTTCTGATCTTTCGTTGTTCGGATGAATTTTGGTCCTACATGAACATTGCAGATAATTTTAATACACATCTTTTTCATTTAGACAATGTCTTCATTATAGCAATGCATGAATTTATAAAAAAAAATTAGTGCGATGGATGTTCTAGAACCCACATGGCATATTTCGGTAATTCGCATTTTTGAGATATTCCGATGCTCCGATGAATTTATGTTCTACATACAAGTTGTAAATAATTTCAATATGCATTTTTTTGTGTAGACAAATTTTTCATTTGAGCAATGCATTAATTTATAAAAAAAAATTAGTGCTCTGGCTGTTTTAGAATCCACATAACACATTTCGGTAATTTGCATTTTTCGAGATATTCCGCTGCTCATATGAATTTATGTTCTATGTCAAAGTTGTAGAGAATTTTGACACGCATCCTTTTTGTATAGGCAACTTTTTCATTTTACCAGCTTACAAATTTATAAAAAAACATTTATCTATCTGTTTTGTCGGACATGCCGTGCTCGGGCCGACTCGGCCCGATCATGATCCGTCGGGCTTTTGGGTCATGCCATGCCCGACTTTTGGTAGTCCGTGCTAGCCCAGCACGGCTCGAAGTGTTGAACAGGCCCTGCTGGTCCGTTACACGGCGGCCCGAGGCACGATGGGCCCGTGCCGTGCCGGTCCGGCACAACCTAATTCTCAGGACTAGGCACAGCACGTTCGTAGTCGCCGAGCGGTGCAACAAATTAATGGACCTCCAAGCAACATTGTCCATTGTTTACTTACTATCATAAACCTATCGGAGCTAATGGGTGATGAGCATGGGCAAATAAATTTGGATACCGATTTTGATTTCACAAATTAACTCTCAGTCGATTTTGATTTACCTATGTTGTCGTCGTTGTCTTCATTCTCTCTCACAGCCGCCACTACTCAATTGGGTTTAGGGTCAGGATTACGGTTTGGGCTGAGGTTCTCCGCCCCCTTTGCTTAAAGGGAGCCTGGAGAGACGACGACATGGCGGTGGGGTGAGAATTATGGTGAGACAACAAGATGCCGGCAGCACCTCATGAACGTCTCTCTCTTAGGCGTCCATGCATTGCACTCAAGCTGATCCTTCTCATGGGCATCACCAGCAAGAATAGCACAGAGAATTTATGGGGACGTTAAGAAAGACGTTACAGTGAGAGCATATACAATGTTTGATACAACAGTTGTATCTAAATATTGCCATGTCACCTAGAGGCAACACTAGATATTGTACATATAATGGTAGGGATGGTTGTACGTTTTTATAGGTAATTTATTGTCATACAAAGTTTCTTAATTCTTGTGTAGAGTCAACCATTGCTTAGGAGATGGGTCAAATATTTATGCACACTCTCCCTCCTCCACATCATTAATTAGCTGATATGACATTACTTAGAGATAGTTTAGAGACTGCTGGGTTGGACTGTTGTGCATGCTCTAAGTGATATAACATGGACACATGTTGCACTTGCACCGCTGAGTTAACGGGCCGGGTCATCAGCCATGGCCCAAGCTTGCTCAGCCCACGGCGTATGCCTGTCTCGTAGGTCAATGGGCCTCTCACATGCCAGCTCCCTCAACCTGGCTTTCATGAAAAGAAAAACAATCTAGAAACCGTGTGTCTGACGTACGTACCACGGCGACCACCACGGCCTCCAAATGGTCAGAGAGAAGGCATGCGTCGTCCGATCAAGAGCGAACGCATCAGATAAACCGGGTGACGCGTCCTTGCCCCGTCGTCCATAGCCCACAGCAGCATACGTAATACTGAGTATACTACTACCAGTAGCGTAGCATTGTGGCCGAGGACAGATAATATAAATCAGAGACCTCGCCGCCGCCGCCAAGCAACTGCAGTACTGCACACGTCCGTCGATCGCCGCCACCGCCATCGCCGCCGTGAGGCCGGAGATGTTTCTGCTGGACTGGCTCAACGAGGCGCTGTCGTATCTGGGCCTGGGGCGGCTCTGGCAGAAGGAGGCGAAGGTCCTCTTCCTCGGCCTCGACAACGCCGGCAAGACCACCCTCCTTCGCATGCTCAAGGAAGAGGTCGGCGTGTATGCATGCAGATCGCTAGCTCTAGCTGCGAGCGAGCTAGGCGTCGAGTTGCTCTTGTGATCCTGTGATTCGCGTGTACTTATGTGTGACCTATCTCTATCTTATCTGCGCTCTGCAGAAGCTGGCGGTGCACCAGCCGACGCAGCACCCGACGTCGGAGGAGCTGAGCATGGGGAGTATCAGGTTCAGGGTGTTCGACCTCGGCGGCCACTGGGCTGCGCGGCGCGTCTGGAGGGACTACTACGCCAAGGTCTGCTCGATCATCTGCGCTTCCTCTTGTCTACTCTAGCTTGTTTTTTTCTTCTAATTTCTTTGATGCTTGGTACATATATATAGGTCGATGCGGTTATCTACATGGTGGACGCTTCTGACAGGCACCGATTTGGCGAGTCGAAGGTGGAGTTGGATGCCCTCCTGCTGGATGAGGCGCTAGCAGGGGTGCCATTCCTGGTCCTGGGGAACAAGATCGACGTCCCGGTGGCGGCGCCTGAGCAGGAGCTGCGCCGCCGCGTCGGCCTCGCCGGCGGCGTCACCACCGGCAAGGGCATCGTAGACCTGGCCGGTTCCGGCGTGCGGCCCATCGAGGTCTTCATGTGCAGCGTCGTCCGCGCGATGGGCTACCGCGAGGGCTTCCAGTGGATGACGCAGTACATACAGTAGCAGAGCAGATCTCAGGTTCAGCCTTTCAGGGATGGCATCTCTCTTTTGGAAAAAATGGAGCGCCGTGCATGGCTCTTGGTATTCTTATTGATGCACTGGTGTACATCTCTTGGATGCATATATATCTACGAGTTTTACGTAATAATATTTTAGAAAAAAATGTCTAAGCACCTGTGTTTGATCGGTCGTACGGATTTGGATGAAACAGAACGAAACAGGGTATGTAATAAATCGTATGGAATCGTTCAACCAAAACGATCCAACCATATCATCCAACATAAATAAAAGATATTCCTTAAACTTGAACCACCATATACCATCTTATACAACCTCATCACACCAACCAAATGCATGGACGAGGAACCATACCATCTCATCCCACCAATCAATTGTCTAAACAATGTACCTTAGAGCATCCCCACCAGGGGAGCTAACATCCCCTGCATCAGCGTCCTGCCTTGCACCCTAATTAAAAAATTTTCCCTGCTCCATTGCCCTACAGTCTGCCCAGTTCAAAAAATTTTCCCGCGCGCCCTGCCTTCGCTGATGCCGGCCACGTGACAGGGTGCCTCCTGCTCATGCTCTTACTATTCTGATTCAACCAACCAAATATAGGTAAAACTTGAAAGAAGTATGCAAAGTGACCACATATAAACAACAGATTTGCTAATTCTTAGGCCTTAAATTTTCTTAACTATCGGTCACATTAAAGTTGCACTTTAGTAGCACTAAAATTGCACTGCTCTCCAAGATACAAAATTAGTATAAAATTGATATTTATCAATTATCTATTTTATCATTGTTTTTTCTATGATTTATTACTATATAGATTTGGTAAATACATGTGCTTTTATACTTTTCTCTTCCTATGTTTCAAGTCATCGTGTTTATTTTATTTGATTAAAAATTGCACGTTAGTAAGACTAAATTTACACTATTTTTGTGATACAGAGGGAGTAACGTTCTTTTCCCTTAAATGTGTGGGTATCATCCTACCTCTCCATTTTTAAAATTTTCCGCAAGAACTTTCCGAGTTTTCTACGATAGGAAATGACGCGATCCTTAGTTTTTTTAGAACAATATAATGCAAGTTTCATCAAGTTTCAACAGGTTTCATCCAAGTTTCTTCAAGTTTCATCAGATCAATTCAAGTTTCAACAGGTTTCATCCAAGTTTCATCAGGTTACATCGAAATTTCATCCAAGTTTCGTCAGATTTCATCAGCACACGACCAAGTTTCATCAGCACACGGTCAAGTTTCGCTAGTATAGGTGTAAGTTTCATAAGTGCCTTCTCCTAGTTTCACATCAAAAAAAAAAATCAAAAAGTGAAAAAATCAAAAAATTTAAAAAGTATTTAAAATGGGTTGCTCTCGATTTTAGAAGAATTATGAAATTTATTCCACGCATTTTGAACACTGTTTGAATTTTGTACAAAAATCGAAAGTTTAATTGAAAGTTTAATCAAAGGACGACTAACAACTTGCCTGGGAAACACACGGACGCGGGCGCATGCAGCGCCGTTGGATTGGCGCGGTGCCAGGGATCGGACAGCCTGGGCTGGTCTGGACCGAGCGCCCGACGCCTGGCGCTCTCCTTTCTAGAATAAGAAATTACGTGATCCTTAGTTTTTTTGAAAACAATATAGTTTCCATTAATCATTTGGTTACAATCATTGGAAAAACTGTTACAACACAACAACACCTATTGAACCAACACCTACTAGAAATAGTATTGGGATTAACTTGCAATTCTTCCACCTGCATTGCAATTCTCCCACCTGCATCAAGCATATGTAGCATGCGTAGTACGGTGTTTGCACTAGTATCATATATACTAGGAATTTTTTGCATAACCTTCAGGGCATACTTTTTCCTTGCCACAGATGATACACGAACATCCCAATTCAACTCCTCCATCATTTTTCTTTGATCTGCTTTCATCGACCGCAACAGCGGACCGACAAAAGCATCCAGCGTCGCGGTGTAGAGTAACTCTACCCGACTACCCGGCACAAAATTCCCATCACAACGGGACACAAACCCCAATAGCCAATGAATAAATCGAGAACCATGGGTACCAATCTTACCAAAGACACCGTCAGGGAGATCGCCAAAGGCAAACATCATACGACCGTAATCTTTAGAAGGAGCTTATTACAAATTCAAATTGTTGTCGCACAAGACAAGACAAACACCAAACTTAACAATAAAAAACATATTCGATAAAAATCTAAAATTTCAAAACGAGAAGAGGGTCCCATCACCTCTCCAACCTCGAGGAGATCGCCCAGTTAGAAGGGTGAGGGGACCGACTCCCCGGCTCCCCGCCGAGTCTCCGAGCCCCCTTTTTTTTTTCTCCGCCGCTGCACTTTTTTCTCCTGTTGACGACGTCGTAGGCATCTGCATTTGGCGGCGCGATCCCTAGTTGGAGGTTTTTGCTCTTCATCTGGCATACTGAAAATCTCTGCAAGCAACGCCGCGCGGTAGCAACCGGCACCTGCCGCGCGCGGCGAGTTGGACGGATGAAATATAGAAAGAATCTGCCGAAAAGAACCCTGAGAACGAAGTCAATCAACGCCGCCGCCGCCGCCGCCGTCGTTTCTCGGTCGGTCTTCCTGCTGCCGCCATGGCCGCTCCCCTCGTTTAAGGCCGGCCGCCGCCGAGCTGTGCGCGCGCGACGACGTGCCAACCGATCGATCGGCCAGGGCCGGCGCGGGCACGGCCCAGTTCGATCGCCACCGTCCACCGACCGGTAGCCCATCTCCGGCGGGTGCCGTCCTGCGTCCGGTTCCCGAAAACCTCACATGGTACGGCGATTCCTACGTTCCTACGCATTGCTGCAATGATTCGCAGGTATTTATCGACCAGGAAGAACGGACGAACAGCTCGCCCTGGTGCACCGTGCACCCCAACTCTGGGCCTGCCTGGAATTAACTGTTGGATGCATTCTCTTCCTGGTACCTACGGCAGAGGTATCTTCGCCGTACGTCTTCTATTCCATCAGATAGAAAAGAAAAAGGAGGGAAATAACCGTACATTTCTCAACGATATCGATGTTTTCTGAATCTCCCGATGGTTCTAGTCGTTGAAATTTCGATTCTTCCCTCTAATGGTATACCCACGAATAATTTTATCTAGGTACATTGAATTCTAGGTCTTCATTGATTCGAGAGTTGCTAGACCCATATTCTCTACCGTATGGTATATTTGTCTTACTTGTGTCTACTACGAGAGAGAAAAGAAAGAAAAAAATAGAAGAGAGAAAAATAGGACGGGATGCACATGAGTTTATTGTTGCCTGTACACACCGCCACCACTACCACCGGTCGGAGATGTGTGTGAGACAGGATAGAAAAGATAGGTGAACGAAAAAGATAACTTTTTTTTAGTTGTATTCTTACAAATAGAGAGTTGGATTTGATTTATACGTCTCGGTACTATCAAGAATGGTAAAAATTCTTATTTTTGAAAGATGAGGCGGAGAGGATGGCATGCTGCCGTTGATGCAGAGGAGAGGATGTCTCCTTTGTGTCCTACCGATTGCAGCAGATAAAATGGAACAAGCAGCTGTTGATCAGCTAGCATGTCCTACCTTGGAGTCTTCTCTGCTTGCAGCTGCCGCGCGCTCACCGAGAGAGTCACGGATGACTGACCGATCACCTGACAACTCAGTTGCAGCGAACGCTTCCACCTACCGACATTGTAGTGGTTACTTACCCGTTCTTAAATCATGGGAATCCATACGTCCACTCTCCACAGCATGCACCTAATTTGCCCGTCATCTTCCATAGCCCATTAACACAGCGATCTTTTTTCTGCACTTCAAAGTTTTAGTCCAGGGCTCCATGCATGCTTAATTCCGGATTGTGGTGGGACGCCTCATTCTCGGTGCTCGGGAAAATATAAGGCGCCATCTGAAAAAAAAAATTCAGTATGTTTTAAAGTAGTACATTATTTAGAACAATATAATTGCTCGAGGGGAAAAAAACTGCTGCTTCCTCCTTGTATACAAGAAAATGTTGGGAATAAAAATTAAGAGAGCACGAAAGAAAATTGAAAAAAAAAATACTCCACACTTGTATCACACGAATTCCGCATGCAAGGTTGGTCGAACTCCTGAATTCGGTAACTCAAATGCATTTCAAATGCCTAATTTGTAATCACTTGAAAATTTTGAATTCTTTGATTTGAAATGCTGAATTTCTTTTTCGTTTCTTTTTTTAAAAATATGTATCCAAATTCCAAGCTTTCCACTTCTAATTAAATGTTCAAGTACCCTTGTACCTGCAGGTTATCGACTAGCATGTTTATCTTCGAGAAATTGACCTCGCACGCCTTGTCGCAAATAACATTAAGTTCGGTAGACTTGACACATACGCCGCTAGTCACACAAATTTATGATCTCAGTGACATTTTTTCTATTTTTCTCGGTTTAATGTTGGTTTTCCCTGTTTACTCATGTGGATTGACCATATTGCCCCTGTCCCTTTCAACAGGTACCTATTCATCCAATTCACGACATTTACCGTGCTCCCCGCCGTCGCCGCTCGTCGCCACCGCTGCTTCCCTGCCGTTGCCGCGTTCTCTGGCGTCCGCTTCGCCGCCCCTCTTCTGCAGTCGTGGCTGCGTCGGGTCTACATCGCCGCGCCAACCTAGCCTCCTCTGCGTCGCTGCTTGCCCCGACGACTCGCCGTCGCCGCTCGCCGCCAATCCACCGCACAAGCCTCCGCCTCGGCTTCCCCGCCGTCACCGCCATTTTCCAGCACCCGCCCCGACTCCCCTCTTCTGTCGCTGTCGCTGCCGCGCTGACCTCACCTATTCGTCGTCGCCGCTCGCCGCCGCACAAGCCTCAGCCTCGGCTTCGTCGCTATCGTCGCCGTTCTCCAGCGCTGCCATCGCCGTTGCGTCACCATCGCGCCAGCCCCGCCACCACCGTGCCGCCCAGGCAAGAAGCAGGGGCAAAATAGTTGAGCTACATAAGTTAAATGGGGGTGAATCAGTAGGAAATTGGGAAAAATAGGACGAATGTCACTGAGATCAGAAATTCGCTTATTCAGTGGCGTACGAGTCAAGACGATCGAACTTAATGCCATTTGAGACGAGACATGCGAAATGGGTACCACCGAGGTCAATTTTTTGTTTACCTTCTTATCTCTCATGTACTCAACGCAGAATTGAAAAGTCAAATGTGTTACCTTGTTCAATCCTATAGATGGCCAAACGGACGGCCCGGCATGGCCCGGCCAGAGCCCAACTTGGCACGACCGAGAAACGGGCTGTGCCGTGCCGGCCCATGGGCTGAGGCCAAGGCCTAGGCACGATAGCATGCCAAACCATGCCGGGCGGGCTTGAGGCACGATGGGCTAGATGGGCCATGTCGGTTACCTTGTTTAATCCTATAGATGGCCAAACGGGCGGTCCGGCATGGGCCGGCCCGAGCCTGACAAGGCATGAGCCCGTTTAGGCATGGCCGAGAAACGGGTCGTGCTATGCCGGCCCATGGGCCAAGGCCAAGGCCTAGACACGATAGCATGTTAAACCGTGCCGGACCGGCCCAAGGCACGACGGGCTAGATGGGCCATGTCGGCCTATTTAACAAATGGCTAAGAAACTATGCTCAAAATAGTAAAAATGAGGCCACCAGACTTTGAACCTGATATCTAAGACTTGTTTCCATCTTTGATAGCCAGTAGGACATTTGTTCCTTTTGTGTATATTCCATTATAGTTTGTTCTAATATACATACTATTAAATGAAAATAAAACAAAAACTAATCGTGCCGTGCCCGTGCCGACCCACGGGCTTAGCCTTTGGCCCAAGCACGGCCCGGCCGATCGGGCTGTGCCGGCCCAGGCCCTATCTATATCGTGTCGTGCCGTGCTTCGAGCCGGGCCAAAATGTCATGCCTCATGCTGGCCCATTTAGCCCGGCCCATTTGGCCATCTATATTCAATCACATTTTTCATGGAAAAATTACCACCATACCATTACATTCGAGCTGGATTGCCAAAATGGCATCTAAACATGCGCCGTTGCAAATATATCTTTGATGGTATTTTGCCAACCTAGCTCCAACTTGATGGTATGGAGGCAATTTTCTTTTTTTTTCATACCTTGAAACACACAGGTCATAGCTCTAGCTCAAACTTAAGAAATTGGATTTTCAAATCCGCCTAAAAAGCTCCTGAAGTTCAGCATTTTTAGAACATGTACAATGGTATATATCAGCTGTCTCTAAGTCGTCTATAAGGTTTGCCATGTAGGATGGATAACAATGTAGAGGAGAGAGAGTGCGCGTAAAGAGTTGAGCAGTCTCCAATGTAAGAGATAACTCTATACGCGAATTAAAAAATCTTATGTCTTTAAGTGACATATAAAATGTGTAACTATCTTTAAACCATCTTTACCATTGTATGAGTTATCTTTAGGTGATCTTTATAAATGACATGGCAATGGTTAGAGATAGTCGTTATCTCAACCATTGTTCTTATTTTTGAAAGATGAGGCGGAGAGGATGGCATGCTGCCGTTGATGCAGAGGAGAGGATGTCTCCTTTGTGTCCTACCGATTGCAGCAGATAAAATGGAACAAGCAGCTGTTGATCAGCTAGCATGTCCTACCTTGGAGTCTTCTCTGCTTGCAGCTGCCGCGCGCTCACCGAGAGAGTCACGGATGACTGACCGATCACCTGACAACTCAGTTGCAGCGAACGCTTCCACCTACCGACATTGTAGTGGTTACTTACCCGTTCTTAAATCATGGGAATCCATACGTCCACTCTCCACAGCATGCACCTAATTTGCCCGTCATCTTCCATAGCCCATTAACACAGCGATCTTTTTTCTGCACTTCAAAGTTTTAGTCCAGGGCTCCATGCATGCTTAATTCCGGATTGTGGTGGGACGCCTCACGCTCGGTGGCTCGGTGCTCGGGAAAATATGAGGCGCCATCTGAAAAAAAAAAATTCAGTATGTTTTAAAGTAGTACATTATGTAGAACAATTTAATTGCTCGAGGGACAAAAAACTTCTGCTTCCTCCTTGTATACAAGAAAATGTTGGGAATAAAAATTAAGAGAGCACGAAAGAAAATTGAAAAAAAAAATACTCCACACTTGTATCACACGAATTCCGCATGCAAGGTTGGTCGAACTCCTGAATTCGGTAACTCAAATGCATTTCAAATGCCTAATTTGTAATCACTTGAAAATTTTGAATTCTTTGATTTGAAATGCTGAATTTCTTTTTCGTTTCTTTTTTTAAAAATATGTATCCAAATTCCAAGCTTTCCACTTCTAATTAAATGTTCAAGTACCCTTGTACCTGCAGGTTATCGACTAGCATGTTTATCTTCGAGAAATTGACCTCGCACGCCTTGTCGCAAATAACATTAAGTTCGGTAGACTTGACACATACGCCGCTAGTCACACAAATTTATGATCTCAGTGACATTTTTTCTATTTTTCTCGGTTTAATGTTGGTTTTCCCTGTTTACTCATGTGGATTGACCATATTGCCCCTGTCCCTTTCAACAGGTACCTGTTCATCCAATTCACGACATTTATCGTGCTCCTCGCCGTCGCCGCTCGTCGCCCGCTTCGTCGCCCCTCTTCTGTCGTTGTCACCTCGTCGGGTCTACACCGTCGCGCTGACCTCGCCTCCTCAGCGTCGCTGCTTGCCCCGACGACTCGCCGACTCGCCGTCGCCGCCAATCCACCGCACAAGCCTCCGCCTCGGCTTCCCCGCTGTCACCGCCATTTTCCAGCACCCGTCCTGACTCCCCTCTTTTGTCGCTGCAGCGCTGACCTCGCCTATTCGTCGTCGCCGCTCGCCGCTCGCCGCCGCACAAGCCTCTGCCTCGGATTCGTCGCTGTCGTCGCCGTTCTCCAGCGCCGCCATCACCGTTGCGTCACCATCGCGCCAGCCCCACCACCACCGTGCCGCCCAAGCAAGAAGCAGGGGCAAAATAGTCGAGCTACATAAGTTAAATGGGGTAAATCAGTAGGAAATTGGGAAAAATAGGACGAATGTCACTGAGATCAGAAATTCGCTTGTTCGGTGGCATACGAGTCAAGGCGATCGAACTTAATGTCATTTGCGACGAGACATGCGAAATGGGTGTCACCGAGGTCAATTTTCTGTTTATCTTCTTATCTCTCATGTACTCAACGCAGAATTGAAAAGTCAAATGTGTTACCTTGTTCAATCCTATAGATGGCCAAACGGACGGCTCGGCATGGCCCGGCCCAAGCCCAACTTGGCATGACCGAGAAACGGGCCGTGCCGTGCCGGCCCATGGGCTGAGGCCAAGGCCCAGGCAAGATAGCATGCCAAACCGTGCTGCGCCGGCCTGAGGCACGACGGGATAGATGGGCAATGTCGGTTACCTTGTTCAATCCTATAGATGGCCAAATGGGCGACCCAGCATGACCCGGCCTGAGCCTGACTAGGCACGAGCCCGTTTAGGCACGGTCGATAAATGGGTCGTGCTTTGCCGGCCCATGGGCCGAGGCCAAGGCCTAGGCACGATATGCTCAAAATGGGTAAAAATAAGGCCACCAGGCTTTGAACCTGAGATCTAAGGCTTGTTTCCATCTTTGATAGCCAGTAGAACATTTGTTCCTTTTGTGTATAATCCATTATAGATTGTTCTAATATACATACTATTAAATGGAAATAAAACAAAAACTAATCGTGTCGTGTCCGTGCCGGTCCACAGGCCTAGCCTTCGGCCCAAGCACGGCCCGGCCGATCGGACCGTGCCAGCCCAAGCCCTATCTATATCGTGCCGTGCCATGCCGTGCTTCAGACCGGGCCAAAATGTCATGCCTTGTGCTGGCCCATTTAGCCTGGCCCATTTGGCCATCTATATTCAATCCCATTTTTCATGAAAAAATTACCACCATACCATTACATTCGAGCTAGATTGCCAAAATGGCATCTATTTTGCCAACCTAGCTCCAACTTGATGGTATGGTGGCAATTTTTTCTTTTTTTTCATACCTTGAAAACACAGGTCATAGCTCTAGTTCAAACTTAAGAAAATGGATTTTCAAATCCACCTAAAAAGCTCCTGAAAGCTCAGCATTTTTAGAACATGTACAATGGTACATATCAGCTCTCTCTAAGTCGTCTATAAGGTTTGCTATGTAGGATGGATAACGATGTAGAGGAAAGAGAGTGTGCATAAAGAGTTAAGCAGTCTCCAATGCAAGAGATAACTCTATACGCGAATTAAGAAATTTTATGTGTTTAAGTGGCATATAAAATGTGCAACTGTCTTTAAGCCATATTTACCATTGTATGAGTTATCTTTAGGTGATCTTTATAAATGACATGGCAATGATTAGAGATGGTTGTTGTCTCAACCATTGTACATGATCTTAGGAAATCAAATGAGACAGAGAGTAATGTTCAATCCGATCGTGAGAAATTTAATCTGTGGAATCAACGGGGAGATATAGTGGTTAGTCGAGAGCCCAGGGCAGCGCCGCCGGCGGTGGGGAGAGGGGAAAGGGGGAGTCTTTTGGTGGCGTGACCATGAAGCCGCGTCTGCCTCCGGCGATGTCGTCGTCTTCCACCGTGCCGGCCAGGCTCTAGCCGCAACTGGGGCGGCTCACCGCTTTCTTGATCGTCTTCGCTGTCGGGTACTATTTTGGCGTCCTGTCGTCGTCCACGCGGCCGGCGCCGAGGCCATCGCAGACGGTCATATGGCCACGGGCCGAGCACCTTGTCGCGTCGACCGCCGTCCCGCTGTCGAACGGCACCGCCTCCGGTGGCGGTGCTGCGACGGCGAACTATCCGCGATCTCAGCCACACGATCTGTTCCGGTTCACGGAGGAGTGCAGGGACCGGGTGCTGGGCGACGCCGTGGTGCAGATGCTCCTCGACAAGCTCTTTGTCTAAGCTATCTTTACCATTGTATGAATTATCTTTAGGTGATCTTTATAAATGACATGGCAATGGTTAAAGATGGTAGGTGCAGCAATAGCATTGAGGCAAGTGAGCGAATGAACAGAACATTCTCCAGGACAAGGGGGGAGACAGGGCAAAGCACTGAAGCAGAGAGTAGTCGCCACGCCACACTGACATGCGGACAAATCCTCCTGCAAAAACCGTTGGTACTAGTCCCATACTCCCCTGCACATGCTCGAAATCTACTAAATACTACTCCGTACTTTCTTCTTCTGCTGCTGCTCCTAACCGTGATCAGATTCACCACCCAGAACTCACCAGCACCTCGAGCTTCTTTACTTCTTAACAGCCGTCGCCCCCGCCTACGCCTCTCCCTATCTATAAATACAGAGATTTCAATCCGATCGTGAGAAATTTAATCTGCAGAATCAACGGGGAGATATAGTGGTTAGTCGAGAGCCCGGGGCAGCGCCGCCGGCGGCGGGGAGAGGGGAAAGGGGGAGTCTTCTCGCGGCGTGACCATGAAGCCGCGTCCGCCTCCGGCGATGTCGCCGTCTTCCGCCGTGCCGGCCAGGCTCCGGCCGCACCTGGGGCGGCTCACCGCTTTCTTGATCGTCTTCGCTGTCGGTTACTGTTTTGGCGTCCTGTCGTCGTCCACGCGGCCGGTGCCGAGGCCGTCGCAGACGGTCATACGGCCGCGGGCCGAGCACCTCGTCGCGTCGACGGCCGTCCCGCTGTCGAACGGCACCGCCTCCGGTGGCGGCGCTGCGACGGCGAGCTATCCGCGGTCGCCGCCGCACGACCTGTTCCGGTTCAGGGAGGAGTGCGGGGACCCGGTGCCCGGCGACGCCGTGGTGCAGACGCTCCTCGACAAGCTCTTCGACGGCGAGAGCCCGTACGAAGGCTTCCCGCAGCCACACGCCGCCGCGCTGCTGCACCCGGCGGCGGCTCGCCCCCGCGGGTGGGGGTCGACGGGGGCGGTGTTCGCTGCGCTCATCGCGGAGGTGCGGCCGGAGACGATCGTCGAGCTGGGCGCGTTCCTGGGCGCGTCGGCGCTGCACATGGCGGCCGTGTCCAGGAACCTCTCGCTCTCCCCAACCATCCTCTGCGTCGATGACTTCCGCGGCTGGCCGGCGTTCCGGGACCGGTTCCGGCGCGACGTCCCGCCGCCGCACCACGGCGACGCGCTGCTGCTGCCGCAGTTCATGGCGAACGTCGCCGCGGCGGCAGGCGGCGATGCCGCCGCCGCGCGCGTCCTGCCGTTGCCCTTCTCCACGGCGTCCGCCCTCACCGCGCTCTGCGAGTGGGGCATCTACGCCGACCTCATCGAGGTCGACGCCGGCCACGACTTCCACTCGGCGTGGGCCGACATCAACCTCGCCTGGGCGGTGCTCCGGCCTGGCGGCGTCATGTTCGGCCACGACTACTTCACCGCCGCCGACGACCGTGGCGTCCGGCGCGCCGTCACGCTCTTCGCGCGGGTCAAGGGACTCACCATCCGCCCCCACGGCCAGCACTGGGTCCTCTCCCCGAAGCCGGGCGGCAGCGGCCGGTGAGCTTTCTCCGGTGATCGTCGCCGTCACCGGCGGCGCCACGCGCTTGGCGTCAAGCCGACGCGCGGAATCTTACGTGTCCCCTCGCACCAGCCTCGCCGCGAAGAGTACGGAAAGCTCACGTACGATCGTCACCGCTGGTCTCTGAAGTGTTCGTCCCACCCACCATTCTTTCCCCTCAAGCTTTCCCCTCACAAGCTCAAGAAAATACCTAGAAAAACCATGTACTTTTTACTCGATATATAGACAAGATCATACGTCCATGTACATTTAGAACTTTAGATAGATGACATGACATGCGTCTGATTGTTCATTATGTTGGTTTGAAGCGTTTATATCTGGTTATTTATTATCGATCGATCAAAGAGGAAACCATTTATATGCGCATATATATTGGCAAGGACAAAAAGCTAGGGTTCTTATTATTATGGGGATAGTGAAGCGAACGGTGTGTGGCGGTGTGTGGGCTCGACTCGAGACGGCGACCCGGCCGTGGCGATGGTTGTGAGGTGACGCTCGGTAGTGGATGCTGATGCGGATCGCGTGCCGGACGGAGGAAGAAGATGGCGGTGTGAGATCGAGCCAGATTAGCATGGGTCGACGTGACAAGGGAGAGCCACCAGTGGCAACTAGACCACTGATTAATTACTTCCTTATCACCATCATTATGGAGTAATTTACAAGGTAGATCATCGAGTCGATCGAGCAAGTACGGATGGATATGGATGCATTTCCTTTCTTTGGACGTGTGAATGGAATGGATTGCTCCATATATGCAGGTAATTAACCTGGCATCTGGTGAATGCTTTCATTGTGTTGTTAAGAAAGCTAGCTACAGCTCGTGATTTGTGAAACATCTCCGGCTCGATCGGCTGTGTTTTCGCAGCAGCTGCCATCCAAATCGGTCTGAAGTCTGAGCATATATGATTGTGCCCCATGATCTTTGCGATCTGTGGACGGAGGATAGACGAACATTGAATTCGGGTGGTTGCATATCCTCTTTGAAGTCTTTCATGCGTGTGTGTCACAGCGTTGAATCTGGACCACGCAGCACGAATTAATCCCGCTCCCATACCAGAGACATTAGCTAGCTAGCTAGCCTTTCGAGTAGTCAGCATTATTGAAGAATGAGGGCACTCGTAAGCCATGTATAATACACGGTGCTTACAGAGATGCTTATGTGAGAAAACTTGTTTATTTTGCCATGCTTTTGCGTGTGCTTTGGAGAAGGGAAGATGCTTAGTGAGCACTGATGCTTAATTTGGTAATACATAATCTTAATTTTTTTCACATGTATAGGCTTTTTTGCATTGGAGGAAGGACTTTTTATTTAATTGCATAAAGCTGTGGTAATGATCTCTCTTCTTAATAATTTGGATGAAACCATCTTGCAGACATGTACAATGCTACAGACAATCTAGGTATTGATTAGCAAGTTACCCGGAGCAACTCTCCTGCATGAGTCTCTTCGCAAGCGTCCCGAACAAACTCTTGCCTGGGACACGTGGCAAAGGGATGTTACCATCCCTCAAGAAGGTATCATGGGTTCAGCGATGGCGTAGGATGGCGTGGCACGCATTTAAAGCCCATGATTGGCATTGCCGTGCCCGTCTGTGACAGCGGCGCCACCCGTCAAGGCCAGAAGCGACCCCGTACGTAATGATTAGCTCAATGATTTATCGTAATAGACTCCCTAAGTGGATGAAGGACTACCTGCTGGATAAAAGGACACCTCGCCAGTGCTCTAGGGTTTGACCCACTGGGATGTGTTTGGGATGGCCTAATCTTGACCTTTCCCCTGTAAAAGGGCCAAACGAGAAAGGAGAAAAGAAGGAAACAAGGCACAATAATCTCGACACTTTGACCTCCAGAGCTCGGTGCACTTCACCTTGTACCATCTCACATTCACGCATTTAGGAACATAAGCATTACCAGGCAGTCTTATACTTCGGTGCCTCTTGTACTCATTCTTCCAATCAATCAAGCTGGACGTAAGGCTGTTATCCACACCATGGGAGGTCCGAACTGGGTAAAAAGACCTTGTTCTCGAGCATCCATTGCCCCAATTATTCTTCTCTCTGAAAGGACATCCCTCAACAATCGTGTAGGATGTGGAAAGGGGCCCGATTAATCCCTAATTTAACTAAATAAGAGAGTTTTTTAGGTTACTTTTTTGCAACGTATCATCACATAATAAAAAACTTGCGTATAAGCGCACTGCATTATACACGCGCTGAGTATTGCTACTTCTTGGTCTTTCACTTTTCACTGGTCTCTTCTACGTCCAAATCCTGGCTACGTCTCCAAAAATTACAGCACAAAATCTCCAAATCTGAAATCTGACTAGTAATGAGCACACTATATCAAGCTTCAAAACCAGCCTGTGGTCGTTATCGGCAAAAGCTCAACGGCAACCCACCGAAATGCTCCATCGATCACGTTATTAATCACGATGATGGATAGACACCACCAATCCACCATGTTTACCTTTTGCACAATACTGAAATTTCAGTCGATTGTTTAAAATGTATGCTAACATCTCCATCTAATCCCCGCATACGAATCACAACACGCGCATCGGCACATCCGACGGTACGTCGGTACCGAGATCAACTGAAACACAATAAAAAAATTCAGTCGACTGCCAAAAAGATTTTTCGGTTTTATTTTTATTTCTGACGATCGAGCACCACCATGTTTACCGGAGAAGACGAGGGCGCGAGGGTTGCACGTATCTATCACAAATTAAATTTAACTGGGCTAAAACGTGTAATGTCCTGTTGTCAACCAGTCCTAATCACATTTAGACGTAAGCTTTTTTAGTACACAGTAAAATGATTCAAAACCATTCATTTTGTTTGATCCGACGGTGTATATAACTCTTACATCCTAAAGAATAAGAGGGTGAGTAATTAATGAATAATGAATATATATAAACCATGCGTGTTTGATCCAACAATATAAAATACTTTTACCCACGTATAGTCTTCTATGATCAGCAAGTCTTAATCATCATTTAAACTTGTAAACTCCGGTGAACAGGGTCATTGAAACCTATATCCACAAGAAAAATGAACAATAATGTTCATACCTAATATCTTCTACAGATTGTTATCATGTAGGAGTAATATTGTAATGTGACAGATCATTACTGTCGTTGTTTTGGTAGCCTGATGTAGGTTTAATGCTTCACACTTTTGTAGTTTGGAAAGCCTTTGTGCTTAATTATAAGTTGGTACCCTCAGCAAAAATATCACCTGTTTTTAGCTTTAAAATAGATTTACTTCACACAGTCTCGTGCACTCATCTATTTTAATTTTATGTTATAGAGCAGTAATTATGTTCTTATCCACATACATAGCATTTTGTACAACTCTTTTCAGAGTCGTAAGATCATCGATTTGTTTTTTCAAGATATAAAACAATTTGACTTGAAAAGGTGTAATATCATTTTCTGTATTCACCCGTTCCAATAATAAATTGTGTAACTATTATATGTATATAGTCTAGATTTAGCGGTAGAGTACCTTAGACATTTCACCATTTGCATGCAAGGAGAAAATGATACAGTTTTTATCACATGCAAACAGCTAAATTATGATCTATTATCTTCCATGTTTAATTTGTTAGAATTTTTTCATTGCCCTCTGAGGGTAAAATAAAGGTACTTTGTTACCAAAAAGATAATCTATACCTGCTGGGCTGTTTAAGAAAGAAAATTCTCGCTTGACTTTTTGCTGATGAGATGATCAATGAGAAGAGTACTGTGCAGATCCTGCATAAACAACTTTTTGATGCACATGAACCAAATTTACTCGACGAAGAAAGTAAAGTCATTACCCTTTCTAAAACCAACGGATCACAGTCACTTCCCTCAAGACCTCTGCTTGTCTGTTGGCCCTATTTTTATTGGTACATTTAATGATGCTACAAAAACTTTTGATGTTTATTTATTCGGAAACGCTACTGTGCGGGCGTCCGGACGCCCGCAGACACGCTGCACAGGTGTGTGGGCAACTGCAACATGCAAGGTGGATCCCACAACCATTTTTTCTTTTGATAGACATAAATTTTGACTGGTTGCTCTAATCTACAAACCGTTTGCACCAACGTGTTCCTCGTATTTTTACGAACAAAACAAGATGTATGTTGCCTATGAGGGAAGTAAACATTGTTTTAGTCTGGCTAACTGTTCCATAGGTCTTCATAAGTTTGACTCTACTTTCTTGTATATGGCGTGAGACAATATATTTGTATGTTCATTACGCTTTGATTTTTTGTGCCCATACCTGGGTACTATGTTTTTTGATTAGCTAATTAATCTGCAATTTTTTTTGTGTGCTTTTCACTGCGCCATATAGAGGAGATCCTTCTTATATGTGTCATGCACTCTTTCGTTTGTTTCTAATAAGGGATCCTGCTGATTGGTTTTTGTTTTACAGGATAGAGCTCCATTAGCTTTGTTGATTGTTTTTTGTTCTATAGGATATGACTCCATTACGTCATTTTTTTTGTTTAGTGTACAATCCTCTTTGAATCTAAACAATGCAGCTAACCTCATTTGTCTAATTTTTCGTACATTATTTAATATCTGTAGTATAGTGCATTACATAACCTTTTAAGTGCAGCTAACCTTTCCCTATCACTAGGAATGAAATGCCTAAATTACTGGCAGCTACCTAAACCATCTATTCTACTGAATATTTATCATCATCCTGTTTAATGCAGCCCATCAATCCCTTGCTAACTCATTCATCATTATTAACATTGTCAATTCAGACAACGATTAAAGCCAAGCAGAAATTTTCACCTTAAATTCCTTTAAACAGAAAAAGGACGCACTGTTGGTGCGTTGACCTCGCTAGTAGTTTACATAATAATATCGGTAAATACTAACATGTTCACAAAGTCAACAACCCACTATAACAATTTTTGCATTTTGGTCAGTAATGTTTGAAAACTCACTTGTGATAGAACATTATTTAAAAATTCTAGATTTTTTTAGGCACAAGACACCAATAAGTTTTATATCTAATCTAATCATTTATCTAGCTAGAGCGCATCCTTCGAACTATGTAAACAAAAATATCCTAAAAATAACAATTTCTTTTTTTCGATGCAAGCGAGAACTTTATTAAACGGGAAGAGAATTTCAATCGTTTAAAATCAAATCCCTAACAAAGGACGGAAAATCTAATCTCCACACATCACTATGCTTAACTCTCTTGTCAAACTGAGCAAGCTCATGGGAAACTCTGTTACCACCTCTGCGCACATGAAAGAATTAAACATTGGGCAAAAGGCTTTTCAAGGCAAAGCAATCCTTCATAATAGCATACCATCTCGATCGACTCTCTGAGGGCGACGTAAGCTCTTTTCTAATGGAGGAGCAGTCCGACTCAACTACACATGGCATTTTGATCCACTCCACCGCCAGGTGCAGCCCTTCCTAACAAGCCAACGTCTGCACCTCCTCTGTGTTAGAAGCTCGCTGCACAGTACGTCAAGAAGATAGGACAACAGACCCTGTATTATCTCGGATGACAATACCAATTCCAGCCTCACCCGTATTATTACAGTAAGCCTTATCCACATTGATCTTTGCCCACCCAGTATACAGAGGAATCCAACGAGTATCGGCAGCAACATTATCTTCCCTCCGATTACTATCTATTGGCCCGGCCTTCCAGATATCGAAGTAGCGGACTTTCTAATCACCTTCTCTTATGTGGAGTTAAGAGTCAAAGAAGTATGTATTCGAACTTGTAAAACCAAAATAGTCCAAATCTACAATTGAGAAGAAAACACCTTTACTACCATCCTACTGGTACAAGCTAGATGAGTAATCTCGATATTCGAACAAAATGCACGAGAACAATATGAAGCGATCATGACAGCATCAGCCGCCTCTGCCGTGGCCACTCTGCCGCCTCTGCCATGGCAAGGCACGGCAGCACCTCCAGCGTGTTCTCCGGGGACCCCTTCCTGGTCATCGCCGACGCGCTGTCCAGAGGCTGTCACCGCCACGCGCAGGCCCTCAAGCTCGGCCTCTCCGGCGACACCTTCACCATGAACCACCTCCTAACCTTCTACTCCCGACGGGGCCTCCTCGGGAGCGCGCGGCCCGTGTTCGACGAAATGCCGCGCCGGAACCTCGTCTCCTGGACGACCATGGTGTCCGCCGCCACGCGCAACGGGGCGCCTCGCCTGGCCCTCCGGCTACTCGTCGCCATGCTCAGCAGCGGCCTCCGCCCCAACGAGTTCGCGCTCGCCTCCTCGCTCACCGCCTGCCAGATGTCCATGCCCGATGCCAACCTCCTTGGCCTCTCGCTCCATGGCGTTGCCGTCAGAGCTGGCCTGGACACCAACCCATTCGTGGGGAGCTCGCTGCTGCTCATGTACGCCAGACGTGGCCGGATTGCTGCTGCTGAGCAGGCGTTCGCGGGCATTCGGCGCAGGGACTTGACGTGCTGGAACGCCATGCTCGACGGCTATGTGTCCACGGGCTGTGGGCGTGAAGCCATGAGGACAGTGGCACTGATGCGCTGCTGTGGATTGCCCGCCGACATGTTCACCTACATTGCGGCTGTCAAGGCCTGTTTTATCACTGGGGAGCTGGGCTTTGCGCGGCAGCTTCACTGTCTGGTGATTCACAGCATGCTTGAGTCTGAAACCTCGGTGATGAACGTGCTCGTCGATATGTATTTCAGAGCAGGGATGAGGGGCACTGCCATGGCTGTCTTTGGTAGGATTCTACAGAAGGACACTGTTTCTTGGAATACAGTGATATCCGGTTTCGCGCATGACGAAGACGAGAGCACTGCTCTGGGCTGCTTCGTTGACATGTCGCGGTCAGGCTATAAGCCTAACGAAGTTGCTTTCTCAGTTCTGTTGAGGCTCAGTGGTGCTAAGGAGAATGCGTCACTTGGTCTTCAAATCTTTGGGCTTGCCTATTGCCATGGCTACTCCAACAATGTTCTTGTGGCGAATGCGGTCATCAGCATGATGTCTAGATGTGGGTTGCTCGACCGTGCGTACAGCCTCTTCTGCGGTCTCAGTTTCAGAAACATTGTAACATGGAATGAGATGATTGCAGGTTATGGTCTGCACAATTGTTCTGAAGATGCAATGAGGCTCTTTCGCGGTATGGGTTGCTTCGGACCAAGTCCAGATGAGTTCACCTATTCAGCTGTCTTGTCTGCAATCCAAGAAGTACCGGATGCAAGGAACCATGAGCAAATCCACGCAGGTATCCTTAAACATGGCTTCGCCTCATGTCAGTTCGTGTCGACTTCACTGATCAAGGCTAAGGCGGCCTTCGGGTCACTGCAAAGCTCACTGAAAGTCATCGAAGACACTGGCATCATGGATGTGGTGTCATGGGGAGTCATCATCTCTGCATTCCTGAATCATGGCCTGAACCATGAGGTCCTTTCCCTCTTCAACCTGTTCCGAGGCGGCCGCGAGAACAAACCGGACGAGTTCATCCTGGGTTCAGTCCTGAACGCCTGCGCAAACGTCGCACTGATCAGGCATTGCAGATGCGTCCACCTGCTTGTTGTCAGGACAGGCCACAGCGGACACTTCTGTGTAGCGAGCGCTCTGGTGGACGCCTACGCGAAGTGCGGCGACATTGCCTCTGCCAAGAGCGCCTTCGCCGCCGCTGCGGCTTCGCCAGCGAGCGGCGACGCCGTCCTATACAACACCATGCTGACGGCCTACGCCAACCATGGCCTGAATGGTGAAGCCCTCGCCCTCTTTCAGGAGATGGCACAAGCTCAGCTGGCCCCAACTCCGGCCACATTTGTGGCCGTCATCTCAGCGTGCAGCCATCTGGGGCTCGTCGAGCAAGGGAAGCACCTCTTCAGCCTGATGCTGTCTGGACATGGCCTGAACCCAACGAGGGCCAACTACGCGACCATGGTGGATCTCCTGGCCCGAAAGGGCCTCCTTTCGGAGGCGAAAGGCGTCATCATGGCGATGCCGTTCCGGCCATGGCCCGTGGTCTGGAGGTCGCTGATGAACGGCTGCCGGATCCACGGGGACAGAGAGCTCGGCGTGCTTGCAGCAGACCAGATCCTGAGAATGGCGCCAGGCAGCGATGGAGCCTATGTCTCACTGTCAAATGTGTATGCTGGCGATGGGGAGTGGCAGTCTGCACAGTTCACGAGGGGGAGAATGGCTGAGAATCAGGTGCGCAAGGTGCAGGGCTACAGCAGGATTGAGATTTAAGGATGTTGTGTATAGGGTGTAGATGCTTGTAAGGGCAACAGAAAGATTATGCCAGAGGCAGCAAGAACACAAGTTTTTTAAGTCTGAAACAGATAACACTGACATTGGCTAGGTAGATAGCTGCTTGTGCATGTGGTGAACAAGCATGCCTGTAAATGCAGAAGGAAATTGGTGTGTTTTAGAAGTCTGCTAAGAATGAATATTGACTTCCAGTAATGGCAATACAGTGATCAAATCAGGCAAATTCAAGGAGACATGGATCGCGAACCTCAAATTTATTTCTTTTCACATGCAGTGCTCTCTAAATTGGTAGGGGAAACAAGATCATACTATCAGGCATATTAGTTCACTAATAACTAATAACGTGGACTAGCTATCACCACATCCGCTTACTTCCCATGCTTTTTCCTAATTCTCTAAACATGCAAGCCAGCTATTCAGGTTTTTCTTTGCAGGTCACTGCAATATTAACATTGGAAGCATTACATTTTCTATTCAATCACCACAATTTTGTCTTTCCTCATAGAGGTAGAGGAAAACCCATCCTTGGCACAACTCCAAAAAGACTATTTTATCTCCAGAGATGCATCTCCTGAACTTTGGTTATCAAACATTGGCTCCTAGTTGGCTGTAGCCATGAAGCATCGTTGGGTCGTTCCTGGTTCATCATAGTAGCTTCCTCATTACTTTGCATTATAGCAGAATTACATAGTCACTCTTCCATGTTCGAAGCTTCCTCATTAGGTTGCACCGTGGCAGTCTTTCTCAGTGATTCTGGTTGTACCCCTCTAGCTTCCCTGTTGGGCTGCACCATAGCAATATCTCCAGGTCTCTGCGGTTCTACTCCATCTGTTTTTATATGCTTGTCATTGCTAACTTTTGGACACGACGTTTGACCATTGTCTTATTAAAAAACATAGTACTTAAAATACATTTAATGCGTAATAACTTCGTATAGCATACAAGATTAATGATAAAACAAGTCACAACAAAAAAAAATAATATTTACATAGCTTTTTTGAATAAGACAAATGGTCCAACATCGTGTCTAAAAATCAGCAGTGACAAATATTTAAAATCAGAGGGAGTACCATTCTTTCTTCCTCGTTAGGTTGCACCAACATATTTTCTTTGGGTGGCCTATTCTTGTGGCGTTTTCATCGAGCTGCACTATGGCAGTGCATTTGGGTGGCTCTGGTTGCACACTTGTAGCCTCCTCATTACATTGCACCATTGCAGTTGCAGACTTGCAATATATCTAGGTGGCTCCTCATTAGATTGAACTCGTCCGGTTTGTTCGCGCGGCCGTCTCGGAACAGGTTGAAGAGGGAAATGACCTCATGGTTCAGTCCATGATTCAGAAATGCAGAGATGATGACTCCAGCCCAAAATTATCAAATTCGGTTGATTTCTGACCAGCAAACTGATTAGTTAATTTCTCTCAAAGTCAGTCAAATATCACTAGTTCCGTCGATGGATAAACCGGCTGATTCGACGATGGATCCAAATTTTGAAAAACAAAATATTGGCTGGTTTGAACAGATAACCATCGATTTTCGCTAGTGTGTACGCACCATTTTCTGCCCCCTAAAAACAAAATATTGGCTGGTTTGAACAGATAACCATCGATTTTCGCTAGTGTTGAGATTAAAATTCACGCATACCCGATCATTCAATTAGGGGAAGGAAATGAAACAGAAATATCTGTGATGGTGTCTACAACGAGTGAAAAAAAAAAGTTACATTAATCATGCAAGGATAACCAAGGTCACTGCAGCCGATTACACTGAAATATGTTGCACGACTAGGTTGGGTTACATGAATTTTAGCAGTGCCAGCAATACATTGTGAAGTTACGCAACCTGCAATCTGCTGCTTCCAAGGGTACTGTGGCAGATAAGCGTGTCCATTCGGACCATGTGATTAAATGAAGCCTAACCACACTCTATTTCAAGAAGCCAGATGCTCAACTCAAGTGAAGTACTTTATTTCAGGGAGGTAAACAGCCTGTTCTCAGATTAAGAAATGCAGCAGCTAAACAGTTCCAACAAAAAAAATTGCTGCACACCACACCAGCCACGAGTTACAAAAGGAGCAACAGGCCACCGACTCCGCCTATTGTGGTATGATGAAGAAGCTTGTCTAAGGCATAGGTTAAGACAGAGGTCCGACGCTCTTCAACTGAAACTAATCATGCACTTGCCCTTCGAGTTACTCCATCTTTTTCTCTCTTTAATAGAGAAATTACTGACGACCACAAACTACATTTATGATCAGAAATCTCTCCAACAGACACATTAGACAGCAACGTAGAGATGCACCTCGAAACAATTGAAACTACTCATTAGACAGCAACATTGAGACGCACCTCGAAACAATTGAAACTACTCGTGTGCTTTGAGTTGGTTCCTCATATCAAAAAGACCTCTCTCATAAAAACCAAAGCTATCTACAGAACACAGATGCCTCAAACTCATGACTTTGGTAAAAACTGAAATTGGATGGGGGTTTACAGGCACACCGCTAGTACCCCTTGTTCCCTCGTATCCGTGCTCGCATGTCAACCTGTTGCAACCATTAAAAAAGTTAGCATTTCCATACATACACAATTAAAAACAGTGAAATAAGCTTAGGACAGGCTGAAGGAAAGCAACGATTAACATGGAAGTACGGGGAAATTATGCATACAGGTGAACATGACCTAAACTCATGACTAGGCTAGAAGTTGAACATGGGAAAGCATTCAAAATATGTATCTAGAAAGAAGGTATGAGCCACCCTAACATGTTTGGTGACCCACAATACATAGCCATATAAATATGATGGATAGTGCAACAACTCCTAAACACCTGATACATTAGTAGGTTGTATGTCGCATTCAGAACGTGTACACACGAGAATATTGGGCTTTCGTGAGTTTCAAGCATATCACTTCCATATGAAGGAACGACACATGAGCCATCAACAAGAAGTAAACTGCATATTAAAAACAACTAGCAGGAGTTTCAGGTTGGAGGTTTTTTTAAACTGTTTGCTGTTATCTTACTAAAAAATGAATAAAGTGATGATCTGATTGTATTAAGTTTATTATTTGAAAAAACATATATTATTTGAAGGAATGCACTAATGTTATAATGGTTTCAGGAAACCATATAAAAAATTGATCATTGATGTTCATGTACTCATGTTATTACAAACAAGCTTTTTCAGCTAAGCCTATTTCATTCATCTACAATAATGGAAAATAGGGGAAAGTAATTTTATGATACTTGGTGGATAGAGTAGTTACAGAAAGATCCTGGTTTAGAGTTTAGACCTCCATTCCAATATCTAGTTTTCCCTAGTGCGCAAGCAAGGTCAAAGGAAAAGTTTACCATCTCTTAAATTCCTGATAGATATTCTTTTTCGCATGTAATTTGTTGACCGTACTGGCACACATATTTTGAACATGGCCCAGGATTTGTTTCTCGTACCCTCATTTGCAAACTGCGCTCCATATAGAAAATCAAGATATATAAAGGTATTACAGTATCAGTGCATCACTATGAGGAAACTGAACCAAAACCAAGAAACAAAGGAAGGAGCTTCCAAGGATTTACTAAACTCTGTTCTAGCTGGACAAAATAAAACTCGATGATTTCCTCATTTAAATGAAACAGACGATGCACACCATTTGACATGTGAAATTCACCTGAACTATCTGAAAACGTCCAACATCTAAATTGGGTATAGATCAAAACCCAACCTATCCTATGTAACAAAAATTAACGTGGCTGTTGTACGAATCTGTTCGGCCCTAACCATGTTCAATCATGACTTATGTGGCACCTATATACACACTGAATCCATTTGAAGAAACAACAGTCACTGACTACATATTGATTCGGAATTCAAACATGTTCATCAACAGCAAACTATCCGACGCGCAAATCACAGGTCCACAACCGCAGCAGGGAACTAATCGAAATGAAACTGGCGCAGCTGATGTGCAGCGGATTGAGGACATGCCTGGCCCCTCTTGCAGTTGAAGTAGGTCTCTCTCAGTCCCACGCACTCGCTGGTGATGCTGGGCACCTTCTCCCCCGCGCACTCCTTGTACGGCCTCTTCTGCACCTGCGTGGCGTCACGGGAGAGCAGAAACCAGTCAGTACACTCAGCACCACCATCTCGAACGCGACGTCGGGGACTCCATCCCCGACCTCTCGCCGGCACGCTGGAAACAGGAGCCACGGAGCTCGCCTGGCATCGAAACCTCGAGCCGCGTCGAGCCAGATCGAAGCACGCGGCGGCACAGCGAGCCGTGAGGATGAGAGAGAGAGAGAGAGAGACCTTGACGCAGTCGGTCTGGCTGAGGCACTTGACGAGCTCCATGGCCAAGCCCTTGCAAGACTTCGCCATCCTCCTCCTCCCCCTCCTCGTCTCTCTCTCCCGGCGTGCTCACCGCGCGGCTGCGACTTGGAGGAGGGGAAAGAAGAAGGAACCAGCGAAACGGCGGCGCCTCTCCTCCCGGCGGCCGGCGCAAGCAGGCCAGGTCGGACTCGTCGCAGTCGCTCGAGAGTCGACAGTGGATTCTGGTTGGGCTTTTGGAAGCCTATCTCTGTCTGTATAGGCCCATCTCTCACAGTGAGCCACTACGGCCATTTGGATTAGTACGGCCCATACACCCCATGAATTCAGGACTTTATTACTGTTCTGACTTTATTTTAATTCGTAATTAAAAAATAATTTGCCGGTTTAATTAATTATAAAAATAGCCCTGCGGCGCCAGACCTAGGGGTGGATTTGAGTCGATTCTGAGCGAGCTTAGGCGGTCAAAGCTCGAGCTCTGTTAGACTCGAGCTCGGCTCGACTCAGCATCGAGCTCGATAAAAGCTCGGTTAGGCTCGAGATCGGCTCGGTTGAGCTCGAATGAAGGGATTTGTGCTGTTTTAAGGAGAAAATAAGACTATATGAGCTCGGTTGGGCTCGAGCTCGGCTCGAATTGGTTGAAAAATTAGATTTAAACAGAGAAATATGCTATGCAATGATAATTATTCAGGCTCGGTTGGGCTCAATCCTAATAAACTCATTTTAAATACTTTTTATATTTTTATATTTTTAATTTTTTCATTAGCCAAATTGTTTCAACAGTCAATACAAATTGTTTCCAATAGGCTTAACTAATTGTTTTAGCAGGCTAGACATATTGTTCCAATAGAAAAAACTAATTGTTGCACTTGGATAGACATATCGTTCCAGTAGGCTAAACTAATTGTTCCAACAGGCAAAAAATATTGTTCCAATAGGCTATACAAATTGTTTCAACAGACTAGATAGATTGTTCCGACAGGCTAAACTAATTGTTTCAACATGCTAGACATATTGTTCCAATAGGCTGTATTGCTTCATCAGGCTAGACAAATTGTTTCGACATGCTAAACTAGTTGTTTCAGCAGGCTATATATATTGTTTCAATAGGCTAAACCAATTGTTTTAGCATGCTATATATATTGTTCCCATAGGCTAAATCAACTGTTTCACTTGGTTATTCGTCCACTAGGCAAAAGTAATTGTTTCAGCAGGCTAGCCATATTGTTTCAACAGGCTAAACTAATTTGTTGCATTAGGATAACAAATTGTTTCAGTAAATTTTTATATAGCAACTTTGGTCTTGTTTAATTCGTAAAAATGCGAGGAACGCAGCGGTGCAAACGGTTCATGCATTGGAGCAACTAGTCAAAATCTATGGCTGTCGAAAGAGAAAACTGAAAGGAACCTTTTCGCTTACGTCATTGCATGCAAACAGGGAGCGCTGCGGCAGACTTCGAAACAATGGCGGTAGAAGTTTGTTCCGATGTGAGACGCAGAGTTGTTTCAGCTAGTGTGCATCGTTGTTGCGTTGGACTGGCTGACGCAGCGTCCGACGAGCGCGCGTCGGATGTCCGTCCCAAGTCCACGCCTTTATAATAATAAAAAACTAAGTTTGAAATGTCAATTAGTTTATCATTTGAATAATCCCAACTAATTTTAAGCCACTCCAAACATGCTACTTAATTTCTTATGTACATATGTGTTAGAACCCACTGTCATCCGTTCCATCTCATAGCACACAGCGATCCGCTTCCCCCGATACCAACACCTGGTCTCGCCCTAAGTCCCCACATCTATTGGCCCAACTGGAAGCACAACCTAGGTATTGACCCAACTCAGCCTAGTTGTGCTCCCCTATCATTAATATCCAATATGATACTAAACTCAGCCTAGTGGAAGAGAGTGCCTCCACCTTTTAAGTTATGCTTCCCCGTCATCAATATCCGATGTGGGACTAAACTCAACAATCTCCCCCATCACACATCGAACCATCTGCCCTACACCGTGGGTTACCGACCATGATCATCTGTCATACACCGTGCAATCTCCTGTGCTGCATCTCCATCCAGCCCATCTCATGGCACACCACAATCCAGCTCCCCCATCGTCATCCGGCCCATCTCATGGCACACAGCGATCCGGTTCCCCTCGAGACCAACACATGGTCTCAAGCTCAGGTCATCACATCTGTTGGCCCAACTGAAAGCACAACCTAGGTCTTGGCCCAACTCAACCCAAAAGACTAGCCCGGTGGAAGAGGGTGGCTCCATATTTTAAGTTGTGCTCCCCCATCATCAATATCCGATGTGGAACTAAACCCAACAATGCGATTAGTTTATGTAAAAAAATGATCCACTTATCCTACTAGCTAAAGGTTGTATATACTATATTAGACTATGAAAATGATATTCTACATGGACATTGTTTTTATTCCGTTGAAGACCAAATCTGTCGTCTCTATGCAAGTAAGATATGCATGTTCCAGATAAGCTCAGCTAGTAATCAATGTCTGGTTGAGCTAGCATTATCCGTACAACATGCAATGTAAAAAGGGAGGTGCTAGCTCACAGGCGCCTGCACCCAGCCGATTATGCAGGCGCCTGCAGCAAGTAGCCATGCAGCACAGCAGATCATCATGCAAACCATGCAAATTAAAGCCATGCGTACAGCAGATGCAACAAAAAAGAAAATAAATCTATAATAAACAGAAAACAAAAATAAATCTATAACAAAGAGAAAACAAAAATAAATCTATGATAAATAGAAAATAAATAAATCTACAGAAAACAAAATAAATCTACAGAAAACAAAATTTATCTATAATAAAAGAAGAACAAAATAAATTTATAATAAACATAAAACAAAATATATCTATACAAAAATCAACCTCGTGCAAAAAAAAATTCCACTATCGCGAAACGTTTCTTCCATAAATACAAATGTGGAAAAACAGTAGAAAGAAAGTGGAATTTTTTATGCCTGCACATTTTGGCTAATTGCAGGCGTCTGTAAAATAGCAATTGCGATGTAATAATCCGCATGCATGATTTCTCAAAAAAGAATTGTGGCATGCAGAGACGTGGAAGCTTCACCAACAAATCCGCAGCAAAATATGAATTAGGGCCTCTTTGATAGCTTGTTTTAGTTTAGTTTTTGTTGGAATTGTAACTTTTGTTATTTTTATATACATCATTCACTTTATTTTTTAAAAATAATTTTTTTATAACTTTGTAGGGTTTTCCTCAAAGATCTCAAAAAAAAAATTTTTAATAATTTATTTTGCCTTTTCATACCACTTTCAAAGGTGGTCAAATTTTCCCAACTAAAACTAAACTAAAACTAAACAAGCTATCAAAGAGGGCCTTAGTTATAACAAACATGTTGACCACCAAGAGATCGATCGATCATAGCATGCTACTGCATGTGAAGCATCTGTCTCAGTTCAGAACTTCAGATCAAAGATTCCAAACAAGATACTCCGTAGATCTTTCACCTTCAGGCATCTCCCGCACTCTCATACTCACAGTCACATGTCCTACCGTTGTAGACACTAGACCTGTCATTAATAGACCATGTTTACATGCTCATCGGTGCATACTGAGCTAAGGCCGTCTCCAACAGGCTCCTCTAAAGCACCCTCTACCTCAAAATAGGGAACAAATTCTTCCCCTATGTGCTTCAACAGCATTCTCTATTCCATTCCCTAAAATAGAGATTTTCTCTTCATTCCCTTATATTTAGGGGTCCTCTTTCCTTCCCCTATACACAGGGGCGGATCCTCCACCTAGGCTACCAAGGCGACGGCCCATGCTTGGATTTGGATCCCCCTTATATATATCTTGGGTATAGGGCCCAAACCCACTCAGTCATCCTCCACCTGGGCCATCTAATGCTGAGAGAGAGAGAGAGCAAGGCGAGAAATGCGTCGCTGATCGCCGCTTTGGCTTCAGCAAGAGGTGCTCACAGCCAGCCTCCTCGGCTGCTTCTTCATCCGCCTCTGGGCAGCCGCCATCGAGAGGGTAGGCCTTCTCAGGCAGACCTTCACGCGCCAGCAGAATGCCGCCATCCAGAATTCCAGACCTGCGCCATCGCCGCTTACGGCATCGTGTTCAGTGGTAAGCCTTACAAGCCGTGCCGTTTATTGTATCATCAAAGATTCAAAGTAATTCTTGTGCCATCCTCGGATCCTCACGGTCCATTCCACAGTTTCAAAGTTTTCTACTACATGCTCCTTCGTTTCTGAATTCTATGCCATTCAGCTTACAAAATATTAAAGTCACCCCCTTGCGTTTTGCTTTTCATATTATGTGAATCGGTGAATT
The DNA here is from genome assembly GCA_005191435.1 of Raddia distichophylla. Classification (NCBI taxonomy): domain Eukaryota; kingdom Viridiplantae; phylum Streptophyta; class Magnoliopsida; order Poales; family Poaceae; genus Raddia; species Raddia distichophylla. The sequence goes on from SPJY01015775.1 coordinate 3,383,403, forward strand.
GTTGATTACTTGATTAGCTCGACTTGTAAGACAAATTGTACCTTTTTTTTTTAACATATCTCGCAAAAGGCAAAACATAGCAGCAACGATAAGATTGCCAACGATTGGTCGAATGGTCTAATGATATGCTACACCAAGCGGGAGATATTCAAGTCATTTGATAATGAAACAACAATGCGACGCTTTCAACACCTTAAAACTCGAAGAATGCAATTGCCTCGTACACTGCTATCATAGTGGTATGTTTAATGATTTGGGCATTTTTAAACATCCAAGTATTATATCATTACTATTTTTTCGCTTTGCTCACTCTCTTGTTTTCCCTTTTTTCTTTTGCAGATTGTATTTTTAAGAATTTAATTTGTATGGCTATGCAGATTTGAATTCTCTCATAAGGCATAAGCATGTTTTTCTCCTTTTGTCATGCAATAGTTTGATATATTTAACTTTCAATTTACTGTAATGTTAGTAACTAATAAAATCAGTGAATTGTTAGCTTGGAATTAACATGCTTTATCTTAATTATGGTATTATTATTCTATAAAAAACGAAAGATAAATTTAGTATTGCCTAGGCATGATTTTTGTTCTGGATCCGCCACTGCCTATACAATTCTCCATATAGGAAACGTTGTTGGAGATGGGAGAAATATAGGGAGAGATTATTTCTAAAGGGAACCTGAATATGAGGCTATAGGGGATCAAATTTAGGGATTAATGTTGGAGAGAGCCTAAGGGGGCTCTTTCTGTCTTTCGCCCTGGCAGGGAAGAAAGGGGCTGAATCACGTCGGTGGTCCCAGCAGGTGCTTGCCGTGCCATGTCAACGATGCTTCTGCGAGTCAGGTCATCGAGAGTGGACCAAATTGCATCAAATTTGCGTTGTTGATTCTGCTTGCATAACGCTTTGAACAGGTCCATCGTCTTCTTGCTTCTAAACTGCCTGTGAAAATTGGCTATAAGGTGACGCATGCACCATCTATTCGTCATGTCCGGCCAATGGTACCGGTATCCCACTTCTTCCTTAAGGGTTTTTATTGAACTGCAAAGTCCTCTGTGTCGGTCATGGATCACACATATGTCTGGTCGGTCCTGCACCACCCCACGCTTCAGCTCTGTAAGAAACCACAACCAGCTATCATAATTCTCGCCTTCCACGAAAGCGAAGGCCAGAGGGAGCAACTGATCATTAGCATCCATGCCAATAGCAGTCATTATTGTTCCCTTATACTTCCCAGTAAGGAATGTGCCATCACAACACAGCACCGGGCGACAATGCGCGAAAGCTTGAACACAACAACCAAATGCGAAAAATACCCGCTGAAGGACCTTTAACCCATCATTATCATCTGTTGGATGGTCTTCAATGCTGTAATACATCCTAGGATTTCTTGACTTCAAAAGCTCGAGCATTCTGGGTAGGTTGTCATATGAGGCTTCATAGCTTCCATAATGCGACACCAGAGCCTTTTGTTTAGCCCTCCAAGCTTTCCTGTAGTCTACCTTGTATTTAAACCTCGCTGCACATGCATTCATTATGAACTGGATGGCTATGTCCTGCTTCTGGATGATCTCATCCCTCAAAACACCAGCAATCCAGGTAGAACTCATGTTCCGGTGTTCCGCCAGCATACCGGTCAGGGTGCATGTGTGTGGGTCCACGCTTGCAATCTTCCACTTGAAAGCAAATTTGGACTTGCTTGCGTGTACCCTAAACTCACATTCATCCTTCATGCATCGGACTGTGTACCTGCTCTTATCCGATTTCTCTACCCTGAATTGACGTTGCATGCTCATTGACCACATCTTCACAGCATGCTGCACATCGTCCTTTGAACCAAATATTTGCTCTGCACGCACCTCTCTTGCCCCCATCGTTGTAGACGACCCATGACCGTCATCTACAAGAAGATCACTTGCGTTGCTTCTATTCCATTCCTCCGGAACAGCCCTCTCTTCCTCGTCGCTGGAATCATCATCCATGTCCAGTTCTTCCTCCTGCAACGCTTGTGCATCATCATTTTCCATAGCCTCCACAATCGACACATTCTGTTCTCCCATGTCAGCAACATATTGATCGTCCGTACCCCCTTCCTCCGCCCCTTGCTCTTGTCCAGATCCCCCTGCTTCTTGTCCAGAACCCCCCTTCCTGTGTCATTGAGAATACAGGGGTTTCCTGTGCTACCGTCCCACTTCCTTCCCCAGGTTCGTCAACATTTTCCATCATAGGGGCAATCGGCTTCATGGTAGCCGAAATCAGGATAAATGGCCAACAGTTTCTCCTCCGGCATCCCAGTATAAAGTTTGACACGGCATTCTCCGTATTGAGAGTAATTAGCCTATAATACAGAGTTTCGACAGACGTTGTCCATAAAGCTTGTATCCAAATTATGTGATAATCAAGCGACCACCCAAATATCTGACAAATCCAATTAGACAGTCCATCTAGTGTTATATTATCCCCATATGGATACAGCTGTTTCATGGAGGCAAATTGACTAAGGTCTACCTCATTCGGCCCTTCCATCACACTACCATGTCTATAAAAAATAACGAACGTCGTCGCATCCATTTCTCTGCAAATCAAGCTAATAAAATCACGGACCAACATTTAAAAATATTTCACCGTAACCCTAATTATCTCCTTTATAACACTATACTAAACTTACTAAATTACTTCTGCTACAGTACATACTACTATTACATATATATATACGTACTACTATGCTAAATTAACTAAATTACTTCTAATAAACATATTTATATTTTCTAAATAACAGTCCACCTCTCTCTAGTCCTAATAAACATATTAATATCACTATTCTAAATGACTAGCCTAACATGGTTTTCAATTATACAATAAAAAAATATAATAGTACTCACCGAAAGCACTTCGTTGCACAACCTCCTCCCCTCACCCCTCTCCTCTCTCTTCTGTGCGAAGGTGGAGGCTAGACCTGCCGGAGCAAATGAGCTCGGCTTATGCGACGCAACGACTTTATATATGGGGGGTAAACGGGTAGGCGACGTTGTCGGTGGCGCCTAGGGGGTGGGGGCCGTGGGTGGTGGCACCTAGGGGGTGGGCGCCGTCGCTGGTGGCGCCGAGATGGAGGTAAGCGCCGTCCACGCCGGCGCCGAGGGGTATTTTTGGATAATTCAAAAAAAGGATGGCATTTTTGAAATTCCTATATTTTTTTTGGGCAAACAGTGACTCCTCCCTTTCCCCTCCCCGCCGGCGCCTGCTCCTCCTCCCTTTCCCCTCCCGCGGTCATCTCACTCACTCACTCCCTGCTGCCGCGCCGCCACCTCCCGCCACACCGCCCATACCCCATCTCCCCGTTCCTCTTCCCCTCCCGCTGCCACTTCCTTCCTCCCCGCCGCATCCGCCTGCCGCCGCGCCGCCACCTCCCGCCACACCGCTCGTACCCCCTTCTCCTCCACGCAGCCGCTCGCTAGTTCGTTTCTGTATCGTCCCGCCACCTGCCAGCCATGCACATGCTGGCCCACCTCGTCACGCTGACACCTGACCCTATTGCTCAGGAACTTCTCCTTCCCCTGTTCTGACTCACAAGTCACTAGTGAGTATCTCCCCGCAGAAACCGAACCCGTCCGAAGTACTTCCCGCGGCCATGGCCACGGGGCGACCTGCACGGCTGGTGCTGGATGCCTCCCTTCTCCTCGAGCCCTCCGCTCCCAGTGTAGGGGAGGCGGCGGTGGCGTTGCGGCCTGAGGCAGAGGTGCTGCTCCGGCGATTACGATACTCCCATCTGTGCGTGGTATACCTCTCTCTTCTTGATCCACCCGTTTGATCTGCTGATGATGCTAACGCTCAATTTTCTTCACTAGTGCGGTTAGTAGGATGATTTGGGTGCAACTTCAATTCGCTCACCACGTGCTGGAGTTGTATTGTTTGATCAAATGCTCTCTGTTGGGTCGAATGCCTTGGTAAATTGGCTAAAGGCGCAATGTTTTTCCCATTGTGTTTCAGCGCTGCCGTGTGATTTTGTGGTGGTTAGTATTCTGTGATTTCACTGAGTTCATTAGGATTCAATTAGGAGGGCTATGTTTTGGCCGGTCAGCTGAGACTGGCTCTCGGTTATGCGGGTGAGTATAAACTATAAATACATGGTCAATTACACATGGCTTACAATACCATGCAATGCTTTGTACACTGCTCTATGTACATTAGTGTAGGTGAATTGCCTCTTTCTGATGCTATTGTGCGTTGATATGCATTTTATTAGGCGCACCTTGTGAATATATATATGAAATAGAAAGGCAATTGATCATGTACCTCTTTCTCTATTTCAGTCAATTTGCCACCCGGAGGACATGCAAACTAACGAGGTGCTAGCCTACCTCCGCTTTGTACTTTTTTTCTTTTGAAGTTAATTTGTTTGATTTATTACAAAATAGTGTATGAGGAGCAGTATATTCTAACAAAGATCCTCCTTTTGCTTATTCAGTCAGGCTTTTTTGAGAAGATAGCAAACTTGTACCCCTTTGCATTTATGCCACTTTCTGCTCCAAGTGATAACAATTCGCTAAATGGGATGATGCTAGAATGGGGCAGAACAAGTTTTTGTTTTTATGTGACTTCCAGCGTTGATGAAGATTTGTTTTTCAAACTTCAGAGCAATAGTTGGAGAGTTATTGCTGTAGGTAAGTGTGAATCCAAAATGAGATGATGGTTTTCCTTCTCACGCTGTTTCCAATTATCTACCACATTAGGAGTTCATACATGATATCTCCGCTATGTACTATCCTATTTTACATGTTGGAAAGAGGCACCGGTATTGAAGTTGATGGCTATGCTTCTTCTGATCCAGATAATGAATGTGGTATGAAGGATTCTGGAGTTGTAAAGATTGGCAGGCTCGAGGAGTTGCCTCTCACTTTGACTATGTTAATTAAAAAGGTTATTTTGTGTTTGGTGTCTACCATTGTATTTTTCTTGTAATGGTGTAGTGCATTAAATTTAATTTAATTCATCTCTTTCTAATTTGTTTCATCCAGGAAATAGGCAGCTCATCTGTTTTGGTGGTTGGCTATGCAATGAAACAATCCCGCGAGGAAGACTTTGCCAAGGCAAGTTTCCAACATTGTGTTAGTGATTACCTAGTATTAGATCTGTGCTGGAATGGTGGAACATCAATATTTTTTTTCTCACACTGTTTGCAGAGAGGAGCATTCCCCCTTTATCCTAACAAAAACAGGCTTATGTTTCTTCCAATTTCATTTGAACTTCCCTTAGCTGCTCAACTACAAGAAGTTGATATGGTCCTTCACAAAATGACTGATTTGATCATTAGCATTGATCCAAACTGCTCCATCAATTTTCCACAGGGGGTTTCATTTTCTTCGGGAATGTCTGAAATTATAAGGTACTCCCTCCGTTTCAAAATATAAGGCGTGCATGTATTTCAAAATGTCAACATTTATAAATTTTGACTAGTAATTAAGCTAAAAGCATATATGTTTAGTCTTATGCATGTGATATAGTTGTATTTGTATTTAAAAATACTTTTCATATTATGCTAATTTTGTATTTGTTGATGATATCTTGTGAAAGAAATTAATGGTCAAAGTTCTATATTGAAGACCGTGCCAAAAAATTATACGCCTTATATTTTGAAATGGAGGGAGTACATAACAAGAGCCAACTAAGATCTACAGAAAGTAATTCTATGGGTTAACATGCTGATATTCCTATATTTTTCTTGCCAAGACTTTGAGAGTTTCTATGTTGTTCCAATTATTGTCATTTGTCTGTTATAACGTATTTTTATCGCTAGCTCTGAATTATTTATATGTTAAATCTGACGAGCTATCATCCTACAATTCTGAATTGAATAGAGCGACATTGGAGCAACCCAACTTTCTGCAAGGTCTTGAATAAGATGTTAGGTTATTTATGAACATGTTTGATGGAAGTTTGCTATGAGTACCTGAATATAGATATTGATCAGCAAGTAGCCATGACATCTACTAGTATCCTCTTTGTAGCATGAACATCTGGATCTGAAATTTTTCTTGAATTGCTTTCAGAAACTTCTTAGGTTACTGTGCTGCATTTCATTTCACTATACCCTTTACATTAATCAGGTTTACAGAAGAATTCCCTGACCTTTGCATCATTGATCCATTCAAAAATATTTACCCTTTGCTGGATCGTTTTCAAATTCAAGAAATTCTACTTAGACTGCAAGAGCTTTGCACTGAAGGAAGGCCCAATCTCCGAGCACCACAATTTCTAAAGGTCTTTTTTAATTGAACTGTACTTAGTTTTTTTGACTGGAAGCAATAAAGTACTTTCAGATTCACATATATATGACCAAATGTGTCGTTTTGCCATTGTTCAAAACTATTTGTTTTCCAGGTGTCATCTTTTTTTTACTTTATATGCTCCGTGTGTGCATCAATCTTTTTCAACGTAATCAATGATGAACTGCATAAGACATAAAGCGGGCTGTGTCCAAGCTAAAAAAACTAGGTGGTCTATTTCTTTCATCATTATGTCTGTCTATAAAAAATATTACACGGGGCCATGCCATATGGAATTTGATTCTATGCCACAAACTGTGTGCTGACCTGATATTCCTATCTTGATGTGAGGAAGTTCTTTGTTGTGCCAACGTTTCCTCCACCTTCTTTTCGGTCATAGTGCTCTAGTTCTATGGACTATGGGCTTGCTAGGTTTGTCACCAGAAACTGGAGGCACTTGAGATCTTTATGACATTTTTATTTTATGGGTTGATGGTGTTTTTATAATTTAGAGAATCCAGATGTCCAGATTCAAGGAATAGTTAGTGAATTACTAATTTCTTGGAAGAGTGTGCACTAGTATTCTCTTTTTTGTAGGCCTTCATGGTGTCAACACCACTTGTGCCATTCATCTTCCAGTTATTGGTTTTCCTGAAAACAATACATTTGTACTCCCGCTTTTCAATCCATATGTTATGGTGTTTGTGTAATAACAAATTATTTATCTTCTTCTACTGATCTTCTGTTGCATGAATATCATTACTGCTTAATTGTGCAGATTGTGCTTCTTGTACTGTGTATTATTCATATCTCCCATTGTCCCACCATTGTACACGCTTGTGGTCTTGATGCGTTTATGAAGATACTTATGTACTTTTGGTTTTTTACAATTCTTCTGTGACTACAAATTTTGTTTTTGACTTTATATTATCTATTTAAGCGAAGTACTGTTTGCTTGACTAGCTATTTTGTAAAACAGGTCAAAAACTTTTGTGGAAGTGAATTACAGAAGCAACTAGCAGATGCTAATTTATCGTTTCCACTCATTGTGAAGCCACAAGTAGCATGTGGAGTTGCTGATGCACACAATATGGTAGTGTGTTGTCTTTTACAGTCCTGCATCAACTGAATGTTAATTTATGTTTTGTTTATCCAATCATATCCTTTTGTCACCACTTCCATGAAGTTGGGTAGGCATTCACTTTTTTTTGGAAAGAAACAGAGTTCAGTTGGTTTTTCTTTATCATCTGAATTGCAAATTTTGCTGCCTGCAGGCATTAGTTTTCAAAATTGAAGAATTTAGCAACCTTAGCGTCCCTCTTCCTGCTATTCTACAGGTACAACTTTCTTCCTTTTCCTGATTTTTCTTCTGACAATGTTTCTGAGGGATATATGCACCTCTGTATAGCCTTGATACATTTGATGTTCTTTCGGGTTAATCGTTTCTTGCAAGTGCATGCTGCAAAAATGTATTTCTATCTTTTCGCATCGTGCTGTCATCAACTTTCTGACGCATCCCATGTTGACTTCCTACCTTGTTGAACTCCGTGCTATAAGGCGCTCTGCAGCTCTGTATCTGCTAAGTACAATTTTTTCCTTCTTGATGATTCACCTGCTCAAATTTGTGCCATGTTATATAGGAATTCATCGATCATGGATCCAAGATATTCAAATATTATGTGATTGGAGACAAAGTTTTCCATGCCATTAAGAACTCAATGCCTAATGCAAGCTCTCTAAAATCGTCATCAGTAGATGAGCCTCTTACATTTAATAGGTACACTTTGGAAAGTATATTTATCTGTATAGTATTGGACACCCTTTTTCTCCTTCAGCTGTTAGGTTCAATCTGTCTTATCTCAGTTTGAAGACTCTTCCAGTGGTTACTAAGGAGCAGCTACTGCAAAACAGTGTACAAGATAGCAAAACTTTGGACACTGATCTAGTAGAAGAGGCTGCAAAATTGTTGAAGGAATCACTTGGACTTACAATTTTTGGATTTGACGTTGTCGTAAGTATTTCTTCTGATCTTTGTATTGATCATGCATACAAACTATATATTCTTCTTTTTGTCATAAAGTTATGAAGAGTTTTCTAGCATCACCAAGGGTCAAATGGAAACAATTTCTTTGTGATATTTAATCTCAGTGGTAAAGTTGCGACGTTGTGTACATCGACCCCCCTTATCCCGCTTTTACAGGAGTTTCCTTCCCTCCGCCGCCCCCCTGGGTAAACATTGGGGTATGATGATAATGATGATGATGATTTGTATTGATTATGCCTTTTGAGTTCAGTACAACTACGAAGGCAATAAATTCTTCCCCCTGGAAATCTAGTGCCCTTCTAGTTGCCATTGCATTTACTGTTGATCACTTTACATAGGAATTGTAACAATAATAATGTAACATCAGAACAAAATATTCATCATTCCATTGGGTGACTTGTTTTTGATATGCAGGTTCAAGAAGGCAGTGGAGACCATGTCATAGTGGACCTGAACTATCTGCCATCATTCAAAGAAGTTCCTAACTCTGAGGCAATGCCTGCATTCTGGGAGGCAATCAGGCAGTCATACGAGTTGAAGAAAGGCAAGGTGCAAAGTTAGTTCAAGGCTTCAAGTAAATCATATACAGTATAGGCAACGATATCTATACATCTGGGGACCACTCCTGGGTGTTGATTTAACTAGACCTCTAGCTGTGGTTGCTTGTCGCTTAGAATTGTAGTCTAGTTTGCAACGTTTCAGGCAGAGATGTAATAATCCGGGAGTAAATGCTCAACTCAGTGACAATTGGCAGCTGAATAAGTATACAACTCTTCTGTGTTAAACCGACCATTTTGTTGTGTATTATATCAAAATAATTTGCGTGTGAATGTCAATGGCCCAGTAGACCCTCTGTTAGGTTCGGCCAGCGCACGTAACACCCTCCGCTGTAATTAGAAAGGGAAAGCTAACGTGTGTGTGGCAGCCCTGCATGAACCAGCAGCCTATGCATGTTGCTGACTTGTTTCCTTCATCTATTTTGTTCTTGTTTTGTCAAAAAGGTATCAGCGTGATACAGTTAAAAGCCCTCAAGCTCTGGCATGGCATGGTTGTGAATTTGACCCTACATGTGTTGTACCGACCTGTTTCTGCCGCGAAAGAAACAAATGGAAGGAAAGAAGAAAGCTTGAAACAATCAAAGATGGGAGAGACCAGGTTGAACAAGTGTGCGCCAAATGGAGGGCAGGCCAAGGAGAAAGAAACACTGCACCAAATGGATGTTTTCCCGTTCGGTTGCACATGTATGCCCCTTGCACCAACACTTTTGTTACATTTGTATGGATTGTGTGGACCTCCAGGAAAAATTTCAGGATTGCCGGCACATTTAGAGTATTCAGGTAACCTATTGGCTATTGTCAAAGGGAAATATATGCGTCTGCTCTCCCTATATCTCAGCATCTTCTTTGGGTGTGAAGACCTTGTGGTGAACGCCCTGTTCCCTGAAAATGGATCGCGTGAAGAGGATTGCCGGCTTGGCGAAGGGCTTGTCTGCGGTTCCAGCCCGGAAAGACGAAGATGAGAGCTTGGTTCTGTTTGGGGAGCTGCACAAGCATGAGAAAGAGAAGGATGTAAACCTCCTAGAACCAATGTACTCGGTGGAATTTGAAGCTATCCAAGGTGAGGTGCTACCATCATTTTAGTCTTTCTCTTACTTCGTTATCATGAAATGAAGCAATTTTTTCCCTTATGTTTATTATCAGTGCCTAGCCTACTGCCTAGAAGGCTAGAAAGAACATGAGTTTTTTTGCATGATATTTTGAGTTAGACAATAAATGAGAGCTTAAGTCCCTGAATTTCAGAACATGCTTAAGAATATCCATGGAAAAACATCTCTTTGCTTGGATGATAGATCATCTGACTGGAGTGGTTTGGTTGACTGAACCACAGGATTAGGAAACGGGCGCATGTTCAAACTCCCATCAGGGAAGAGAGATTACTTCCTGCCAGATGGTGGAAAGCATGACTACGACTGGTAAAAAGATGGAATTTTCTCTTAGTTAATATGATTTGCACCTATTCTTGCATTTTGAAGAAAAAACAGTTCATTTCAGGCTCAAAAGTCCTCCAGCCACCCCACTGTTCCCTTCCCTTGAGATGGAAGTTATTTCCACTCCAATGGTTTTTCAGAGGGAGCTTCCTATCCTTCAACCAGTTAAAACATCAAGCGTATGGTGAACGTTTACACTAATAGTGGCCTATCAAATTTCAGATCATTTTAGAATAATCCATGTACTGATATTATGTTTCACAAGTCTTGTACAAGCCAAACCCCTGATCTTACTGTGACGTTGTGAAACTCCCACAGTTGTCAAGCAAGCTTGAGGCAACCAGTTCATCGATAACGTCCGAATCGCCTACCTCCAGCTACTTGAACACCATTACTCCAACAGAAAGACCCAGCTCTTCATCAAAGAAAAAGCCCATCAGAGGTTCTCCTGCCTTCTCTAGAGAGGGTAACTCAGCTTACAGAATAGACAAGAGATCAAGCTATACACCCCTGACAAAAAGGAAGCACAGTGCAGTCCCTTCAGCTACGACGAACACCACCACGACAAAACCGACCAAGAAAACCTCTTGCAAGAAGCCTGCAATCCCAGCCAGCACAACTGCAATCAAGAAAGTGAGCAACCAAGAGCTCCCTGACAAAACACACACGGAAATTACGACGGCGGATGTGCCGAAAGCTCGGTCCAAAGGTCCAACGTTGGGCATAAAGGACATGAAGATCGACAATGGCGTCGCAAGAAAACTGTCATGTCCACCTGCTGCAGCTACAGATAGTAGCAATGAGATGCCATTCGACGGCAGACAGAAATCACATGATACATTGGCACCAAAAGGGAAGAGTAGAGCTGGTGCCTTGTCTGCTACCAGTAAGGACGGCCGTGCAGCGGAGGCGGCAGCAGTTAAGGGAGGGAGAAGAATGGGCGGGGAGAAGGAGCAGAAGCCAAGATTTGGAAACCATGCCAAAAACTCGGGATAATTGTCAGTTGATAGAGTAGGTCAGGGACGGACCATTGTTATTTCAGGAAGAAATGCAGAGTAGCATCCCTTCAGCCCATTTTGTGCAAATACACTCGGTATACAGTGTTTTGTGTTGGGAGATTTTGCACCATGCAGTTGAATGAACAATCTATATGTTGGAAAAGAGGAGTTTTCTAATGATGCAAGAATCTCTCGAACAACAAAATCATTCATACATATGTCTATTATATAATTAAAATAGGAATCAGCGGAGCCACCATGTTAATCAAAGAAGTTCTCGTATAAATCAAGAAAAAAATTGACACCACTGATTTCCGTGGAACCAGATTATAACGGATTAAAATTTAAAAATAATAGAAATAAATACAGAAAGAGTATATATTAGCTCAAATAAAAACCATTTTTGCTAATCATCAGATGACTGATTTTTAGAGAAATCTCAGTCGATCTTTTTTATGCCTTATAGTGGAGGTATCTTATCTATGATCCAAAAAATAATTGAGAGTTAAATAACTCTCAGTCACCTAATGTGAAACATATCTTAATAAGAAAATTTAAATTTAAATTTAAAACAAAAAACGTGAGAATTTGTACTATTTTTCGAGAGGTTAATATTGACCGTTGGATTTACATAATAATATCCATATTCAACGATGTAGATTTTTTCTTTTTCTATGATTAACGTGAGAATTTCTACTATTTTTCTATTAACGTGGGAATTTCTAGGATTTTAGGATTAATGTGGTGGCTCCGTTTAACTTTGTTTTATATAGATAGTAGATAGATAGATAGGAACCAGCGGAGCCACCACGTTAATCAAAGAAATTCTCATATAAATCAAGAAAAAAATTGACACCGCTGATTTCCGTGGAACCAGATTATAACGGATTAAAAATTAAAAATAATAGAAATAAGTCATTATATTAGCTCAAATAAAAACCCTTTTTGCTAATAATCAGACGACTGATTTTTAGAGAAATCTCAGTCGATCTTTATTATGCCCTATGGTGGAGGTATCTTATCTATGATCCAAAAAATCAATTGAGAGTTAAATAACTCTCAGTCACCTTGAAAAAGGGGGGCGCCTGCACGAAACGCAAAATGCAGGCGCCTGCACTGTAGTCGGTCCCATATAAAAATTCATATATCACATTAATAGAAAGCGAGCATATTGCTGCTGTCGGGTTCCTCAACGAGCTCACCAGCTGGCAGTTGCCTCGACGGCACTGCTTCCTCCCACCTAGTCGGCCGCATATTCATGTCTCAGTGTTAACACTATTCATGTTTTAGTGTTAAAATTAGCCGATGATACACGTGACGTGTAGTGGAGTGTTAGGAACGTAGTAAGAACAAAGGAAGTATTAAAAAATTAAATGAAAATGTTGTTGGAATGGTAGCCACTCTATGTTAAACATATAACTAAACCAAGAATAATTTTACATAAAGGAGTCTAAACGAGGGAGGAAATACTTTTCAATAGCATCAAAAACAGTCTTTGAAAAGTCAGTTTGGCTTGCTTTGAGATGTCAATATGTATAGTTTTTTTCAACAAATTTAGCTAAATTAGTCTTTCAAGATCCATGTAACAATTTAAGATATTCAATAAAAACACCTTCTAGAAATTGTTGTATTCCATCTTCCATGAAACCAAGAAGCATGTATAATTATTCATAGACATCCCAAAAAAAAAAAAGAATAAGTTCCTTGAGCTCCACGCGGTTGCATTGCTCTTCTTTCAGGTAACTAATCTACAACCTAAAAAACTTGGCATTTAAAATGAGGAAAATTGAGCTGGTGACATCGAAAGGTCGCTCTCTTTGGTTTCTAACACCGAGAAAACTCCGTTATCTTATCTAGAACTAAATGGTGTCCACGTTACTCATTTCTAGCACTCCGTCACGACAACAGTTAACGGTGTCCTCTTTAGTCTCACTGCACAGCGAGTCCCATCTCTCTCCCTCTCCTTCTCCAGCTATGAGCTGTCGCCGCCTGCGTGGAGAGAGAAGGAGAGCCAGGAGAGAGAACGAGAGGGGGGAGAGAGAGAGAGAGGCAGAGGCGGCTACCGACTGGGAGAGGGAGAGGAAGGAGAGGAGGAAGAAGAGAGGGAAGAGGATAGGAGAAAGAAGAGAGAGGCAGATGCGGCGGCGGCATGAAGAGAGAGGAAGAGAGTGGAGCTCAGGGAGAGGGGGAGGGAGAGAGAGGAGGAAGAAGGAGGAGACACTTGCAAGTGGGCTCCACGTGTTAGCTAACTGAGCTAACGGCTCCATCTAACACACTGGGGTGACGGAGTGGTAGAAAGGGGTATAGAGGTGCACTTCAGTGCTACATTGGAGAGGTCGATTCCAGTGCTAGATTTGAGGGAAGGTCTACTTTTGATATCACCAGCTCAATTTTTCCTTTAAAATGCGCGAGTCGAAATTTTGAATCTTATCTATTAAATCATATATATATTTGTTGCAAAAGATACTTCCAAGAACAAGCTTATTAAATTTTACAAATCTATTGAAATAATAATTAGAGGTCAAAGTTTTATTTAGAAGATATTTAAAACGTCATATTTTTATTTGCAACTAAAGAGACAATATTTCCAATGTATACAATATACTAGAATCACAAAAAAATGATAAATTAATGTGTATTCTCAACTATTTAACAAAAAGCTAGCCATGCAATTGTGCGAACCACCTCGCTTGTTCAGCTAAAAAAAACAGATGCTCTTGCATTTCTCCTGACCAGGCCTGTGTATGTGCCACAACGCAATCCTGATTGTACCATCCAATACGGATTTTCTTCTCTTTCGATGCACTAAAACTCACATTGCAAACCATTTAGGTAGCACGTGGGTTTGAATTCAAAACGATTACTCATCAAGCAACCACGCAATGAGTTGAAGCATTGGAAGCGAAGTAGAAACATTGGAATTGAGACCTGCACACAAAAGCAGTGCTCAACTTGTGCAAGGAAGGCAGCTACCTCCAATTCACCACTGCCCTCTTACCCTACGCAAGTCTGCAAATTGTCTAACTAGAGGACTCAACTCTTGGTGTCGTCCACACAAGTTTCTGAATGTTCAGTTTTGTCACCATCTATTGTGAAGATGCACTGTACACCTGCGTAGAACTCTGAAGTCTGAATTCAGAAGTACAAAGGTTGATTAGTATCGAGTGCCAGCAAGAGCTACACGAGTGAAAGCTGGAACAGATCGAGATGTATCTGATAGACTTGGAATGTTTTCCACAAAAATTCCACCTTTGCTCCTCTTGACATCTGATTTGGCACCATCCGGTTGGCTTTCAGTTTCACCTTCAATGATCTGTGTGTCGTTTCTGGTACTCCGAGTAGTCGGTAAACAAGAAAACGATCTGTGTAGTCTGCAAACATGTAATTGATTGATTGATGCCATTGGCTGAAGTGATTAGGTCCAATCGTCAGTTTGACAAGTAATGCTAAGCATGCGACAGTATCCAAGTTTGATGTCCGTTTCAACAAAAAAGATGTCTGCAAGAGTCATGTATGAAAAAGTCATGCATGATTATTGTCTTGGGCATCAGCACACTACGTGACAATGACCATAACCAGTAGGAAATTTCTAAGTAGAGTAAGCATGCATCACTTTATTTTTCAGCTCAAGTTGAATATGAGTATCCAAGACAACAGAACTTTGACAAAATGGCAATTTATTCTACTATACTAGTACAAGAGCAGAACATCTTGCTGCACAAATACTCCTATAACGCTACAAAAGGTGTCTGCTTCAGGTATGTTCTGGAATGCTCACAGCAACTGCATTCACTGATTCAGATGGCTACTCTGCAAGGAGGCTTCAGCTGCATACATGATACATATGCCATGTCCTAGGCCTAAATAGACTTCGAGTCAACTCCGCTGAATGCCATGGAGTGGCCTCAGGCAAACGGGCTTCGGTATATACAAGACTCGACTGCAAATGTCATTATTATCCTAGAGTGCGTACATCTTATATTCACTGTTCAATAGCTCTGTGTCTGAGTCAACTGATATGGACCATGACTGGCTTGTGGAGGACCTCCTAATCCTCCTCATGCTCTTCTCCTCCATCCTGTGAGTAATAATACAGTAGCACATGGAACCAAGAGTCGCCAGCATGATAGCAGTGCCAATTGCCATTGTACACCAAGCGAGCCACTGATCATCATGGTCCACAACGACATAGGTCAGTGCAATGAAGGCTGCTGATATGCAGAGGCACGCAAGCCACATCAGTTTGTTCATCACAAAGACCATTTTTTTCTTGGCTTTCTGCTCAACAACAATCAGAGAGGTCTGGACAACAACGACAGCAAGCGAGATAAAGAGAGCCAAGGCATCAAAGACCAGGAAAATTATAAATGATGGATTGCTTGCTACGAATGCTTGCCCTAAGGACATGTTGGGCTCAGTTGCCTTTTCCATATCTTCAAGAAAATTACCGGGAATAGTGAATATGGCTGCAAAGGCAACGGTGGCAATAAGCACTGCAACAACAGTATTGGAGTTGATGGCATTGTTTAGTCCACCAATGTGGAGCTTTTGAAGTCTCTTCTTGATTTTGTGGAAATGCATCTTGGTCTGGCGTGTTTGCTTGATCTGATATTGAACATCATGTTTAATATCGCTGACTGTCTGCTTAAGCTGCTTTGCAGAATTCGGAGGATTTACTTGCTCTTTTGCAATTACACCACCAGCCTCTCTCAAGATGTTAGCAAGTTCTTCATCACCTAGTTTCTCTGCAATAGCAAAAGCAGTCTCTCCTGCTTTATTAACTGCATTGACATCAATTGTGTCAACTGACAAAAGAGTCTGAACTATCTGCAAGAGATTACACGAATATCAGCTTAGGGTACAACATATGAAGTTTTAAAAAATGAAATGGTAAGTACATACAATATTTAACATCCCGTAACGTTCTGGTAAAAAATTAATATGAAATCATGTTTTCATTAAGTTCCCCAGAAGAAAGATAAGTCTCTTTTTTGTATATCCTGAACTGTATGTTTCTTTACTATCAATAAAATTGTTAATTTCCCTGTTAGAAGTTTCTTATATAACATCTAAAGCTGTTGGCATTAAGAAAACAATCTCTCACAAATGAAATAGCTGATGAGCTTCTATTTTCATATTTTTTATGACCAGCACAGGTTCAACCAGAAATAAGACTGTTAACATGAATCTTGAAGGATGGAAAAAAATAGAAGATGCTGCTGAGATATGATCACTTACAATGGTGTTGCGCTTTCGTGTTGCAACATGCAACGGTCTGTTCCCCTTGTTATCTTCCACATGTATAACTGAGGCATCAGGCTTCAACAACTCAAGTAGAATTTCAGCATTTTGACCTTTTGAAGCCATGTGCAGTGCTGTTTGTCCCTTCTTATCTGTTCTGAAACCAATCCCTGGATCCTTATTTAACAGTGATGTGACCACCTCCACGTGGCCCATTCTTGCTGCTGAATGCAATACCGTTTTGCCATTATTTTTTGCAATCCTGGCCAGGCTTGCGTCCGTTTCCAGTAGAAGATTGACAATATCAACATGACCTTGATTGGCAGCACTGTCCAAAGCGGTGGCATTTACAGAATTTGTTGTCATAGCTAATGCAGGAAATGCCTGCAACAACTCCTTCAAAACATCTACAAAGCCAAGAATTGGAACTGCACGCTATGAGCTAGAAATCTTTTGGCAAATCAGTTCAAGCATAATTTACAAACACAGAGATAACTGCTAAAGTATAAGCATCATTATGTATAGGGGATAGGACGAAACAACAGTTTGCTTTTCTCCACAACCTACAGAACAAAATATTGAAAATTACACTGGTTGATTGGTTCGAAGCAGACTGATGGCAGATCAAAATGAATTTGCAAGTGCTAGAGATTGGCATTTTTGCTGTCTTATCACTGAATTTGTGGTGAAATAAAATTATTTCCGAAGCGCAAAAGACTAGTATGTACTACATTTGTTTAGACACATCATATCTTTTACGCACGATCCTAGATCATTTCTGCAAATTATACATCAAAACTGTTAAGTCATACTCAATTTTTCCATCAATCCTAAAGAAAGATAAACAAGGCAATCTGGAATCTAGAGCAAATCGTCAAAGTAACCTATCATTTACTTATTGTAGCAAGTAACCTATCATTTATTTATTGTAGCAGGCAGCTAGTGTGTAAAATCTTTATTGATGTATGTTCTTCAGGAAATAAACTGGGGAAATTGCCTTTTGTAATCATAGGGTTTTGCTGAGGTCACTGAACACAAGCGATTCTTTATAAGCATAAACAACTCTGCGTACAAACCAAACCAAATGAATGATTCAAGTCAGTTCCACAAATTTTAAAAATACCAATACAAGAAAGCCTAATCAGAAATTTATTGACTTGGCAAAAAGAACTCAATGGGCCCAAAATTCAGCAATATACGATCATTCATGATGGGCGAAAGAAAACTAACCCAGATGGCCCTGCTTCGCCGCAATATGAAATGCATCGAAGCTATTGTTGGCCTTGATCCCTGCTGACTGTACATCACATGCCTTCAATATCTCGCACACAACCTCAAGATGCCCCTTCTCAGCTGACACATACAGAGCGGTTTCACCGTCCTGGTTCTGGCGACTAGCCAATTCCCCCACCAGCTCTGGATCACTCTCCGCAAAGATCTTCTGGACATGGGCAACACTGCCAGCCCTCGCCGCAAGGTGGAGCGCGGTGTCACCCTTCTTCCCAGGGCTGTCCTTGTTCCTCCTCTCCTTGAAGCTCTGTTGCTTCTCCATGGACAAGAACTTGAAGCTTCTTTGCTTCTCTATACCCCGAAAGCTCTTCAACTTCTCTAGAGCACCAAGTCGGGCACTGGATTGCCTCTCCATCTCCAAATCCAATAGTTACAGTCTGATGGTACTGCGAAATCCAAAGATTGCAGGATCTTGTTCTTGCAAAATCTGAGAAGTTCCACTCCCGTACACTTCGGCAAATTCAGCTCCAGTTGATAAAAAAAAATGTCAGGTGTTCAGATTGCAAATAATAAGCCAAGATTTGATCGTGCCTTCGCGGAATCCAACTACCCCTCTACTCGCTACACAGCCGCTACACCCCCTCCGCTTTGGTTCACAAGAACAACTTTTTGGCTGCTTGGCACACATGGAACCAGCGAAAGTTCTCAAATTTCTCCATAGAAATCTTCTCTCCCTGCAACCCGGCGAAAGACTCGGGAGTTTGGAATCGCGGCGTTTTGTCCTCCCGTCGAAGGCACAAAACCATTAACTGGTCCCAGATCACCTCAAACTGCAAAAGAACAAAAAATCGACAAAAATTAGCACACATATACCATCCTTTTGCCCATGATCCTAAGGGGGGTAAAGAACAAATCGAATAAAAACGAACAACCTCCGAAACCAGAAAATACAAAAATGGAGAAAATCCAACAAATATTCGTCCCAAGAGGAGTTCCTCACCACAAGAAAACAAACAGCACAAGGAGCCAGGCCGCCACAGGATCTCCTCACCAGAGCACAAGAATCAATGAAGCCAGCGATCCCACAGCACAAAAAATCCCATCTTTCTTGCTGCGCCGGCCGAGAGAGAGAGAGAGAGAGACGGACGCAGCGGTGGGTATCTTGGAAGCTGGACGGCTCCAAAGCTTTCTCCCGCGGTCCCTCTCCGCGACGGCCCGACCAGGAAGCTCACTTATTAGTAGGTTCCAGTGTTCTTCCCCCACCCTCGCCGCGCGCTTATCATCGAGCGGCGAGACGACGACTAAACAAAGGCGCCCGCGCACGCTTGGTAGTCTTCTGCTCTTGATTTTTTTTTCCCTCTCGTGGGAATAATCGTGCGACTTTGCGGTCGTCGCCTTGCTTTTGGAAAAAAGATGACTTTGCTGTCTTTTTTTAAAATCCGCCCTTTCTTTGCCACAGCTACTTATTTTTTGAGTAATTTTTTTCCTGTGGCTACTAAAATTACGAGTATATTGGTCTTGTTTTTTTTTTCCTAAGAGGCAATAAACTATGATGTCTACTTTTCTACTTTCATCTCAGCACACCACATAACGAAGGGAGAAGTAACATTGTGTTTCCACGGAATATTGGAAAAAGATGTCAGTCCTTACACGTAAAATCCTCCAACATTTTAAGAAAAGATCCTCTTCATATGTGATTGTTTATTCTAATGCGGCAACAAGTTCCTAGAGCAACCCATCAATTTCTCTAAAAACTTTCTTCCCCTCCCGCGAAAAATATATATCGGAATCTATATATACAATCATACACAGAAATACTCCCGAACGGTATACCATTGGACGAGTCGCGACGGTAGTGTTTCCACCGTTCCATGAACATGAATCTTAGTTGTTTAGTATTACAAGCTCCCGCAAATGACCCGTACGATATTTCCCATTGTCACAACTCTCGCGGCTCCAAAATTAGATGCTCTCTATTAATAAAGTATCACCTTTTGCAACAATGTTGGTGTGCCACATCAGCAATAACCTAGATTATAAGAACATCCTCAATAGCCCCTCCACCCCACCCCTAAAACACTATTCATATGTGTATGTATGAATAGTGTTTTATGGTTAGGATGTAATGGGTTGTTGGGATGCTCTAAGGCAAGGATCGATCATTTGTGCCACTCATATCCATATGATCAACGATAACCAGACCTATTGGCAACCAATAACAATATGTACGAAATAGCTGACGAAGATAACTGCGAAGTAGTGCGTAACTTTAGTAGCAGCTCAAGGGTGTTGATGGCGGTGAGATGTCGAGCGCGCTTCTGCATGACTGCATGTACCATTGCGCCAAGGAAGAAAGTGTGGGCGTGGAGGAAGAAGCAAGACATCTGGGGTACTGCACTGCCACGTAAGGTTGGGGAGAAGAATAAATATGTACAACCCATCCGTAAGACAAAAAAGTTGAGTTTTACTGTATCAAATTTATGACCTTCTCAAAGATGTTTTAAAGAATTTTAAAAATTTTAAAAATTTATTTTACGAACCCTAAGAAAAACTATTTAAAACCCCATAAAAATAACTATAAAATATTACACCCGCCCGCGCACGCTTGGTAGTCTTCTGCTCTTGATTTTTTTTTCCCTCTCGTGGGAATAATCGTGCGACTTTGCGGTCGTCGCCTTGCTTTTGGAAAAAAGATGACTTTGCTGTCTTTTTTTAAAATCCGCCCTTTCTTTGCCACAGCTACTTATTTTTTGAGTAATTTTTTTCCTGTGGCTACTAAAATTACGAGTATATTGGTCTTGTTTTTTTTTCAAAGAGTCAATAAACTATGATGTCTACTTTTCTACTTTCATCTCAGCACATTACGGCCATCTTTGATACCTTGTTTAGTTGTAGTTTAGTTGTGGTTGGGAAAATTTGATCATCTTTGAATGTGCTTTGAAAAGGCTAAATAAATTATTAAAAAAATATTCTTAAGATCTTTGAGAAAAACCCTACAAAGTCCTAAAAAAAATTATTTCCAAAAAATAAAGTATATGGCCTATACAAAATAGTCAAATTTTTCTAACCACAACTAAACTAGAACTAAACAAGGTATCAAAGAGGGCCTACATAATGAAGGGAGAAGTAAACATGGTGTTTTCACAGAAGATTGGGAAAAGATGTCGGTCCTTATACGTAAAATCCTTTAAAATTAAAAAAAAAGATCCTTTTCATATGAGATAGTTTGTTTATTTTCATGCGGCCACAAGTTCCTAGAGCAACCCATCAGTTTCTCTAAAAACTTCCTTCTCCTCCCGCAAGAAATACATATTGAGAGAATCTATATATACAATCTTAAACGGAAATACTCCCGAACGGTACACCGTTGGACGAGTCACGACGGTAGTGTTTCCACCGTTCTATGAACGTGAATCTTAGTTGTTTTGTATTACAAGCTCCTGCAAATGACCTGTACGATATTTCCTATTGCCGCAACTCTTGCGGCTTCAAAATTAGATGCTCTCTATCAGTAAAGTATCACCTTTTGCCACCATGTTGGTGTGCCACATCAGCAATAACCTAGATTATAAGGCAAGGATCGATCATTTGTGCCACTCATATCCATATGATCAACGATAACTAGACCTATTTGCGACTAATAACAATATGTACGGTTGTTTGATGCATACGATGGTAGCAGTCGAAGTAGCTGACGAAGATAAGTGCGAAGTAGTGCGTAGCTTTAGTAGCAGCTCAAGGGTGTTGATGGCGGTGCACCGTTAGGGAGATGACGAGCACGCTTCTGCATGACTGCATGTGCCATTTGTGCCAAGAAAGATAGTGTGGGCATGGAGGAAGAAGCAAGACATGGGCCTTGTTTGTTTCAGATTAAATTAAATTAAATGAAAATTTGTTATTTTTGTATAGGCCAAATGTTGTAATATTTTGTAGTTATTTTTTTGGGTTTTAAATAGTTTTTCTTAAAGTTCATAAAATAATTTTTTCATAATTTTTTGAATATTTTAAAACGTCTTTCGAGTGGGTCACAAATTTGCTACAGTAAAGCGCAACTCAACATTAATCTGAAACAAACAAGGCCATGATCTGGGGTACTGCACTTCCACGTAAGGTTGGGGAGAAGAAGAAATATGTACAACCCGTCCGTAGTAAGACAAAAACCTGATGGTGCGGGAGCTATACCGTCCGGAAGCCGCAGAACGGTATGCTATGGTCTAGTTACTTCCAATATAAAATGCGAAACCTACGGTTTAGGATTCGTTCTTTTTTACTTGTCTTATAGTAACTTATTTGTTTATATGACTTATCTCTAATTAACTTTGGTAACATTCTGACATGAAATCTCGAGAGCCGGGTTTTCTTTATTTGACTTGTCTTATAGAGCTTATAAGCAGGCCTTCAAAATAGGAAAAAGATAGATTAAAAAACCAAATTATTTAAATTTTACATAAAGATAAGTAAATAAGTAGATAAGTCAAATAAATAGTAGAGAACAAAGTTTTAGAGTGGGTGGAAATAAACAATTTCACTCCCGCGGTCCCGCCGTTAGTTTACAAGCTTGATTGCTGCTACAGTGAAATATATAAAGAAGATTCCCTTGTAGGGACACGGTTGGATTTGCTTAATATACCCAATATGGAGGTCTTGGAATTAACAATTAAGCAACAACAACCTACTTTCTTGCCAATCGAATAATCATATTAGCAACACCTGCTTTCTTGCGCTTACTAGAATTTGTTTCTGATACCTTGTTCCAGAAAGATTTTTCAGGTATTAGACTGAGGCTTTGATCTGCATATAGTTTTCGGAACTTCAATCAAATCACTGTACCAGGCTCCACAAACATGCGTTACATAGAGATTCTAAAAGCAATTTTTTTATCTATCTATTTGTTTATCCTCTTTTTATATTAATTTGGTGGTGCCATTACATTAGCATCATTTTCTAAGGACAAAAAAACATAGATCATATGCATCATGATGGCCAGTGGCACATGCACCGGTGCATGTTGTTCTTTGTCTTGTGGGTTGGCGACGATGGCGGCCATGGCTCTCAACATCACTGGTGTGATCAGGCAAAAAGGAAAGGCACATCAAGAACCCCACGCGTTAATTTTTGACAGTGACCTTTCGATTCCAAAACACCCAACGGCCCATCGGTAATTGTAATCTACTGATAATTAGTATGAAAAGTTGTCAAGCGGGTCGATGCGTGCTGCTCTGCGGGTAGAGGGTTGGCGATGGGATCAGTTCCCCGATCTCCGACGGGGAATTTCTCTATTAGGGGACGGGCATGGGGAGAAATTTACCCCACAGGGATGTAAACGGGGAAAAACCATCCTCTGTCGAGGATGGTGGGGATGGGGACATGACCCGGTTGGGGCCCGAAATTACTTTTGTTTATTAGAATTGTTAGGTCACAAACATGTAATCTAGCCCGTTGCATCCACATTTTCTGATATGTAATAACCAGACCTTTAATGTATCCACTCATTCTATTTTTTCTTCCCACTTAGCATGATTTTAGGGTAAAAATGATGATGGTAGCTTTTCTTTTATGTGAATTTTTCGTTGGGCCTCACACCAACTACAAATTCGTCTGCCGGTCCGTGGACCCGCTGCTCTTCAGGAGCGTGATTCCCAGACACCGACAGTCCCCGACGGGCCCGTTACTCGAATGGGGATGGGAAAATTTTATCCCCGAGACGAGGAATGGGAAAAATTTGGATCGTGGAGATGGGGATGGGTAGGCATCCCCCGACGGGGAATGTCCCCGTTGCCACCCCTATCTGTCGGCTTGCACGGCAACGAAGATACCATTTGGACTTGAAGATCAACATCTCCGGAGGAATTTCATTAAAAAAAATTGAATTGTAATGAGACTGCCGTCTTGATTTCATTCATTTTTCTTGAAAATAATTAAGAATCCATGCTAAATTTTAAAAACTCCGTGTCAACTATAACAAAAAAATACAGATTTAGATAAAAATAAAAAAAATCATATCAGATAAAAAGGAGTTCATATTGGTAGAAATTAAAATATAAAATTAGTAAATTTATAACAAAAAATAAAAATACATGAAAATTTTAAATTTGATAGAATGCTAGCCGTGTAAATGTGTGCGGAACGGATAGGACAAGCAGACCAGTGTCTAGATCGTCGAATCCAGTCAAAATTTGCACAGGCCGGGTTAAATAACTTTTAGCTTATATTAAGCTTGTTATTATCATCTCTGTTGACTTGGTTTTAATCTGATAGTGAAGGTCAATGGTTGGCAAGCTGGCAACAACCACACAGCTCCCATCAAAACACGTGTTCCATGAGCTGATCAGTTTGCAGTTGCACTGCTTAAAACCTTATCCCGTTGTGCAGTTGCGGCAGGGTCTGTACTTTAGCTACAGAACCGTGGAAATTAATGTTTTAGTCTGTTCTTTCATGTGATTATTTTTTATCAGGTGTCAGTGTGTCACCCTCACTCGCTAGTCTGAAGAAACGGTGTGATCTTCAGTTACACGCAGGGAAGCGGTGGGTTTGGTTTGTGATTTTCAAGACCTTTTCATATTTATGTGCCTGTCAAATATCGCTAACTCAAATCAGGTACTACATTGGACGACCAAAAGGAGAATGCTTTGCTGAATGCTGAATGCTGATGCTCCCAGAATCAAAAGTTACATAGTACTGAACCATATGGAGATCACCATCCGAAAAGCACAAGCTTTCTCAGAACACCTCAAAAGAAAAATAAAAAATGGGCTGCTTTTGAAAAAGCCCCTCAATCATCCGAGTCCCAGAATAGTTTGTTTTCGTCACCTTTCTAGACCACATAAACAAAAGTCGAATCCCAGACGACGCACATCTATCATAGATGTGAGTGCACGATCTCTGTACCGATCTGCTCCCTCCACTGCAGAAAGGGAGCATGGCCATCACTCTGTCCACATGAGCTGCTGGTCAACTCAGCACGGCTATGTAACACATCCCCTTTGTGCTTGCTTTGGTGTTTGGTCGCAGTGGAGCTCACTGCTGGCTCAGCTTCTCCTTTCTGAGTTCAAATCCACTCTTTTCCTCTGTGGCAAATGACATGGTGGTTCTCGTTAAGGCTGATACCTCCACCTGTCTGCAGCCCGAACCTTTTTCCTTCCTTCACTCGATCACGTATTCAGCCTTTGCCTAGCTCGGTTTAACAGCTCTGAACCTGTGTTTCAGAGAAGCACGCCATATCGATGCTCTGAAATTTGAAGAACATAACATATGTATAAGAGAGGGGAACAATGGTTTTTTTATAACTGTCCTATAAAAGGAAATCTTCGGTGACCCCTCGAGCGTCTCCCATGGGTGAGTCAAGGGACGACTCATCCTCTGCTACTAGACTTCTCTCGCCGACATCCTTCCTCATCACCGTCGTCACCGGTGTTGCGGCAGACGCATCCCCCTTTCCCTCTCTTCTCTTCTCCATCGACCTCTCTTCCAATAGTCCCTTTTCCTTCGCTTCGAATGGGGTGGCTTCACCATGCATGCTGCGGTTGGGTCGTCAGATCCACCTCACTCAGATCTGACGCGCCTGAGTGTGGCGTCGTCAACGGCGTTGTAGCTTGGAGACCTCTCCGGTGGCCAGATCCGATCTAGCGGCGGCCAGGTCCAATTTCCCTACTTCGTGGAGGCAGGATCCGACGCGTTGTCCCATTAGAGGCCACAGATCCTGTCGTCCTCGAGGCGGCTATAGCATTGTCGTGGCGGGAGGAAGCCCGTGGCGGCACAGAGGCTTTGACAACGAGCAACTCTGACGGGATTGCCCTTTCCCGTGTCTGCGATAGCTTCGGTCGGTGCTGGTGAGGGAGGCGACGACTCCAACGTTAAGCGTCCCCGCGGTGCCTCTCTCTCTCTCTCTCTCTCTCTCTCTCTCTCTCGTGGTTGTGGGGGTCGGGTCGGGTCCGTGTCGGTCGGCGGCGACTTCGGCGGCAACTTCAGCGACGAGTGGCTCCGGCAATGGTTCCCTCTTGACGAGCATCCTTCATCCAAAACGAGAAACCCGTCAAGAGGGAGGATGCTCAGATCTAAAGTTCCGACGTGTTTGGCAGCGAAGCGACTGGTTCCGAACACTGGCGATGTTCATGGTTGTTGCCTCCTAGCAGTTGCAGCAGTGGCATCGGCGCTCCGCTAGTGACAGCCGAGGTGGCTCGGTGGGCGGGGCATAGGTTAACGTCGAGGGCATGGCCCCCCGATGGCGGTTGTGGACGCGGATCCTCTGACGTACGTCAGGGGCGTAGTCGGATTTTTTTTAGCCGTCGGATTTTGATCGATCGGCTTTCCTTTGCCACTTGCACGAAAATTAAAGCGTTTTTCTCTCTCCTCTCTACTCTCACGGGAAAGTCAGAGGATCCCGATCAGGCGGTTGTGGTGGTCGTGCCTTGGAGGTCGTCCGGAGCGATGTTGAGGCCGATGTATGCGACTTGGAGGTTGAACTTGGCGCGTGGTGGTATAACTTTCTAGTTTATTCTTCTTGGTCCACTCCCATTGGGTTCGTAGTGGTTTTGCAGCAGCGTAGCGGAGTGGAGGACGGGTCCGGTGATGAGGTTCTCGGATCCAGTGGTGCAGCTTTGGCCCAATTCTAGGGGCATGTGGTCACTGGTCAGTGGCGGCTTTGGGAGGTTGATTCTTGGGACGTTTTTCTCTGAGCGAAAACCCGCCAGTCTATCAATGACCGATGATGGCTTTGTCATGGAGACCACACATGCGGAAAGCCTTTCCCATTCGACCCTGTGATGATGACGCTTGTCAGCGCCGTTCCCTTTCCTGTAGGCATCACCGTGGGTATCCCTTCCTTAAGACCTCCTTGATGGCCGGCGGGGCAAGTGCACTAGTTGGAGCGGCCCTGTCGTTCCCCTCTTCTGCGGTGGTAAGACCCGTCCTTCTCCTAGGTGTTAGTAGCGGCAGAGGCTGCCTTGACGCGTTCAGCACGGTCGAAGCAACATCATGGTCCCTCTCTTGCGGTAGTGGCGCTCAACCATCTCTGGGTTGCCTGCAGTTGTCGTGACACCCTTATAAGAGTTGCGTGCAATTCTAGTTATTGTACCCCTCTTTTGCCACGACATCTCTTCCTTCATGTGTGGCGGTGTGCCCAGCTTGTTTTTCGCCTCCCTATGCGTTGTTGGCTTGCCCCCTTTGTGGCTAATGACTTTGTTGGCGGGTGTCATGGCTAGAGGTGGATGGCTATTATAGGTTTGCATGCGTTGTTAGGTCTACGTGTGCTATGGTGTGACGGTGCTTCTTTTCACCTAGCGGATTTGGTGTCTGGCCTTTGGCCGTGGTGGCAGCGGTTGCACTGTGGTTGTACCTTCGTGCTTTTTTTACTCATGCTTAATAGAATTGGATGACAGTTCTCCTGCCCCACTTTAAAAAAAAGGTCCTATCTATTATGAACTATCAACAAATCACATACATCGTACAATACCAATCACAAGATTTAATCACACAATATATGAAAACAGATGTAGAGAGAAAACATGAGGTGGAAATCATTATTTATCTCAATATGCCAATAGTTAGTTACATAGGGGTATCTCTCGTATTCTTGACCACAAAAAAATCTAGGGATAAGGATTCATCCCAATTGGGTTTTGCCCATAATACCCCTACATATACGATCAGGTCATGTAGGTTACAACACTCCCCCTTGGACAAACCGTGCTATACACATATATGTCTCGTTAAAAACTCCATCCAAACACCTAGTGAGAAAAAAGGATTAAAGAAAAGTGTGCATTGTACACGCAAGCTAACTTATGATATTGCCTTATTAACCTTGCTATAAAAAACTCCAGAAAAACTCATATAAGAAAAAATGAGTACAATATATGATCTTCATGATCACTATGGACTACCCCTTATGTGCTTGCTCCCCCATGAGCCTTGCACCTCTTAAAATTGCCTCATCACTATTTCGTGAACACAATTCCAAACTATTGAGGCAGGCAAAGCCTTTGTGAACAAATTCTCCAGATTGTCACACAATTTCATTTGAACTACATCTACCTCACCACTCTTCCGGAGTTCATGGGAATAGAACAATTTAGTGGCAATATGTTTCGTTATATTGCTATTGATGTAGCCTGTTGCATCTATGTAACATGAGCAACACTATGTTCATAGATAATTGTGAAAGTATCGATTGTATCCAGACCACATAACTTCTGGATGTGTGTGACCATCCGCCTCAACCAAACACATTCACGAGAGGCTTCGTGCAAGGTAATAATCTCAGAATGATTTGTGGATGTCACCACAAATAATTGTTCACTAGATTTCCACGAGATTGTTGTACCACCATACATGTAAATAAACCCTGCCTTAAATTTAACTGTGTGTGGATCATATATGAATCACGCTCAGTGTATTCCGCCATGGTTTCTGCGTTCCTTACAAGTAATTAAAGACAATTTTAACTCTGACCCAATGCTTTCTGGTAGGCACCGAGTCGTATCAAGTTAAGAGATTCACTGCAAAAGCAATGTTAGGCCTAGTATAGTTGGTAAGATACATGACTGATCAAATAGCACTAAGGTAGGGAAATTTGGGCCCTAAAATCTCCTCGTTTTCTATCTGCCGGAGGGAAGAGATCTTTTAAAATGTAACGTAAAGTGTGAATGAATTTTAGAATGATAGATGAAGGAGTAGTGAATAGTGTTTTGAAGGAAAAATTTAAAGTTTTTACTAAGATGTAAGAAATCATTTAGAGTGTAGTGTAAAGTGTCGGTACACGACGTACCGGGGTACCCACGCCAAGGAAGAACAGGACATGTGGCAGCTCGGCGTAGAGCGGGCGATCAGGCCCCCACGCCGAGTCAGAGCAGGACGCGTGGCAGCTCGGCGTAGAGCGGACGATCAGGCCCCCACGCCGAGGTAGAGCAGAGGACGCGTGGCAGCTCGGCGTAGAGCGGGCGATCAGACCCCACGCCGAGTCAGAGCAGGACGCGTGGCGCCCGACCGAGCAGGTGGGCACCGGCCCCACTCAGTAGGCGTCCACGCGAAAGGAGGAAGCTTCTCCGCTAAGGCCTCCTCAACGTTCAGCGTATCCGCGGCACTAAATGCAACGATTCAGGCGTGCGAGACTGAGATAGATGATTGCCTGCACTGTAGCCTGTCCGGCGCACTGTAGCGGTCATTCCATCACTGTGCAATGGCAGAAGCAAAGTAGCGCCTGTGTCAGGCGTCTCCCACGTCCTGTCAAGCCCGGCGATCGGAGGAAGCCATTTAAGATGTGGACGTCAGCAGGAGCAAGTGGGGGGCGGTGACCAGAGTCCAACCAATGGAACTTCTCCGTCACTCTCTCTCTCTCTCTCTCTCTCTCTCTCTCTCTCTCTGATCGACTGTCAGCCCCTTTCAGTATAAAAGGGAGCGGGGGCAGAGAGAGAGAGGGGGGTTGGATCCCAAGTTGTTTCACACACACTACTGTAAGAGCCCTCTAGCAAGAGCGTTTCGAATCCTAGAGAATACCATCCTCGCAGGAGTAGGACTATTACCCGCATAGGGGTCCGAGCCTGGGTAAATCTGGTGTCTCCCTATGAGTGTGAGTTCGAGCGATCTAGCGGCGAAAATTCCCCCTGACCGAACTACGAATCTCCCACGAGACAAATCTGTCTGGTTTAGAACACCGACTTAAAGTGTGAAGAAATTTTAGAATAATAGATGAATGAACAGCGGATAGTGCTTTAGAGAAGAAATTTGAAACTTGTGCCAAAGATGATCCCTGCCAAAACCTAGCAGCATATAATTCTACTTGCCGACTGTATACCACACATGGAGAAACCGACACCGATAGAACACGGCGGTCGATACCAACTTGTGCCACCAACAGCCACTTCTGGCACCGATATGGATGAGCTGATTGACGGTGCGGCTAATGCGATCAAGCTCGCGTTGTCGTGGCTTGCAATCTTGCAGTGTTCTGTATGCGAGAGCGGTTGACGGAGATGATGAGCCGGTGAAAAGGTCAAGGATGTGTTTGGTTCGTAACTCTGGATGGTCATGCCAATTCAGAGCATGCCGATTTCTTGGCAAAAAAACATACAGTGTTTTAGTTTATATAGCCAATGGAGATTTATCAATGAAAAATAAAAAAATAAAAAAGAGAAAAGTATTTAAAATCGGTTGATTAGGATTTTAGACGAATAATAAAATTTGTTCTATGCAATTCAGACTCCAAATGAAGTAAACATAAAATTAACAAATTTAAATCAAAAAATAATGAACTGCATCAAACTAACTAGCTCCGTCTCCTACGTTGTCTCGCTGGGTGAATGGCCGCGCTGTCTCGCTGTAGCCTGGGCCCAAACCGTCGGCACGAATTGGCAAGGAGCGGGTTGGAACCCGCAACCGCGACCAGGAGCACATAAAAAGTTGAGGGCGAGCCAACTAATTGATAGGGTGCTATAAACCAAACAATTGTCAAATACAATGGCGCATCAATTTTTTGATATGGCGAACGAAGGCCATAAATCAAACACGCCCTTCTCGTACGCGGCGGCGGCCGGCGGCGGAAGCTCTCCCATCTCGATCGGCATCGCGTTACCTGGGTTTAATGTTAGTATCCCTTTGACCGCAAAAGAGGCGTTTTGCTCGCCGGAAACAATCGGTCAGCAGCTCCGCCGAGAACATCTAGAAGACGCCAGCTTTGCAGGTAACGTGGCTGCGTGTTCTTTCGGTCTCCAGTCAAGGGCTGGCTGGAGACTGGAGGAGGAACTCGAGCGTGCAATTTAGGTCTGAAAGAATTTTGTTTGGTTTCTTGAAAGTAGGAACCCGCAAAGCTCGTGAAATTATGAGAAGCGGAAACAATGGGGTTGCAATTTGGTTTAGACTTTAAAAACAATCATCATTATTGCTACGCTACATTATAGCGCGTAGCGCTGCTTTGGCCCAGAGCACGCGCATCCCTCTTCCCCGTTTTCCTGATAGGCCACGTCGCCCATGCGTGCCACGCCGTCTGATCCCGCCTCGCTCTCGCTGGCCGCCCATCCGTCCGTCCATCCAGCTGGTGAACCAGGGTGGACGAGTTTGCAGAAAACCCCCTCTGGTCTTGGATTTAGCGTTTTCGTCCTCGCATATTCGTGTATGGGTCCCTGGCCAGTAGACCTGTTCACGGGAAGCCCGGCCCGAGCCCGGCCCGACCGGTGCATCGGGCCGGGCTCGGGCCTCGTTTCCGAAGATAAAGCTTTATAAAATGGAACCATAATATCATGATAATGGCCCATAAAAAATCAGGCATTAAAAATTATTTCAAAAATTGAAATAAGAAATAATGGGATAAAAAAAACAATTCTATATTAGAAGGGCCTAGCCAACTGCTTGCTGGTTAGGCCACGTCACCTACAAAGGCCGCGACCACGTCACCCGCAAAACCTCTCGTCCGTCCCGCTTGAATGACCACGTAGCACAAGATCCAGCCGTCCTTTTAGAACTTAACATATAAAAGGCTTCCTACTGCAATCTTCCCAACGAGGTGGCCATCCCGGCCAGTTGGTTAGCTGAGCTAGCTCTAATGCACTGCGTCTCGGGTTCAAATCATCGCCTCCCCTACATTTTTTGCTGCTATTTTTTACCCGCGCCTGACATTCCTCCCGTGAAATCACACGTGCTTGTGCCTTGAAAAAATAAGGCCACGTGCCAAATTTGACGCGCTTATGTCTTACGAAACTAATGGCGCGCACCACATGGGCGCATGAACCTAGCTAGTTTAGGAAAAAATCTATAGCGGTATCAAAGGACCCATGCGAGCGGTTTTCATAAATGATAAACCATCTTGCTAAAAACAAACGAAACTGTTGAAATATACCGGTGCATGCTAATTTAAGAAACTCCTAGAAATATTAAGGTTCTGTTCTTTTGATCTGATCTGAACGGCTGAAATGACTAAATTTCGAGAGCTTCTCGAGGTAGTCTTCAAGAGATTCTCGAGGTAGTCTCGAAATTTGGATCCATTTCATTTGACTTGCCTTTTAAAGTTTTAGTACCAATCATTGAAACAACGAAAAAACAAACTAAAAAAACACAAAGCATATACCTTTTCAAAACGTAGATAAGTCAATAAGCTGTTAAGCCGTTAACCTGTTAAGCTGAAAAGAACAGAGCCTAAGAGTACACGGGACAAACACTTCTCGATAGGAACACACATATTTTTGCCACACCAGCAAGCGGTGAAATCAACACACTACCGACATCATCGTAGGATGAGACCGACGTGCCTCACCACAGCCCTGAGGTCGCACCCTGAAAAAGCTATATCGACTATGCAAGTTGCAACTATGCAAGTTGCAAGTAATTAATATGCCACATAAAAAAGGATAAATAATTTTTACTACAAGATAACTGAACTCTGAAGAAAAGAGAGCACAATCAGTTCCCATGCCACCCCCCTACTTACTTCAGTCCAAGTTTGTGTAGGAACTCCACGATATTGCTGTCCGAGCTGCCACCTTCACACATGGCCCTCCGGGCCTTCTCCTTCCATTCAGCTGCATTCTTCCTATACACTTCGCTCCTCTCTCCTTCCATCACCGCCCTCACGCACCTCTCCACCTCCTCCCTCCGCACCAACCCTTCGTCGTCCGGCCGCACCCGCACGCCGACGCGCCACACGTCCTCGATGTACTTGGCGTTCGTCGGCTGGTCCGACCACTGCGGCGCTGCCACCACGGGCTGGTTAGATCGGGCTCGATTGGGTGTATGAGGAAGAGCTGACATGTGGGCCCCACCGTATTTTCGTATTTCTCAGCGTATTTTGGTCCAGTATGACCCCTCCAGTGCACAAAATGGCATGCAAGAAATTAGACAGCACTATAAAATGACGTCTTTAATATTTTCGGTTTTATAATGGCCGCTGTGATTATTCGCCACTTCGTAATGGCACACACGATAAAAATCCTTCTTTGTTAGGGGGTAAACAAGATTCTTTAAATTTGGTTTGGTTCTTTATTTCCTTCGGGGAAACAATCATTTTACATTTGATCATTTGCTTTTTCTTCTTGAAAGCATAGCAAGAAGCTCCCTGATCC
Organism: Raddia distichophylla; assembly: GCA_005191435.1. Classification (NCBI taxonomy): domain Eukaryota; kingdom Viridiplantae; phylum Streptophyta; class Magnoliopsida; order Poales; family Poaceae; genus Raddia; species Raddia distichophylla. The sequence goes on from SPJY01015775.1 coordinate 3,416,210, forward strand.
ATCATCTTCCCATCTGATGCATGCTAGGTAGCTTTGGGCTTTCTTCTAGGTTCGACCCTTCCAATATTTGGAGTGGAACACATGAAAATCTCTGTTCTTATCATTGTACTTTTGGTAGATCTCATGTCTACGCGATTCCTTTCAAACGAAAAGCGATAATCAAGCTCTTGCATATGTCAAATCATGGGATTGATCGCTTTTTTTATGTCTTTCAAGTCCCAATTCTATGAGTATAAAAGTAGTCATATTTTCCTTGTTCTCTGTTAATTTGTACTGATGAACTGGTTGATTAATGTTAGCAACATGGTTGATATATCGATCATAGCATGATGTTAATCAAAATAGGATCTTTCCTTTTCTACCTTCTTTATCAAATCTCCCACATAAAAATTTCCTATATGTTTTATAATCTGTTGCTCCTTAAGCTAACATATTTATTTGTATGTCCTGTCTGTAATTTTCTAGGCTTCACTGGGAAATACGAAGAAAGGAAGTGAGAATATAGTTGTATTTGTTAAAGTTGATGGCAAGAAGATGGTCATTGGAACTCTGTCTGCTGAAAAGCACCCACAGATTATGCATGATTTGATTTTTGAGAAACAATTTGAGCTATCGCACAGTTCAAAGACTGCAAGTGTCTCTTTGTGTGGTTACAAGACTGTGATGCATGTTCTGTGTGAATATCCTTTAACCTTTGGAGTGTACACTGGCTTCGATTTTACCAGAATTTTTTGAATTTTTTGGTAGCCCAAGTTTGATTCCTTGACCTTTTTTTAGCTGCCTTTACATGTGATCTACTGAAGATGAAGGTACACTCCTTGCTAGATATTGTCGTACCATCCATACTTCAACAGTGCCAGAGTTTAACTAAATTTTGTTTCGGATGAAGAGGAGGAAACTAACAAAAATCCAGCAGGCAATATTATTTCTGGTATGTAGATTCCTTATTGTGCATATGATTTGCATTCTCCACCATGATTTGCATCTTTAGACCAATCGTGCACATTCTGATGCTGCTTGAACTAAATCTTTTGAATTGTATGTACTAATGTACATATACACCCGGGATCGCCGGATTTCGTGTCGGCAGGCTACCTGCGCTGCCTCCTCTCGCTCTTCGTTGGTGCCTCCTTTCTCTCTTGGATGGCCACATCCGAGGACGCCGACTTTTCGAATGGCTGGATCCATCGGCGACGAGCCCCGTGCTGCCCGAATCCATCGACGGTTGCCTCTAGGATGGCCAGATCCATCAACGAAGAGTGGATTTGATGCTTCTTATCAGTGGCGTATCCAGGACAAAAATAGAGGTGGGGCTAAGCAGAAAATTCCCACCATCAAAATTATAACAAAGTTGTTCTAAAAATAGGTTCCAAATAGTAATATAATGCAAATTCATGCATAAATAGTCATTAATTAAGTCGAAGTAGTTAAGTAGAGTCTAGAGAAGTACATGTTTAGAAATTAGGACATAGAGACACTCACAAATAAGAAAGCCACTAGGTAGGAGTAGATGCTCCTAATTTAGACTTCGGAGGCGCCGTGGCCGCTGCCCGCTGGGCACTGGGCTGGAGTGCTGGACGCCGGCCGCCGGCGCCGACGCGCCGCCGCGAGCCGCGAGGAGCCGAGGAGGCCGGAGGACGGGAGGAGGCGCGTCGCCGTGAGCCTGCGCCGCGAGGAAGCCGAGGAGCGGACTAGCGGAGGATGAGGGCCGGTGCCCGGTTCCGGTTGGGTTGGCTAGGCGGCGAGCGCGAGTCGGCGACGGCTGGCCGGCTCCCTGCTGGCGACATGGCGATTGGCGAGGCGGAGGGCCGGAGAGGCACAGCGCAGCCACGCTCACGCAGGAGGCGGCGGACTCGCTCTCGCTCAGTCGCTCGGTCTCCTCTCGTCTCACTCGCTGCTAGGTCTCGGTCGCCGGTTTGGGCTGCGAATTGAGGCTTGGGCTGAGGCAAAATGGGCCGGGGTAATGGGCTTCCGCGGCAAATTGGAGCTGGGGCGCGCGCCCCAACACGCCCCAACAGTGGATCCGCCCCTGCTTCTTATGCAGCAGTATAGTGAGGTATTTGTGTCATATCTTTCCCCAGCATATTGTCTCATAGGTCTTTGTATAAACGTGCCTTGCTATTTTTATTTACAAGGAATGTAGCTTCTGCATTGTGCTTTCGTGTTGGCAGTGGCGGACGCAGGACTAAAATGTAGGTGGGGCAAGCCTAAAATTAGTCTTGTTTACCGTTATTTTAATACGCCGTATACTAGTTAAACTATATAAACACAACAATAATAAGCACACTAGTTAATGATCGCATCCATTGTATATTAAAATTACTAACAAAAAGACAAGAAAACTTAAATATAGTTCAAACACATAGAAGTTAAGTAATAATACCAATTTGCCAAAATGATGTAGAAAATCTTTAAACCGCACCATGCCATGAAATCACCTTGATACTCTTCAATTTGTCTTCTTAGTGCGGGATCCGCAACTATCTCATCTAGATTAAATTCTCTTCCAATATTTGGTTGTTCTACTCCCGCATTAGAGTTACTACCTTGAGCGGAATTGGTTGAAATTGGGATTAAAAATCTCCTCATTATCTTAGATGAATAGTAGCACTAGCACCTCTGTAAATTAAATCAAATAACACTAATCACTAAACCTAGCAATCTAACATTGAGAGAGACAGAGAGACATTAAGATTTGAGAAGTAGGACTAGTGGACTACCAATGGCAAGTGGGCAGTGGGCGTCGGCGGCGGCGCGCAGTGGGGGTCGGCGCGTGGCCGCAGGCCGCAGGGCGCACCGGCGGGCGGCGGCGCAGGCCACGGCGCCACGCGGGGCCGCGGGGAGGCGGCGGCGGCGCAGCCGCGCAGGCCACGCCGTGGGGCGTCGGCGGCTGGGCGGCCCGGTGGTGCGGCAGCGCCTCCACGCTGGCCACGCGGCGGGGCGTCGGCGGCGGCGGGGTGAGCCGGTGAGGCGGTGAAGACGCGGGGGCGCCGGCGGCGGGGCGTCGGGGGCTCGGGGCGCAGCCGCGCTGGCCATGCGGCGGGATGTCGGGGCTGGGGCGCGTTGGGCCGAATCGTGGAGGCCTGAGGCCGGTTTATCACATTTTCTTCCCCACCTAGGACCTAAATTATCAGATATTTGCTCCCTACTCCAACATAGGTATAAGCAGGGTCAAAAAATTTAGGTGGGGCCAGCCCCATGGTGGGTCCGCCCCTGCGTGTTGGTATCCTTTGTGCTTGCTAGATTTTATACAGATTACTTGGAGTTGTGATTCTACTTCAAACAAGGTTTGTGTTAGGCTGTATTAGCTCATTTTTGGTTTAATAGCCTCTCAATGTGTTGCTTATGTATCTCTGTCATTCAAAATATTTAGGTTTGAATTTCACCTGTTCAGAAATGTACGTTTGTGCTTACGTGGCCCATGTTTGCAGTAATAATATTCCATTATATTTTGTTGTATTTGTCTTCTTTGATGCATTGAAAAGAAGTGACATGGTTGTAGCGCGCTTTCAACATATAGACGGGTTAGCTAACGCGCGAAGGCGCGTTACTACCGCTAGTTATGTTACAATGGCCCAGCACGCTGCTTTCTGGTTGGTGTTACAACATCTCAAGAAAAAAAAAAAACCAGATGCAACCAAAAAATCCATGGTAAGGATCTATAAATGAATCTAAGCATTAGAAATGTTAAATTCTACGAAACGAATTATGAAATAAAAAACTTTGAAACGCCATGCGGCACTCTCTGGTTGCTCTACATGCCGCAATCCATGTCACCCAGGAAAAAAATCCAAAAAATCTAAAAAATCTAAAATACAAAAACAAAATGAACTTAAGCAATAGAAATGTTAATCCTATCACATAAATTAAGAAATAAAAAATAAACTCTGAAAAAATATAATTATAATTTAAAAACATGTAAGACAAAAAAAAATATGTAGATGCCCTTAAAAATATTTAGCCATTTTTTAAAAAATAAAATTCATAAATAATTGAATTAATAAATAATTCATTCTTTTTTCTCATTCCAACTTTTGTGACCAACAAAAAAATCCTAAAAAACAAAGCTTTATAAAATGGAACCGTAATATCATGGTAACGGCCCATAAAAAAATTAGGCATTAAAACTTATTTCAAAAATTGAAATAAGAAATAATGGGAATAAAAAAATTCTAGATTAGAAGGGCCTTGCCAGCTGCTTGCTGGTTAGGCCACTTCACCCGCAAAACATCTGTCGTCCGTCCCGCTTGAATGACCACGTAGCACAAGATCCAACCGTTCATTCGAACTTAACATATAAAAGGCTTCCTACTGCGATCTTCCCAACGAGGTGGCCATCCCAGCCAGCTGGTTAGCTGAGCTAGCTCTAATGCACTGCGTCTCGGGCTCGAATCATCACCTCCCCTACAATTTTTGCTGCTATTTTTCACCTGCGTCTAACTTTCCTCCCGTGAAATCACATGTGCTTGTGCCTTGCAAAACTAAGGCCACGTGCCAGATTTCACGCGCTTATGTCTTACGAAACTAATGGCACACACCACATGGGCGCATGAACCTTGCTAGTTTTGGAAAAATCTATAGCGGTATCAAAAGACCCATGGGAACGGTTTTCATAAATGATAAACCATCTTGCTAAAAACAAACGGAAACTGTTGAAATATACCAGGGCATGCTAATTTAAGAAACTCCTAGAAATATGAAGGTTCTGTTCTTTTGATCTGATCTGAATGACTGAAATGACTGAATTTCGAGAGCTTCTCGAGGTAGTCTCGAAATTTGGATCCATTTCATTTGACTTGCCTTTTAAAGTTTTAGTACCCATCTTTAAAACAACGAAAAAACAAACTAAAAAACAAAGCATATGCCTTTTTCAAAACGTAGATAAGTCAATAAGCTGTTAAGCCGATCACCTGTTAAGCTGAAAAGAACGGAGCCTGTACACGGGGACAAACACTTCTCGATAAGAACACATGTTTGTGCCACCAGCAAGCGGTGAAATCAACACACTACCGACATCATCGTAGGATGAGACCGACGTGCCTCACCACAGCCCTGAGGTCGCACCCTGAAAAAGCTAGATCAATAGCCCATGTCTTTCAGAGCTAGGACTGGGTCGCACCAGAGTCCAACTATACAATCTTAACTGGAGCTACGAAGTTCACAATACTCGGGTATAGATAGGATGCATGGTACTATGGTAGATCCCAAACCAGAATGCAACTATGCAAGTTGCAAGTAATTAACATGCCACATAAAAAAGGATAAATAATTTTTACTACATGATAATCGAACTCTAAAGAAACATGCCAGTTCCTACTTATTTCAGTCCAAGTTTGTGCAGGAACTCCACGATATTGCTGTCCGAGCTGCCACCTTCACACATGGCCCTCCGGGCCTTCTCCTTCCATTCAGTTGCATTCTTCCTATACTCCTCGCTCCTCTCTCCTTCCATCACCGCCCTCACGCACCTCTCCACCTCCTCCCTCCGCACCACCCCTTCGTCGTCTGGCCGCACTCGCACGCCGACGCGCCACACATCCTCGACGTACTTGGCGTTCGTCGGCTGGTCCGACCACTGCGGCGCCGCCACCATTGGCACGCCGGCGCTGAGCCCCTCGGTTGTTGAGTTCCACCCGCAATGTGTCACGAAGCAGCCGGTGGCCGGGTGCACCAGCACCTCTAGCTGCGGGCTCCAAGTCACGATGAGCCCCTGCTCCCTTGTCTTGCCGACGAAGTCGATGGGTATCTTCGAGGCCTCGGAAGCCCTGACCACCCAGAGGAAGTGCTTGTTGCTGCTGTGTAGTCCCTCGGCCAGCTCGGCCATCTGGGTCGGGCTAGGCGTGGCGAGGCTGCCAAAGGAGACGTACACGACGGAGCGTGGCGGATGGGCGTCGAGCCAAGCCTTGCTGGTCGCCGTCATTGGGGCATGGAGTTGGAAGCCATACGATGTGTCATCTGGCATGCGATTGTCGAGGTACGTTGATGGCATGGATGGGCCGATCGTCTTGGCTCCCCATCTCGACGCCATGTACTCCGCTTCCTGAGAATCAAAATGGGTGTGGCACTGAATTGGGATGCCTCATGGCAAATAAGATCTAGTTATATCTTATATCATGATATATAACCTTGTGTTGTGTGATTATTTTTCAGTGTATGACACTCGTGTTAGCTGGTAAATCCTGTGCCGAGTCAAGTTTCGTTTGCTTGTTAGTTAAGTTCAGTTTTCAGTTAGAGTCAGTTTGTTTTAGTTGTGATCCTACTTTCCATCCATGCACAAGACCATGATCTGTGTGGTGCTGTACGTGGCTTAACGGCTAGTTAGTTGAGTCCGAGTGTTGTGCTGTGAGAAGGAATCACGATGTGGTCATGGGGATGGACATGACTTAGTGCACCGTGAGAATAGCTCCAGCACATCTTTGTACTTCAGTATAAATAAAGGAGATAAACATAACAGAAAAGCTGCAGCTTCACGCAGCACCAAAACAACTATGTCCAGTGTGTTTGTGTTTAACACTAGAGTGATCTTAGGGGCGTACCTAACAATTGGTATCAGAACCCGGTACCAGTGCTGGACGCGAGATCGAGTTCTTGAGGATGTCTTCATGCCTCGAGGGCGATCGATGTCGCCGGTGCGCACCCCTGCTCCGAATTCCGGCGACCATGCCTCTGGTAGTGGCGGGAATGACCGCGGGATAGTGATCCACCGCATGGTCAAGGAGGGCGAGCTATCCTCTGCTCACGAAGGGAAACTACAACGACTGGAGTTTGCTGATGAAGATCAAGCTGCAGGCACGGTGCCTGTGGGGCGCGATCGATCCCGGCGGTGTCGAGCTGCATGAGGACCGAATGGCGCTGGAGGCCATCTGCAGTGCGGTGCCGCCGGAGATGATCTCTTCGCTTGCGACTAAGGCCACGACCAAGGAGGCGTGGGGTTGCATAAAGACGATGCGGATTGGGGATAAGCGTATCCGCAAGTCGACAGCGCAGAGGCTGAGGCGAGAGTTCGAGGCTCTCGTCTTCCGCGAGGGCGAGAAGGTGGAGGATTTTGCCATGCGGCTCACCGGTGTGGTCTCTCAATTGGCCACATACAGCGACCCTGAGGTCGAGCACAAGGTGGTGGAGAAGCTTCTACGCGCCGCGGCCGCCGCCTATCCAAGGTTTCGTCAATTTGTCCTCTCGATCGAAAATTTGTTGGATCTATCTACCTTGACTCTGGATGATGTCACGAGGAGACTCAAGACCGTGGAGGATAGTGAAGACCAGGTGCCCTCTGCGGGCACCGGCAGCAAACTGTGCCTCACGGAGGAGGAATGGACTGAGAGGAGCAAGAAGAAGGAAGCAGAGGCGAATTGTGGCGCGAGTAGCTCTGTCAATCGCGGGCGCGGGCGCCGCGGTGGTAGAGAACGCGGACGCGGCGGCGGAAGGGGCTCGGATCAGAGCAGCGACAAATGCAGAAATTGCGGCAAGCTTGGACATTGGGCCAGAGACTGCCGTGCTCCCAAGCACGAGGAGCAAGTCCATACCGCGCAAGAAGATGAGGCCACGCTGCTGCTGGTGCAAGGCGAAGGCGTCGCTGTCACCGCTACCCCAAGTTCCCCTGTTTTGTCGATGGTTCAGCCTGCACCTCAGCCGCCCGCGCCACATGGTGGCTTGCTGGAGCTGGTGGAGGCGGAGGCTCACGCGACCTTTGGTGGTGCGGAGGAGCAGGACTCTAGGCGATGGTTGCTGGACATCGGTGCCACGAGCCACATGATGGGATGCCGGGCGGCTTTCTCCGACCTGGACGGCGGCATCACCGGCACAGTGAAGTTCGGCGACGGTGCTCCTCGCGTGCAAGAACGGGGAGCATCGTACTCTCTCCAACGTCTACTACATCCCGCGGCTCACCACCAACATCATCAGCATTGGGCAGTTGGATGAGAGCGGGTGCCAAGTGCTCGTGCAAGACGGCGTGCTCTGGATTCGCGACGAACAGCGGCACCTCCTAGCAAGTGTCTACCGCAACTCCAACAGATTGTACCAGCTCGACATCGACATCGCGCGGCCAGTGTGCCTGGCGGCGTGCGCAAGCGAGGACGCATGGAGGTGGCATGCCCTTTCGGGCACATCAATTTCGCTGCACTACGGAAGATGGTAAGAGAAGGGCTCGTGTGTGGGCTACCCCTGCTCTCACAAGTGGAGCAGGTCTGCGAGGCGTGTCTCGCCGGCAAACAGCGGTGCACACCGTTCCCGCAGCGTGCGCTTAGCCGTGCCAAGGACCAACTAGAGCTGCTGCACGGGGATCTTTGCTGCCCCATTTCTCCATCAACACCAAGTGGGAATCGCTACTTCCTCCTCCTCGTCGACGATTTCAGCCGCTACATGTGGGTAGCTCTGCTCTCTAAAAAAGACAGCGCACCAATTGAAATCAAGAAGATTCAGGCAGCGACAGAGAAGCGCAGCGGGAAGAAACTTCAAGCGCTGCACACAGATAGTGGAGGAGAGTTCACCATGGCCAGCTTCAGTGAGTACTGCGCAGAGCTGGGGGTGCAGAGAGAGCTCACTGCACCCTACTCGCCGCAGCAGAATGGCATGGTGGAGCGGCGAAACCAGACTGTGGTTGGGATGGCAAGGAGCATGCTTAAGGCAAAAGGGTTGCCAGCTAAGTTCTGGTGGGAGGCAATCAGTACTGCGGTCTACATCCTCAACAAATCGTCGTCCAAAGGCAGTGGTGGAAGAACTCCTTATGAGCTTTGGAATGGAAGAATACCAGCAGTGCATTATCTTCGCACTTTTGGGTGCATTGCTCATGTGAAGATTACAGCCCCAAATACCAAGAAACTAGATGATAGAAGCAGGCTGTCGGGGATAGAATTACGGCCTATTGCCATGGCCCGCTCCATGACGGCCCATTCGAACAGCCTACTAGGGCCCAGCTCCCTGGAAGGTTCTATATGGCCCGTATGCGTCCTGCCGAACAACTTCCTGGCTGGCATGATGTGTAACGGCCAAGGCTTCCTGTTTGAGTCCGACTCGAACAGAGTTCTGCACGGCTACGTGAAGACCCGGACGTTGGTTTTCCGGATTGGAATAGGAGTCGTGATCCCCAAGAATTGGAGTATACCTTATCTGCCTCGGGATGTATTTGGCATGTACGAGTTTGTTACGTACTCGTGGTTAGCCCGGCCCGATTATCCCCCGGTAGGTCGGTTGTTCAACACTATATAAACCGAGCCCCTACGGCGTGTAGAGGGCACGACGTGCATGACTGATACGCACGAGGTCTTTGCATAATACATCTTGTACACCCATAATCTCGCCGAGACTTGTTCGTCTCGTCGAGCCTCCTCTTGTAATACTCTTTGATATAAAGAAAGGCTGGACGTAGGGCTATTATCTCTCCCGAGAGGCCTGAACCAGGATAAAAACCCCTGTCTCCCTGTTCGTCGCTGGTTGCTGTTCGTGTTGTTCGGCGTGTCTCCTATCTCCCTCTTTAAAGAACCTTAATCGACTTGGGATCAATATCTCAACCGTCGACACAGGCCTATGATCTTTGTGGGTTATGAACCTGGGTCAAAGGCATATCGTGTGTATGATCAAACCAGAAGGCGGGTTTATGTCACCCGAGACATTGTCTTTGATGAAGAGGCACAATGGAATTGGGAAGGGGCTGAAGAGGATGGGGAGTTCACCATTGAGTACACCATTGTGTATCAGCCAGATGTGATCACCACACACCGCCATGTTATTGATGCAGATGCTGCTTCACCAACGACAGCGCAGAGCAGTGTGGAGGTAGTAGATGTGTCTCCAGTGAGCCCAGTACAAATCAGTAATCAAGAAGAAGAAACTCAGGTGGAGTTTGTCTCACCACCACTAGCTGCAGAGGAAAATTTAGATGCTCACTGTGGAGGTGAGCCTCTAAGGTTCAGAGGGATGAGAAACATCATTGGCCCATGTCCAGTACCTGATCAAGCTGTGAGAGAGTGCCAAGAGGTCACTGAAGAACTACTGTTAGTGAAGGGAGAGGAACCAGCTACATTTGAGCAAGCAGAGCATGACCAAAAATGGAGGCAAGCAATGCTGGATGAGATCTCCTCAATTGAAGATAACAACACTTGGAGGCTAGTTAATCTTCCTATTGGACAGAGATCAATTGGGCTCAAATGTTTGTTTAAGCTGAAGAAAGGAGCAGATGGGCAGATTCTGAAGCACAAAGCAAGGCTGGTGGCTAAAGGCTATGTGCAAAGAGCAGGAATTGACTTTGATGAGGTATTTGCTCCTGTAGCTCGTCTTGATTCTGTCAGATTGTTGTTAGCACTTGCTGCACAGGAAGGTACATCATATGGATGTTAAGTCTGCCTTTCTAAATGGGGTGTTAGAAGAGGAGGTCTATGTAGCTCAGCCACCAGGCTTTGAGGTTGCAGGTCAGGAGCAAAAGGTGTACAAGTTAGATAAAGCTTTGCATGGTTTAAGGCAAGCACCAAGGGCCTAGAATGCTAAGCTTGATCAAACATTGAAAGTTCTAGGATTTGAGCAGTGCCCATTTGAGCATGCACTATATGCGAGGGGAGATGGTGCATCAAGGCTGCTAGTGGGTGTATATATAGATGATCTTGTCATAGTGGGAGGAAATGACGGTGTGATTGATAAATTCAAAACACAGATGAAGAAAGAGTTCAAAATGAGTGATTTGGGCCCCCTAAGCTTCTATCTTGGCATAGAAGTGCATCAGAAAGAAGGGATGATCACACTTGGTCAAGGAGCATATGCTCAAAGAATTGTGCAGAAGGCAGGATTACAGGACTGCAATCCCTGTGCCACTCCTATGGAGCCCAGGATCATGCTTAGTAGGCAAAGCACTGCACCAAGTGTGGATGTCACTGAATACAGAAGTCTTGTTGGCAGTCTCAGGTACTTAGTTAACACAAGACCAGATCTAAGCTTCTCAGTGGGCTATGTCAGCAGGTTCATGGAGGATCCAAGAGAGGATCACCTTGCTGCAGTCAAGAGAATTATAAGGTATGTGGCTGGTACAATGAAGCTTGGTTGCTGCTATACAAAGGAGAAAAAGGGAATCCTGAAAGGTTATAGTGACAGTGATTTAGCTGGAGATGTGGACACTAGAAAGAGCACTTCTGGAGTATTTTTCTTCCTAGAAAATAATCTAGTAAGTTGGCAGTCACAAAAGCAAAGAGTTGTGGCATTGTCCTCATGTGAAGCTGAGTACGTTGCAGCAACTACAGCAGCATGCCAAGGAGTGTGGTTGGCCAGACTGTTGGGTGATCTGAGAAACACTGAAGCTGATTCTTTTGAACTCAGGGTGGACAACAAATCTGCCTTAGCTTTAATGAAGAATCCTGTTTTCCATGACAGGAGCAAGCACATTCAGCTGAAGTATCACTACATCAGGGATTGTGTTGAAAATGGGGACGTCAGACCTGAGTTCATTGGGATTGAAGGGCAACTTGCAGATATCCTGACCAAGGCATTACCAAGAGCAAGGTTCCAGGAGCTGCGAGATCAAATTGGATTGGTGTTTTTGGACTAGGCACAGGGTTTAGGGGGAGATTTATTAGCTGGTAAATCCTGTGCCGAGTCAAGTTTTGTTTGCTTGTTAGTTAAGTTCAGTTTTCAGTTAGAGTCAGTTTGTTTTAGTTGTGATCCTACTTTCCATCCATGCACAAGACCATGATCTGTGTGGTGCTGTACGTGGCTTAGCGGGTAGTTAGTTGAGTCCGAGTCTTGTGCTGTGAGAAGGAATCATGATGTGGTCATGGGATGGACATGACTTAGTGCACCGTGAGAATAGCTCCAGCACATCTTTGTACTTCAGTATAAATAAAGGAGATAAACAGAACAGAAAAGCTGCAGCTTCACGCAGCACCAAAACAACTGTGTCCAGTGTGTTTGTGTTTAACACTAGAGTGATCTTAGGGGCGTACCTAACAACTCGCGTCTTCCTCTCACCAAAATGTCACTGCTAGGCCCATATGTCATCTATTTCCCTCTACTTTCTCTCCTCTCTTGTGCCTAGCTCTCTTTTCCTTCTTCTTCATCTTCGATCAACCACCGCGAATATGGGTTCTAGCGACAGTGCGAGGAGAAGTTAGGACTTGGAAGGAGACGTTGTAGGTGCTGGTGGTGGAGGCCGAGGTGAGCTGGCATCGCGTGGGCAGTTAAGGCTGGGGGGGACGACGCACGTGTGGGGCAGTTAAGGGGGGAGGAGGCGGCAGCGACCCAAAGCCAGGGAGAGGTGCCAGTGTACGTAGTGCGATGGGAGGTGACCTGAAATAAAGGAGGAGAAGAGAGCAAGGGAGCAGAGGGAGGGGAAGTAGAGGGGTATGGATGACATGTAGATCGCACAAATACACATTTTATTTTAGGGAAAGAAGGGTGTGACCGTGTGAGTGCCATGAATCTTGGAAATTTGTGTGGACAAGTTATATTGCGTTGAATTTTTCCATCCCATCGCATTGCAGATGGAGTATTGCATGGTATTAATAAGGTTTAAGTTAGTTAACTACTCCCTCCGTTCCAAATTATAGGTCGTTTGACTTTTTTGTGAAAAAACAGTAGAAATTTAGTGGATTTTTCACTATTTGAGTGCTAACTTTTGGATTAATCCAGACGCACCCAAGATCGATGGCGGACAGCGCTCGCCTGCAAGATCCAACGGCTGATTGCGGCGCCTGCGAGTTTGGCCGGAGCGCAGGCGCCTGCGAAATAGCAACGGCGATATTAAATAAGGTTTAAGTTAGTTAACTTCTAATTACCTGGGGCTGCAGCTCGTGGAAGGAGTTGATGAGGACGTGGTCTGCCTCCTCAAGGCCCTGGCACTGCTGCAGCACCAGGTTCAGGTAAGCGGAGCGGCAGACCGGCTCGGTCAGGAACGTGGGGAAGTCGGCCGGCTCGAGCACCGCCGGAAGGCCGGGCAACGCCGGCGACGGCTCCGGCGCCGGCGCCAGTGGCAGCTTCAACAGGCCGCCCCACGCGTGGGCGTACGCCACGTTCACCGCGCACGCCTGCGTGAAGAAGGCCGCGCACGCCGCGCCGTGCCGCCGCGCCACCGGCGGCGCCCAGGGCAGGAACGCGTCGTAGACCACCACGTGCACCGGCCGGCCATGGCCGGACTCGGAGCGGAGGAGCTCGCCCAGCGTGGACGACCCCGCCGCCTCGAGCCGGGCTAGGAAGGCATGCTCGTCGCCGACCTCGTCGTATCCGCGGCGGTCGAAGCCGTCGGAGAAGGCGGCGACGTGGACCGCGCCGGTGGATGGCTCGCCGGAGCTGACCAGCACGGACCGGGTCACGGCGAGCGTGCACCGGACGCCGCGGTGGCCGGCGAGCCGCTTGCCCAGATGGAGGAGCGGATTGATGTGGCCTTGCGCCGGGTACGAGAGGAGGAGAACATGGACGCTGTGATCCGAAGCTGCCATTGGGCCGGGTTCAGGTAGCTTGTGTGTAGAGTTGTCTACTGCTCCTTGGTTGATGGGGCTGCGATGCACTGGGAATGGACAGTATTAATATACTTGCCATGGCCATGTCGGTTTGTGCTTCCTCGCTGGGCCTATGGCAAGGCCACGTCTTTCTCAAATATCTACCGTCCGTTCTGATAGTTCTGTCACGTGTCTTCATCTCGCGGCTGCTCCCAATCGCTTTGCTTCTGTTATAACCCTAGGTGATTTATGAGCTTGTGTGTAGAGTTGTCTACTGCTACTTGGGTTGGTGGGGCTGCGATGCACTGGGATGGACAGTACTAATAGCATCAAGGGCCGAATCTCGCGGGTGATACGGAAATATTTAGGGATCTGCGAATTGTACATCCGAAGCTGCCATTGGGACGGGGTTCAGCCGTTCAGGTAGCTTGTGTGTAGAGTTGTCTACTGCTCCTTGGGTTGGTGGGGCTGTGAGCCTGCGATGCACTGGGATGGACAGTACTAATAGCATCAAGGGCCGAATCTCGCGGGTGATGCGGAAATATTTAGGGATCTGCGAATTGTACTTTGGCATCTTAAATAACATGAGAAGATCAGTTGGTATAAGACAGCGAGAACATCAAATCGCAATGATATTGTCCGATTTAATAAGGGCGTAACCATTCATCAAGTTGCAAATATATAATCAGATTTAATAAAAAAGAAGTTATTCATTGATCCAATGATTTGAAGGGGAGCGATAAGTCGATTTTTGGGTTGTTGTATTGATGTTTTGAGATCCAACAGCCTAAATTTGCTCCTCTCTCTCTCTCCTTTTCTTTCTCTTCCTCTTTCTCCCTAGCCTGATTGAACCCAAGCCTAAGCCCGAGCTCGAGCTCAAGCCCACGCTCCTTCTCCACCACCCTTGCCACCTCTGCTACCACCCCGTCCACCCTAACCACTAGCACCGACGCCGATCCCCCTTCGAACGCCGGCCGATCGGCTTCGTCCCCTCCTGCAACTCCACCCTCGCCATCCTCCCACCCAACCAAACCCATCCGTCGGTTTGTCGCCCCCTGCCGCCCCCAACCACTAACCCTAACCTAAATGACGGCGATGTGGGAGAGGAGGTGGAGGTCGCCGAAGGGGAGAAAGATGGTGGAGCGAAGGAGGACGCTGGCGCATAGGAGGACGGCAAGAAGGAGCACCCCCGGCGAGCTCAGGTAAGGATCTCGTTGATAGAAATCCAGGGGAATTTCTGTCCACTAAGATCTAGCAAATCCGTAAAACAAAGTATTGTCACATCAATCACAACAAAGGGGGAACACTTGTGTGCTAATCGTATCTGGATATGCATATTTGTCGCCTTACGAAAGTACAATATGCATGTTTGTTGTAAATTTTTTTATGACCACTTGCACTAGTTGGATATTGTAAGACTGTGTGCCCCTTTGCATAAATAAATGAGGACTTCTTGTCCTTTATTCAATAAATAACAACTCTATAAAAGGTCAGGTAGAATTATGGTTTAAATAAAGGTTCATATGGCCACAAATCCTCCAAATTCATTCAGGAAAGTGAGGGGACTCACATTTCTCATTTATAGAGGAGGGTATAGTTATCGATTTCCTAGTGTAGAAAGGCGAACGACAACTTTAATGATTCGAGAGATTCCTAATAGTAATAATGTGGTCTAACGAGTTGTTTATATTGCACACTCGTCATTCTAAAACTATGGTGGCAACTGGTTTGTACTGCGTGCGTAAAATTTTTCTCTATTAAACAATGTTTTGGTAAGGCTTTGTGAGAAATGCCCTTCTGGGGCATCCTTTTGTGGCTTGTGAGGCAATTATCATGGCTGAGGCTTGTTACCTGCTGCAAGTCTTTACCAAGATGGCTCTGATTGGCTTCTTGGGCTAATTGGTGGACATGCCAGGATATTGAGTCATCAAAGTCTGCCATTTGTTTTATCTTTTACATTTTTGTTAAATATAATTGAGAGGTTTGGAACTCAGGGTGTGCTCACAACACCTTATTTTAGCCGTTTTTGCCATTTCCCTCCTCTTCATCACCGCACCTAGGACCTCAAGCCTCGTAGTTGGGTTCGTATTATAAAGAGAATTATTTAGTACCCAGAGAATTTCAAGAACTTAAATAAAAATATCATAGGCACGTATAGTGTTATGTTTGTTATAGTGTAACCTGTAATAATTAATATGCTTTGCTTTTACTTAGATTGTTTTTCTAGTGCATTAGTCGAATGGCAAGTGTGAGGTTTATATTAGGCTTGCTCATGCTTCATTTCAGTATTATCTGCCGCTGGTCTTCCCCATTTCTTTAGCTCAACTCATATTTCTTACTAGCCTAGCAAAAAATAAAAACCGTAGGTAAGGTTAGACAAAAAAAAAAGCCCAGCAATTCTTTGCAGGACGCCAGAAAATTTTGCGGGGCAGTAAGCCTGGGCAGTGATGAGTGATGACGCTGACAGAAGAAGAAAACAAAGGGAGGAGCATTGGCAGCTTCCCGTGGTCTGGAATTCCACAGGAGTTGCCTATAGTTTTTGTTATCCCGGGAGATTGTAAGATCCTCTTGTACATTATCAAAATCCCTCGTGCATGTGCTGCTGCTTCCACATTGGTTACCGCTCAAGAAACCAAATGAGTTGGGTTGTGCAGGCCTTGTGTGCCTCTCTGGTCGTGGTGGTATGCTGTCATGTTCTCGCCTCCCTGATTTTGTGGGATGCCTGTCAGAAGTTGACTCGCACTGCACAGCTGAGCCAGCGAGTGGGGTGCAGTTTACAGTCCACTTCGCTTCCCGGTTGGTTGCGTTTTAACATGGAAGGCAGTGGAATCGTGCTAGGTCAGCCAGCCGCATGCATTTTATTAGCATACCTTGCTGTTCCATTCATGTGGCTGTGATGCGATGCATTGAACATGTAGTTGAGAGCCTATATCTGCCTTGGCACGGGCAATCGACTGTTATTGATTGAACATGCTTAATTATACATGCAGCTGCCATCCACAGCCATAAGCATGCATGTATTTTGTGTTCAAAGTTCAAACTTTGGAGGGTGCAGCATGACTGTATGAAGCCGGCTGAGCCAGCCAACTCGGCCAATCTCAGGTCTGTAAACTAAGGCCCAGTTCTGTTCAGCTTAACGGCTTAACTAATACAATCTATATTTTAAAAAGACATATGCTTTAAGTTTGTTGAGTCCGTTTTTTCGCTGTTTTCAAGATGGGTTCTAACGTTTTAAAAAGCAAGTCAAATGAAATGGATCCGAATCTCAAGACTATCTTGCGAAGCTCTCGAAGTTCAGTCATTTCAGCCGTTCAGCCGTTCAGATTAGCTCAAAAGAACATGGCCTAAGACCATCTCCATTCTCCAATAGTATTATTTTAGGATCATTTTCCCTTTGGGAAGAGATTTTAGTTTCTTGATATACTCAACAGGTTCTTGATATACTCAACATGTTCTCTTCACAGAATTTTTTTTTGTTCATTTCCTTTAGAAAGAAATTTTCTCTCTGTTTTCTTCATTTTTTTTTGTTGAAAGGATGTGTTGGGGATGGTGAGAAATGAAGGGAAGAAAGATGAGAAAGAAAATAGTAAAGACAATGGAACGAAGGGAAAATGGCCGCATACGAACAAAGTCAGGAAGGAGGGTGTTGGTCGGTGGTTTGATGCAATGCAATGGGCAACTCCTTCCTTCCATCCGTGTGCACGGCCCCCAAGGAGAAAGAGGGAGTAATTAGCAGCAGCACGTGCAGCTAGCGCTCTGCCATGGCATATGTGCATAACTAGGATGGCATGCGCGCCCGCGGCGCGCCGTAGGCAATGAATTTCAGATTAATTTTTACGTTGTGTACGTGTTAAACTAAGATTGAGGACTATGTGATAGCATAAACAGCCGGATAAATTAGGTTTGGTGGTACGTGCTTCGAAATAGATAGACGGGCTGTGTTTTTCGATGGGCCAGCCATTTATTTGCAAGTTTTTGGTGATTAAAAATCTAAGAATGAAAAGAAAAAAGTGATTTGCTAACCTCTCTACCATAATTTTTTATCCATTTTCTATTTTACTTGTTTTTTCTAATCTTGAAATGTTGATCCAATTCTCTCTTTTTTTTGCATTCTAAAAAAGTGAGAAATAAATGGTGAGGCATTTCTATTTTTTTTATGCATTCTTAAAAAGGTAGAACGAAAGAAAAGAATGGGTTATTTGTAATTCGTTTCTGAACTTAACCTAAAATTCTTACAAAGAAATATTTTTATTCTTTTATGGTTCCTTACAAAATATTATGACGCATTTGCTCTGTCGTAAAAATCTAAAATTGAAAGGAATGAAGCGATTGGCTAACTCCTCTACCATAAATTTTTATCCTTTTTTTTTCTAATTCATCTGTAAAGGTTTGGTTTTAAAATAATTTTTTTAGTTGGACATATTCTTTTTATGGATCCCTACGAAATACTACAACGCATTTGCTCCGTCGTAAAAATCTAAAAAAGAAAAGAATGAAGTGATTGGCTAACTCCGTTACCATAAATTTGTATCCATTTTCTTTTTTAATTCATCTGCAAAGGTTTTGTTTGAAAATAATTTTTTTAGTTTGCCATAAAAAGGTAGAACGTAAGAAAAGAACGAGTTATCCTTAATCCGTTTCTCAACTAAACCTAGAATTATTAGCAAGACTCAATTTTTTTATTCTCTTATGGATCCGTACAAAATATTATGACGCATTTGCTCCGTCCTAAAAAATAAAAATGAAAAGAAAGAAGTGATTAGCCTACCATTATTCTTTATCCATTTTCTATTTTTCTTGTTTTCTCGAATATTAAAATGTTGATCCATTTCTATTTTCTATTATTTTTTTGCATTCTAAAAAATTTTGAGAAGTAAATGCTGATCCATTTTCTATTTTTTCATTGTTTTTTCGCCTTGTAAGAAAATAGGAGAAGTAAATGCTGAAAGTAAAAAAACACAGAAGGGCGGGGCTAGGATTCGACCCTACCAACTGAGCTGCGCGGGCGCCATGTTAGGGTATAATTGGGGAAATGCAATAAAGAACAGGAGGCAGGAGAGTTAAGTGAAAAATCAGAAAAAAGGGCGCAGCGTCTGAGACTCGAACCGCGGCTTGTGACATGAAAACTTGCGCCGGTAACCAAGTGAGCAACCGTCCCGCCTTGCTTATTTCCTTGCGAAGAAACTCGTTTTATATATAAAGGAAAAACGGACGGCCGGATCTCGCCATCACTAGCGATCAGACGGCTGTGACAGTCGGTACTGTAGAACGTGGACACGTGTCAGCATGGCGTTGATTTGCTCACGCGTTGTATATGTAATAGATTTTTTTTTTAGGTGATTATGTTTGGCTGGATCTCCTTGCGTACTACTCGTGGGGGTGAGGTACGGTTAAGATGTTATCTATGGGTGCTTCTACTATGCAGACTCAAAAATTATCTGCTGTTAGCTTGTGGGTTGTTTGGAAACATGTGGGCATGTCAAGTGGTCTGTGTTGCGTGGGCATGGATTCTTGACAATGTTATGTTAATTAGGCTATGTGACAATGTTATGTTAATTAGGCTACGTGAGAAATGCGGGCATGTTGTTGTGGCCTGTGAGGCAGTGATAATGGCTGAGGCTTCTTACTTACGCCAGGCCTTTATCAAGAAGGCTTTGCTCGGCTCTCTGGGCTTTTGGTAAAACATGCTACAAATCCTAGGATCGGCTCACCAAAGTTTTCCATTAATTCATTTTTTTCATTTTATTCAAAATATTTTTTAAATGTTGATTTCCACAAATTTTGCTCTTACCGCTACCCTCAAACGGCAAAGAAATCCCCGGTAGAGAGACGTTCATCTACTATCTATATAAAGCAGAGTTAAACGGAGCCACCACATTAATCCTAAAATTCTAGAAATCCTCACGTTAATCATATAAAAAATAAAAATCTACATCGTCGAATATGGATATTATTATGTAAATCTAGTGGTCAATATTAACCTCTATAACAAGCTACTGAAGCTGATCTATATATTAGAGATAAACTCTAAATCTAATCTGATATATTATCTATATCTTAACACAAATCTAGCCTCGCAAATGCGCGGGTCACCTTGCTCGTTATATATATAAAGGAAGGGAAAAAGAAGCCACCATGTTCGTCCACATCATCCAAATTATTTCAGCCGTTCGATCAATGGTGGGACCAAATTATAACGGTCAAGATCAATCAAAGAAATTCTCACATAAATCAAGAAAAAAATAAAAGATCTATGCCATTGATTTTGTGGGGCCGGATTATAACAGCTTAGATTAAAAGAAGAATATTAGAAATTCGGATTAAATACTAAAGATGATATAATATGGTTATTTTATCCGTTCAATCAACCGTGGGACCAAATTATAACGGGATAGATTAATCAAAGAAAAAATAAAAGATCTATGCGGCTTAGATTAAAAGAAAATATTAGAAATTCATATTAAATACTAAAGTTGATATAATATATTAGAGATAAACTCTAAATCCGATCTGATATGTTAGAGATAGATTATGAGTTAGAGATAAACACTATATACCAAAACAAATCTAGCCGCGCAAACGCGCGGGCCACCTCGCTCGTTCA